>SMMW01000523.1:600000-1054321 GCA_004794655.1 Marisa cornuarietis
GGCATGTTCAAACATCCACATGTGTCATGGTAAGTCTCCTTAAGTGTTCCTTCATGATGGGCCAAGTTTAATCTGCCCTTCTATAGAAGCAGGAGAGTAATACAGTAATAAGTGTTTCATTCGGCCATAATAAGACAAATCTAAAGCAACTTTTGTTTCCCTTGTAAACAGAATCGTAGTACAAGAAACAGTGGTTCAATAATTTTAGCATTTGCTCATGAGAGTTCATTTTGATGTCATGAAATATATATTTACTTCCTAGTATCAGGATTTTATCTTTCAAAAGCGTTTAAACTTGAATAATGCGTCAGTTTGTGATACAGTTTGTCATTTTGTCTTGCTTTTCCAGGTATTGCTGCTGTCATTTGCTCTTCTTATCCTTCCCAACTTATCTCCCTTTGGTGGCGATGGTGATGAGAAACACATATGGGGAAAATCAGTCGGCAGAGGTATTCCCCCTTCTCCTACTAATTGTTTTTGTTTCATGTACATCAGAAACACGTCAATGACAATGTAAATTTAAAAGCTATAGTGTATATTGTTAAGAATGACTAGAAACAGATGTATTATATATTGTTTTTATCTTTATTAGAAGACCTGCAGAATTATGTGCAAAATGTCTCACCTACACTAAAAATAGAAACGCTAACGTTTTCCCAAATTGGTTTTTTTTTTTTTGCATTGAATCTTGTAAAGTTCTGTAAAACTTAAGCATTCGTACTCGATTTATCCAAGTGCTGAACAAATAAAATAATATTTGCAGGTCAATCTCGGAACTTACTGGGCAGTCCTGATGAGCCATCCAAGATGAGTCTCCAGCCGCCTGACACAGACTCTGATCCTTACGGAGTAAGCAACAAGCCAGGACTCCCATGGGAAAGACAGACTCCAGTATTTTATGCTGCCAAGAAACCTGAGTGGACGCAGTTTCAGAGTCAGAGAGTGGCTGAGAAGGAAGACCAACCTGGTATTATCAACAGCACTGAGATTGACATAGTTGTACAGGATTCTGTTGTGAGCTTGCCTGAAGATCACACTACATCACTAGCTAATGCAAGTGAAGGCATGGCACCAGTTGGAAAAGCTGAAAGGGAAGGAACTGGCCCAGATGAACTTCCGATTCCCACTTGACAGGTCAGGATCAGTCAAAGGTGACTACTTTTAACTCTGCACTGACTTTGCTCATTAATCAAGCAGCTGACTGTTCTTCTACTGCCCCAGATTTATTTTAATACAGTTCTGAGATGCCCAATGGTCACAACAAAACCTAAACAACATATCTTGGCGTTTTCCTTAGCATTTAGAAACAAAAAACTACCAACAAAGAGACATGGTAGGAAAGTATCTTAGTTTTCTAAACATCCCTTGCTCCGTAGCTTTTCTTCCATCCAGCACAAAGAATAACAGATATGATGATTTTTTAAAATCTCATCTTAAGCTTGTTCGATCAGTTTCATTCACTGTACAGAAGTGTCTTTTTGTGCTTAGTATGTCAGCAAACTAGTCTGTCTAGCTTGAGAAATTGGCAAAATGATAAAAGAGTCAAAGAGAAAACAATTCAGCAGCTGATAATGAAACATTCAAATAGAATGAAAGGAAGTGGAAAAAGTTTGAGAATGTGCCATTGGTAAAATTTTTGTGTTCAACTTAGTATGATCTCAATTTGGTCTGAATTACTTCAGTGGGAAGAAAGGAATTGACTTTGTGCAGTGATAAGTGATGGCACTTCTTATGAATTTGTCATGCATACATGCTTACCTGCTTTCTTTGTGATGTAGGCAGCACCAGGGGTCCGAAGTACTTGACATTTCCCCCTCCCCCCTCTACAAAAATTGTATTATTATACCTTCTTGTATTGTATCTAGTGGTTGGATCGTTCAATCTTCCCATTTATTCACATTGTCACACACTCTCATCCCACTCTCATCTCCTCACTAAATAGCTTAAACCCTGTTGTTGGTAATCAGTCACTGTTTCAAACAGTTCCTGTGTCTCAGACAGTTCTGAAATGGGGCTACATCAGAGAGGTGGAGTAGTTAATTGCTTCTGGTGATTTTTCCAGTGTGTGACTGTGGCCATTTTTCATATCTTCTTTGGGTTTACCAGATACTCATGATTGGTTGCACAACAACAGACTATACTTATGACCTATAACTACTTGATCCTGTCTTGTTTGTCATAAAGCCAAGATTTAAACAAAAATTGTTTATAAATAAAAGACATCAAGTGAATCTGGCATTAAAGTAGATTATTTCTGAACCATGCATTCCACACTCTTCACATTATCAATGAGATATTAATGGAGATATTCAGCCAGTTTAATGATCTTGCACACACACTTTGTACTGTTTCTAGACTTAAGATTGGTTTGATATTTTTCTTCAGATAAATTGTTTGCATGCGTAAAAAAAATAATCAAATGAATTACCAAACTGAGCCTGAACTTTCCATAGCTTAATGTCCAGTTGGCTGATGATTGAAAACAAATAGGTTTTACATAGAGATCAAGCTGTACTCCAGAAACACATGATTTTCTATTGCAGCAGGTTAGGTCATATAACATTTTGTCAGACTTTTCATCTTAAAAGTCTAAAGCAGATTATAGATGACACTATGCCATCCTCATGAGAAATTTAGCAATCTTTGTAGAAAACTGCTACACCATCTCATTCATACACAAACTCAACATTTTCAGCATCACTAGTTAGAACTGCTTTGGCAAATAACAAGATCACTAATTCTAAATATTGCAAAATGATATTGCACTGCATCATCACAAATATGTGTATCCATTGTCACTATCATTCACTAAAAAATGTAAAATAACAGTGGTTTTCAGGAGTGTCCAGAAATTGTTAAAATTGTTTTCTTATAAAGCATAATGTAAGTGTAAATCCACTTGTAAAACGTAATTCATTAATCTTTCCAATTTCTTTAATGGGCAAAGGATGAGGAGAGTAACCTAAATAAAGAGAGAGAAACTGATCCCATGTTTCTTTTTTGAAAATGTTACAATGTCGAGAATAAAAAGTTTTATTAAAATTATATGAGAAAGCATATGCTTTTCTATGTGTGAACCGTGTACCAATTTGCATATGAACATGGGGGTTTTGAGAGCCTGCACAATGAATAAATACAAAATTATATAAATGGATTTATATCTGTATAAAATTTTAAGAATATTTTCAATTTAAACTGAAGAGAATGTTGTATTTGACATTAGTTGTTTGCTTTGTGTGTGTCTTTTTTTAAGAAAATAAAATGATATAACAATAATTTCTGAGATCTCTTCAAGTTCAAATGGTTCTCTATTTCTTTCATTGCTCATTTGAACCATGCTATAACCAAACGAAGACAGAATCTATTTTTGACAAAATGTATTTAAACAAAGTGCAGAATGATACTGCTATGAATACAAAAATGACTATAAAGCCTATAGGATGATGCAAACATGAAGCTTTGGTACCTCGATATGATCCATACAAGCACAATCACAGTGGAGTAAAGAAACCAAGAAAAATTCATGTGAAATTGAAGAAAATAAATCTGACGTCGTAGAGAGCATGAGAATACAAATGCATCTAATTTTCAGATGCACTGTCTTGTCTAAAAACAAGCAGAAAATCATTTAATATGATATATGGTCCAACCAAAAAGTTTACATTAAACCAATATTCTATGTCAATAAAAAAAAAATCACAAAGATGCTAGAACTCAACAGGTTTTCACATATGCAATTTCAAAAAGTGTGTGTGCATAAAATTCATAGGGGTAAGTGGTGTGTGGGCACATGTACACTCATGCATGCAAATATTAATGCACTTAAAAAGTTATTCAACTATGTAAGAATAAAAAAATAGGGACTTAGTTTTAAAAAATGTACAGCATTTAAATTTCTGTCATATTTAACACGGATTCTCCTAATGTAAGGACAACAGAAAAATAATACTCCCACTTAAGAACTAAAAATCAAAAACAAAGATGAAGCTAAAATAATTTGGTGAAAGTTAAAGACTGAAAGTTAAATACTAAATTTCCAAACTATGTCACTTCCACCCCATTTCTCAAATTCAGAGTAACCCACATGAGCATTATTTTTAACTGGGCATTTTTTCCCATCATAAATACATGTACTACCAAACAATCAAATATATTTTGATGTGTTGGGGGTTAAAGAAGGTAATAACTGAATTATCCGAAAGTCTTCATTTAAAAACTTTTGCAGCATGAGAAACTGAACATTGCAAAAGACCATTCACAGAAAAATGTTTCCTTGCTGCAGTATAACATAAAACACTAGTAAGACAGGCAACAAAAGTACTGTTCAGGTTAGGCTTGTAATGAGAAAAGCTTCTAATATCATTGCAGCTGAAATCTTGTAAAATTTTAGGGGGAAATCAGCCACTGATATATTAAGAGTTATCAACAGATTTCGCACCAAACACACTTCATTATGTGAATAAGTCAATAAGAAAGATGGAGAAAACAGGCAGGGGTTGAACAACCATGTCAACAACAATAACTGTGATACATCATGGTATAATTATGCATACAATTTAATATTTTGACCATTAGTGTGTCACAACAATCACTTGCATTAAAAATATTTATATGTAAACATGCATCGTCATATTTTGCAGGCGCCAGAGTACACAGAATAAGCTGATCTTACTGGAAATGTTATTTTTGTCCAGCCATAAAATCTGTACACGAAGATGGCAAGACCAAAAGAAAAATAAATCAGAAGGGATTACATGGGTATAACAGACAACAACAAACATTGTAAAATGAGTTGTGTACTGATTATACAAATCTGTGCCTGTGTATGTGTGCATGCTCACGTGCATATGCGTAAGTAGACTTATGCCTGTTTAGAACCTGGGCTTGCAATCGAGTTAAAATAATAGTAATAACATCCATCATTTTCCTTTCAAACTTTATGAGTAGTTAAAAGCAGTTACACTTGAGTTACCTTCTAAAAATACACTGTTAGATGTGTCTTAATTAAAATTAAATACAATGATTATATAATCATTCTTGTACCTGGAAACATAAATTAACCTTTGATCACAGCATAATGAATTAATAACATGTACTCCTAGGTGTCAATAAGGGTGTCAGACCTTAAAGAGCTTAGGCGCTTAGTTAAGTATGAACGAGAGAGAAAACTGTAAGATTATACTGGTGGATTGGCATTGCCTTATGGCAGACCAGAAAAAAAACTGCTACAACATCGTTATAAAATGCAGAAAGCAGAAGAAAAGATTTTTGTAAACTCTGGCACCACATCTTCCCACTGAAAAAGGGAACCTGAACTTGACATCAGCTTTGTCAAGGCACGTTGGCAACACAAGAGTAAAGTAAGAAAACATGCTTGTGATTATTATTAACATGAAGGCATGGCCCTAAATCTATAAGGTGCACAGATGTCCTTACCGACACCCCCTCACCCCCCAACCCAAAGAAAAACCTCAGGCAGCAGTGTCTCATTTGACTGTTTTTCTTCCCACTACCTGTAGCATGTATCTCCTACCTAACGAAGATTGTGACAAAGAAATTATCAGTTAAGTGACATGTATGTACAGAAGGCTGAGGTGCATGCATTAATAAAGTTTAAAACGATGGTGGGGCACCAAGTCAAAAGATATAAATGACCAGTTTAAAAATGCCAGATTGGATTATCACCATGCCGATCTCTATAAAGAAACGAGACACATGGCTGAAGCACACACATGACAATAATCAAATGACTGATCTCTCACTTACACAAAACACACATGCACAAAATATATGTGTCTAAACACCCATTCTTTTAACTAGATTGATCACTAGTCCTTAATTTTAGAGATCTAAGTCTTCAGTAGCATAACACCTACAAAATGGAAAGATACCATATTCTCCATTACTTGTGTGTGTCGTGCCAGTTATCTTTAATCTTTCATTTCCTTCTCTGTCAAGTTTGATTGTAATATCTAATTTTACCCAGACTTTGGCACCCATGTCTAGTGCATCTAGCCCTACAGTCTAACATATTTTTTTCACAGCCCAGAAAACGCTGTTTGATCAGGTTCTGTTAGGCTCTCTCCGTCTTTTTTATCAAGCTGTTATGAATGTCAATGTGGTGTTAAGTTACAGAGGGTTGTTAACATCTGAGCCAAATGTAACTTATTCAAAGAAGTGCTACAGCTACAGCAGGAAGTGAGCTTTGGCATGTTCACTTTAAGTAATACCTGGGGATTGAGTGCTAGTATTTGATTCATGACCATTTAGTTATGATAAGTTTTAGAGTGTTAATACTTGAATCAAAACTTTTAAGGGTCTAACACCTAGGAATGCTTTTTTGCTGTACTTTAGAGTACTCAAGAGAGTGCTTGTGCCACCAAAGGGATTCACAAAAATCTGAACACGACCCCCAAACTTTCTACTCTCACTCTTAAACTGAAGAAAGCAAACTCTTGCCCTAATAATGCCTCACTGAAGTAAACAACAGGGAGCAGGGAAATATGGGAAGAAGCTGATCAGTTTCACAAAAGAAAGTTTTACTCTGAAGCCAGGTAACGAGTATCATTATCATCTGCTGGCATCAGATGATTCCACCCTTCTTGTCTTCATGATCTGAACACACATCTAAAAATAAAAATAAAAAAGAACTTGAATAATTTAGTCACACACAGTGCAACGATTACTTGAAATTATGCTATGTAGCACACAATTTAATGTACAGATTATAAATTATGATGATAAAGTTGTGGATACTGGGTTGATCACTAGCTGTTTACATTAAAGCAAGTCAAATATCTATGTGTTTACAGCATCCCAAGTATTAAGTGGATTCAGGGAAGTCGATCATTTTCAAGTGTTCTGTGCTAACTGAGTTAGCTGTATGATGGTGCTTTTCAACAACTTTCGAAGTATCATGCAAAGATTCTGAAACAAACCTCTAAAGCAATGAACCATCTTTATGAGGATTCCTCCCAGAGGCTTCAAGCTTCTAGCTTTCAATAGCTTCTGGACATTCATGCAACCATGTAGATTCTGGATGTACTTTGTTTCTACTTGCTGAGTGCATGACTGGATTTTTTTTTAAAGTTAGTAACACAATATTGTGCACTTAAAATGCATGTGCATGTGTCACAGTTATGACAGTATTTAAATTAGCAAATTTTAGGAAATCAACTGCGTTTGACATTAATATATGTGTCTCCACTGACACAGTCCAAGACAATTCTAATGATTTACAAAAAGTACAAAAATATATGCCACCAGAATACAAAATCTGAAGGGAAAAAACATTTAACATGTGTGCATGCACTTTCATGCTTAAAAGAAAACCACCAATCACGAATTATAGAATAACAAATAAAGACAGCAGTCAACATGATGCATCTCTACCAGCTGAATGTGGCTTTTAATACATAATTATAAAATGCATCATTTATCATTATCACATTTCACATTTCTGTGTCATTGATCTGCAAATGGCAACAAATGGCAACCAGAGTTATATACATTTCTTCAAGACCATCAAAAAGTCTATGGTCTGCCAAGAAGAAACGGAGGCCGAAGTAACAACTGCAGGGAAAGAAAAAAAATGCACATGCATAAAATTGTTATACTTTGTTGATCATGTCCACACACAGTGATGTCCATACACAACTGGGCATGTCAAGTTAAGAATAGAGAACTCCAAAAGGGTAACACATGCATAATATACTGCATGCTGTGCACATCTTGTATACAGCTCCAAAATCGTAGAAAGAGTAGCACCACAGTGATTATATACAAAAAATACATCACAGTGTAAATATAAATAAAAAGAACTTTATACACTTTGCATTAGTGCTGAGAAGCACATGTCCTACAGTCATACACTCACTCATCAAAACTTTTGTCTGCACCAAAGAGATTCTCAGATTGAAAAGTTCCTAATACAAGCCAAGTGTATGGTAATCCCAGTTTGGACTCAGCCCATATTAAAAATAAAAATAAAAACTGGCCTAATTTGTAATTTAAGCTTTAGGTTTCATAAAGCAAGATTAGAACAAATGGGGTCGATGGCGTACACCCTAAAATATTTTCTATTCCTCCTTCTGCCCTCCTTTTACCACTTGGATTTCATGACCATTGTCAAGATTTGATGACGCCAAAGAGAGAAAAAAACACACCAAAACCTCCTTTAACTGGGATAAACAGTTTTGGACATGAGAGAAACCTTAAACCACTGTTGTTTAAAAAGTGAAGTTTTCATCCCTGGTCTCAATGCATAACACATGTAGTTCTAAAGTTATTTGCCATCATTTGCAGTCTAATAATCCATGAAAACAACCCCCCACCCAAATAAAAAAAAACTGCCAACAAGTGGAGCAATGAGATGAGAAGGTGAAACAAGTAGAGAAATCAGATGTGAAGGTAAGATGCAGTGCGACTGACAGATACAATACAAGATTTTCCAGTATGCCTTCCATTAGCACACTGCCTCTGGATTTTGACTGCAGCCATCATGCCACCTTTGATCACTGTCTGTTACACTATAGTGGTCAGCATTACCCCATTTCTATTGTCTTAATGAACTTGGCACACTTTGAGGGGCTACTAGCACACTCTCAAAATCATTCTTACATATCTTGGCATATTAACAACTCTATTGCACATACACTGTAAAATTATCAAATTGCGGTATATGTAAGTATTCTTACTACCATAGTGCCCAAAGTTTAACCAGTTGCCTTCTACTGTCCAGCATCATGACAGTATATAACAGCAGTAAGCAAAGGGTTAAAATGTGCCACAGCATTTTATAAAAAGCCAACAAATATAAAAAAAACTACCACACAAAAACAAAATATGTCATAAAAATTCAGCCAGAAGAAATATAATTTCTCTGATTGCTGCAGACACTAAAATATAATTGTATTTTATTATGACAGATATGTCTTGCTTTCTATGCAATGGTTGTATATTGGTTACTAAACAGTTGCTTTATTCAAAGCTCTGCAGTAGGACAGCTATCCATTAAATAAAAATATGAATAATATTTTATATTCCAAATCTTTTGAGCATTAAGCTTTAAAAAAATTGAATTGAAAAAAAACGAAATAGTATTTCCCAACCTTTTAAGTTTCTAGAAAAAAAGGCCAAAATGTTACACAATAAATAAAAAAAACCAGTTCTGGTGCCTTGCAAAAAATACAGTAGTGGGCTGCCGTGAGACCAGCTCTGCAGCAAATATCTCAGCCAACTGCTAAGGATTTACATGTGAACAATCCTTCAGCAACTGCTTCCCGAAGCAGTCATTGGCCGTCCAACAAGACAATCCACCAATGATACCTTCTGGTAGATTCTGTATCAGCTGCCATCAACTGAGAGCCAGGGATAGATGTTGAGCAACTTGCACTTCGTCACTCTGTACACACACAAGCATGAAGTGTTTTAGAATAGCTGCTTTTGGCAGATGCAACAACACTGCTAATAATTTAAAATGCACGCAGACTCCCACAACAGATCCCAAACAAAGCACCAATACAGTGTTCCCTCGCCACTTCGCGCTTCATGTTTCGCGGCTTCAGTGCTTCGCGGGTTTTTCCAAAATATTCATCAAAAAATAAAAAAGAAAAAATACGGCTATGTCGGCAGCCACATTGCGGATAGGCGCGTTGTTTCATGTTGATGCGAGAGAGAGAAGATTCCCTGCATGCCAAACAAAGAGATTAGTTGACTGTGATTGGTTTCCGGCGCGACATCAACCAATGAGAGCACGAGTGAATTTATCCCTGTGAGTTGATTGTCTGCGCATCATCGCAGCCTCACCTAGCATCTTCTCTTGTTGTGTCTCGCCATTCTTGCACACGCTGTTGACTGTCTCGCATACTGTAGCTTAATGTTGTTTACTGTTTACATATTTAAAACATTCTTGTACCTGCATACACAAAAATTCCTAAGAACACATCCTACTTCGCAGTTTTTCACCTTTCGCGGAAGGTTCTGGTCCCCATTAACCGCGAAAAACGAGGGATCACTGTAAAAGATGAGTAAAGAATTCCAAACAAAGGACACATAAAAAGACAAAAAGTGCTACCCATAACTTTATACTGTTGGAAAGGAATGAAAACAGAAAGTAGATTGGTATATGAAGAACAAAAAGATGTACTTCGTATCTGTTCGAAAGAAAAGGCATGCACAAGGCGGTGAAGGCAACTGAACACAACTATCTTATAGTTAAAATGAGCAGGACCGGCGCTAGGGTGTGTTGTGCCTTAGGCAAAAGACAAATACTATGCCCCTCTCCCCTAAAAAGTGAACCATTTATCAACAAAAATATTGGAATAATTATAATATTATTCTCTACAAACTGAAAACCAAAGTAAATCAAGTAGAAATTATGTCTTTCAATTAACAGAGAAGAATGCAAGGAACATTGTTTTGGGCCTTCTTCCACTATGAACCACAACAGAAAAGGTTTTCAACTAGAGTGAATGCAGCTGCTACTCTTTTGCTATGAGAGAAAGCAAAAAAAAAAAAAAAAGCTTTAAATTTCATTTGTTTCTGCTGGTCACATGAAGTGCAACATGTAGTCTGCTACCTGCTGGTGAGTCCAGAAAATGGTAAAATAATGAACACAGAGGAGTTCATTATCTGGCAATGACCAACATTATTAATCCTAGTGGACAATTATACTCGGGAAATGTGCTCAGTCACGAAAATAGAACAAGTGCTAGTTACAAGAGAACTATAAGGTTGGGCAATCTTACGTCTGGACCATTCTTAAGACATACCTATATCATCATACATAATCCATTTGTGGTTGAGCAGCTGGACTGTGGAGGGAATAAATGATTTCAAGCACCTGTTTCTTCTGCATACAAGCATAGCATACTGCTTACTTCAGCTCAATAAAAGAAATTCTCCTGCTAGTACATGTTCTGGTATGGACAAAAGAGTTCAAAACAACTCTGGTACATTACCTTGTAGAAAATAAAAAAATGTTTAACTATCTGCTTTGACTGAGTAGCATACAGAAGGTGCTGGCAACCACTACTCTGACTAGCAGGTGCTGGCATACAGACTAAAAATTAGCACAATTTCAATGGTTTACTTTTCCCATGAAATAAAAACATTAAAACAAATATGGTTCAAAATATATGTGTCATTTTCAGTTTAATTTCTTTGAGATTTGAATGCATGCTGTTTCTATATTTAAAACAAAATGTGATCAAGGTCCCATTTCTTCCTTCACTTCAAATTTGTCCATTTTTAAAATGGCCTTCTGTTCTGGTCACAAGGTCATTTTCACATACTCTGATGCTTTGCTGTTGCTCTTTAAGCTGTGGCATAGACCATGATTTAACTTGGGGGCAAGACTCCACTTCAGTTGCATACTAACCATGCTCAGAACAGAAACAACCATGTGAACCAGATGTTAACAAAAGTAACTCCATCAAACTTTGATAAACAGGTGTCAAGAGGGAGCTAAGAACCCTCTCTGGCTTGGTCCATAGACAAGCGATCATTCTTAGAGTTACATTTACTGACATATGAAGATTGGATAGAGGGATGAACAGAGGCAAAAAAGAGGAGAGAGAGACTGGTGAATGATTCTATGATGCTTTAGATCAAAATACTTGCCGTGAGTAGAAAGGGGCAGAGCCATTTCTGAGCTGTGTGTGGAGTGCGGTAATGGTGGCGGCCGGTAGTTGTAGACGTACGTGTACATTGGAGTGTAAGTCAAATCACCCATGTTGGAGCCTGGCTCATCGTCATCATCTTCATCATCATTAAGATTAACAGCACCTCCAACACTTTCAACGTATGTGGGTGGATCTGTGGAAATGCAGCTCATGGATCATGGATGTGCAAGTTATGTGCATACAACACATATTTTTATTTCCATGTTGAAAACGTATTGATGGAAAAGGAGGAAATTATAACCACCAAACAAAAATCTAATAAAAAAATTGTACAAGCATGCAAGTAAATACAGAGTAATTCCCAATTTGGCTACTCCTCACAATTTGTTTTCAATTAGCATTTTGTGAGTTGGAAAAATAGTTAAAAAACAAAATCTGTAAATACATTGTACAAAGCAGCATCCCACAAGTGACTGAGCAACATCAGATGGAGAATGACCTCACCTTCAAATGGTGGTGGGGGAGTGAGGGTCTCGCGGTATGGGGGTGGAAGAGGAAGAAAGGATATATCAACAAATTGTGAATGGGTCTCCCGGTAAAAATGAGACTGTGTAAAGCTGTATGGATGAGCTCGTCTGTATGGAACAGTTCCAATTATAACTGGCAGATGAAGTGATAAGTTATATGCTCCTGGGATATGCAGCGCCACCTAAGTTTCAAAAAAACAAAAACAACCAACATAACTGGATGATTTACTTCCAGAGAACAAGTACACAATCAATTTTTAAAAAACAAAAAGATGCAAGATAACCCTCCCCAGAACCCATCACATCACAATAATCAAAACCAGGAAAAAGCTGTCATCATAATCATTTTAATCTCGATCTATCAGGACATGATATCTTCATAATCCAGCTAAATTCATTAAATTTTTCAATGATATGGTTAGGGAAAAATAACCCCAACCTTTACGTAATAGTCAACCTTCATGACACAGCAGTTGACGATGGAAGGTGAGACAGCAGGAATTTTTAACAACTGAGAATCCCAACTGCCCCGAGTACCAGGTGCAATGGGAAGACCAGTAAGGACTGTGAGCTTTGTTCGTCGAATGCGTGACTTGCCACTGGCAAAGAATGCCTGTGTTTGGTACAAAGTGGCATAGGGGATTACGGTGCGGGATGAATGGTTGTCAAACTCAGCCGATATTGCAATTGACTCTCCTGTCAAAACACACAAAAAAACTCAAATATTCATTCACCATGGCAAAAAACAGGAATGCCATCTTACAACTTTGAAAAGAAAATTATCAGGTAAGATTTTTGCAGGTGAGACTCACCAGGACAATAACCACGGCGATCAGTGAAGGAGGTGATGGAGATAGGCCCAGATGTGCAAAGCCAACAGCACAATGTCTTTTCAACACTATTCTCCACTTGGGTCTGAAATATTTTTGGAGTACACATATATGTATTAATTAATGTGGACAGATAGCATGCAAAAGCTGAGTTTCTTTGATACTTGCTACTTCTGATGTATAAAGAGCATGTTGTTTTTTATTTAGCTTTTACTGTGGCATTATACTTGATGGGCACGCAGATTATGTCACAGGCATATTTTAAGATATTCTTGAACATAAAAAAATGAAAAATAATAAGGAAAAATAAAAGCAATGACAATTTGACTAACATTAGTGTGATTGTGTACACAAAAGACAAAACATTATGTAAAGACATTAGTGTAATACTGAAATATAAAAGCTGTGATTGGAGAAACAATGGAGCAAAAACTTACTGACATAATGACTGACAGAATCTTTCCAAAGAATTAATCTGATGGAATAATGAAGCCATAACTGTACCTGCTATGGATCAGAGTGACTATGAGACAGTGAGATGGGGATACATCTGATTAGGCTTCCCCACAAAATGAGACATTATCCTTACAGTCTACAACTATGAGACATTATCCTTACAGTCTACAGCTAGCTCTATAAAATCCTTTCTTTGTACCTGGTATTCTGGTCTGTTGATGTCTATGGGACTGATTACTGTGAAGGCTTTCTTAGTTTTATGATTGAAGGACCACGGCTTGTCCATCTCTGCCTTCAGCCAGTACCTGATGTTGCCATGCTTGCCTTCAAAAGACGTTGAGATGCCTCTGTTTGACAAAAACACTTTAAAAGTGAGTTTAGAACTGTCAGTTATTACATGCATGTACATGCACCTATTAACACAAACACTCTTTCTCTCGCTTCCTCTCTCAAAATGTGTATCTAAGAACTCTACTACATGATAATTTAATGTTAATTAATCTTGTTACACCACTTATTCAATGTTCCAGCTTATGTTTTAAATAGAGCTCTTGGTCTTGACAGCAACACCTTTGTTCTGTGCTCTGTCATCCTTGTATGCTGATCCCATTCACCCACTAGTTTTGTTCAGGTCTCTCCACCCACCCCTGAAATCTATATTCCTGTGACCTACATTCTCGAAATTTACATAGTGACACCCCCTCACCACCACCACACACACACGCCAACAAGCTGTCATCTGCTCCAAGAATCTGACAGATCTCTCAGCAAATATTTACATCTTTTCTAGGATTTTTTCATGAATTTTCTGGCTGCAAATTTTCATTCATCTTCTGTGAATGTAGACAGCAGTGGCTTTTCATCTCCTGGCTTTTTAACTTCTTGACAGTGATCAGCAATCCTATTCTTTTTCATTCAGGTAAACTTGTTGCTGTTGCCATTGATGAGGAATAAGTCATGCTAAGCCCTTATTTACTCCCTGATTTTAGTGTAATGGCTATCTTTAGAAGCATCCTGCAAGATTAATGAGCTTTGACTGATGGCAACTGTAAGTCTAGGTCCATCCAATCACACTTCAAACCTCCCGATCAGATGTGTTGTATCATGCCTTCCTGGCTTAAAGACACTAAGTTCCAGTTTGCTGCTAACAGATGAGTGGTCATCAGGTTCATCAGCATGCTTCACTGGTACCCTTGGGTTGCCTCCAAGCTGAGCAATGTTTATCAACTGCCTCTGACACTTCTCTGGCATAAAGACACGAAGTGAGCCACCATCCTTACCTTTTTTCTCAGTATGCATAGGACTATCAAGATAACCGATGGAGGGAAGGATTCTAGGTTAAATGTGTGTGTCTGTGTCCATGTGCATGCATGTGTTTATATCTGTGTTTTGAGTGTGTATGAGTGATACAATCTCATATCTAAAACACTCATGCACCTGCATGCATGTGTGCACATGCACATGCACACACACACACTCACACACAGACCAACCAAATAATAGGTTCCTACAAACTTCAGCAAAATTATTCTTTTTCAATCTAAAGCTATCTTCCCCTCTCATCGTAAGGTCTTAAAGAGAAGTGCAGAAAAGACAAAGCTAAATTTCAAGCATTGATATGAAAATAATCTGGTCCATGGATTTACCAGATCAACCCTTTTCATCTGAGGTTCTGATATAGGTAGCTTAAGGTTTCAACAGTGATTGTAACTGAAGAAATAAGCATCAGGTCTTTTTATGAAAAATAATGATACAGTCTGAATTTTTTTAAATTACAGGAATATTGTGCTTACACATCAGTTGTAGATATTTTAATTTTTACAAAGTCATCCCTGAAATCTGAACATTATTTCCAGAGTTTTTCTGAGTGGAAAGGATAAGAAAAAGTCTGTTCAGATGATATTTTTTTCATCATGGCTACTCAGGTGACAGTTTCTCTCTTTTTATGTAAATATCAGTTTTTTCTATTGTAGACACATTCTCAAAAGACACAAATAAGTTCAATAAAACAATGTCATGACCAGTGACTCAGATGAATCACATTATCTCCTAGTGAAGGATTTTTAATCAGATGGACCACCATCTCTAGAGCAAAAACAGATTACTTGTGACGCGCATATGCTGGGCTGAAGTATCACCTCATTTTTTCAGTTTTCCTTTAACGCAGTATGTCTCAGAGCTACAGTCATATTTACCTGTTGAGATGCCAGGCAGAAACTGTGATTCCTAGCTGTCCTATATGCAGAATTCAATGCAAGTCATCTATTTAAATTTACAAAATCCTAGTGACTATGCATGTTACAGAACTTCGCAAAGCAATGCACTGTAGACAATGAAGATGACTCATCTGTAGTTCAGTGCACTACTTAGCTACTTAAAAAATCCTGTCCATACCTACAGTAATAGCATATGCACTGTTATGCTCACTGTAAATAATTTGTTTTGCTACAAAAAAGATCCATATACCATACCCTATCAGTTTTATTAACTGATAAAAAGTAGAAGGCTTTGTTAACACTTACATCATTTACAATTATTTCCTATTTGACAAAATATAATTTGTTAAGTAAAAAGTCTGCATAAGCCTTCCAAACTTTAATGTTTTCAGTTTTGAATTTAGAATCAAAGCAAAGTATGCAGAAAAGAACATTATGCAGCTGCCTGCAAAATATTTTAAGTGCAGAATGTTGGCTTAAAATTCTTCAGCATGTAGTTTTTTGGGTTTTTTTTTTTTTTTTTTTTTGCTGCTTCTCTTTAAATGCTCTGACTCTGAAAGAAAACTCTTCTTTTTGATTTATTATCACAAATACTGTTTCTTTCATTGAAAATAGTTGCTCTTCCAAAACAGACAGGCACTTTCTTACAAAATTGCTGATTCATAATTTTCCTACTTTGGTTTATATTTCTGAATCCATACGATAGCTGTCATCTAAAGAAGGAGTATTTGTACTGAATGAATGGCTTCATCCAGCTTTTCCAGCAAAATTTCCTTTCAGATGAATGCTGGGTACATCTGTACTAGATGATTGCCCTTGATCTGTGCTGTGTGCTATTGTTCATTGCTAATACAACTTTAGGCAAAAAATATGCTACCCGTTGTGGCTTTAAATAGGAGACTGAACGGAAATTTTGATGAACTGGCTAAGGTATTATTTTGAATGTTATGTTTGCACCTGCATAGGTGGACTCAGGAACTTTCATAACAAGTCATAGAACCTATTTTATTACAAAAGTCATTTCCTTCTTTTCAAACATTCAACTGTCGGTAATATGACTAGTCAAGCTGAACACACTGCTATCCTATACTAAGCTCCCATTTTTCAAATATTTTTACTATTATTTAAGTCTGAGCAAGTAAGCTTTTTGCAATACTGGGGAGAAGTTTGCGAGGTTTTATATCAAGCACCAAGAGAATAGACAAGAAAACGGTAGTACAGTACTTTGCAAACATCTCACTGGTGGGGGAGAGATCAGGTGCATGGTGGTAGAAACAGTGATGGCGGGAATGGAATAATCACATGTGACCTGTCCAATCAGGAATAGCACATGCAGCTTGCACACTTAGGAATAGCACATGTAACATGTACACTCCGGAATAGCATGTGACGTGTACACTCAGGACTAGCAATGTAACAAGTACACCCAGGACTAGCACAAGTAACCTGTACACTCAGGAATAGCATATGTGACGTGCACTCAGGAGTAGCATATGTCACAAGTACTCAGGAATATTACATGTAACCTATACACCCAAGAATAGCACATGGAACATGTACACCTAAGAATAGACATGTAACCTGTACACTCAGAAAAACCATAAGTAACATGGACGCCGAGCAATAGCCCATGTAATATGCACACCCAGGAATACACGTTACGTTGATAAAGACAAAATGTTCCCAGCACTACAGAAAGTCACAGTATTTTGAAATGCATTTGCAGCATCAAATATTTAAGCAAATACCTGCAGCACAGACTAGTACTATCTGATTGCACCTTTCTTCCTGGCAGATAAATTGTTTATTTGATCTGTTGATATGTGCAAAGTTGATCTAGGTCTATATATAAAACTGATAACATTCTTTGCCACTTTATAGTACCTGCATAAGAATTTTTTAGTCTACACAAATCTTTTCTTTTTTTTATAAATATTGCCAGGAACTTTCATTTATATGAGTCCATCTTCTTTCTGCAAAATCTCCATATTATGCATTTTATTCCCACAAAATCGCTGGTCTAAATGCCAGAGTATACCCTGGATCATTACATAGTACTGCATACTTCAGCAATATTCCCACTTTATCCATTAGACCCCAGACTTAAGGGCTCTTTTGTTACCTCAAACAAATCATCAATCCCTGTCAATAGCTCAAGCTTTTACACAGCAAACACATGGCCTGTCAGCGCTGCTCAACAACAGGCTTGCAGTGTTGCTAATCCAGCTGATGCAACATCCTTGTTTACTGAACAATATATTGTGTATTTAAAGGCATGCCTGAGGTCTCACACTTACCCCAGAGGTAACTCAAATGAAAAATTGAATTCATGTCGACCTTCTGTAAGTGTGTCCCGGCCATCAGATATTTCTGGAACAAAAAATGCAGATGATGAAGTGTCAAAGATTTTTTTTAAATCAACAAAATCTAAAAGAAAAATTACTTATTCTTCTGTTGAATTAAATTTGAACTTTAAAAACAAAAAGGTAATATGTCAAGTCCCTTAGGCTATTGACCACAGAAGCAATCAACTGTAAGTGGTTTAACACATATAATGCATGCCATGTAGATAGCAGAGGCCAGTAGTCTTCTGGCACTTTCCATGATAAATCAGCACCTTCTGTTGCTGCTGCTGGACAGGCAGGTCAAACTCTCTTTTCACAGGACTGGGTGAACTTCAGCTCTAAAGCTAAACAGGCCTGATGAGAGCGGGGGACAGGCGGGTCTGGTGTACCCGGGCCTGCAGCTGTGAAGGGGGCCCGGCCTTGGTCAGTGGTTCTTATCCTTTACTTTTTCTTTTAAAGAAAGTAGAGGTATCATTCCTCACTCTAGAGAATTGTTCTGTGGAGCGGGATACTACAGGTCTGATCCTTTACCATCATTTTCCCTCATGTACTAACCATGCACTCAGGTGAAAACAACCCTATGTTCCAGTAGTGATGTAGATCCTAGAGCACTTGTTTTAATGTTTGAAGTCTATATTACGTTACTGAATGAAATCTAGATATTGACAATCAAATTGTAAACACACTGTGATATACTGGGAAAGTAATTTGCGATTACAATTACAAGGGGCCTGGAGAGGTCATTTGCCCCGGGCCCATGCTGGCTCTTGGTGGCCCTATAAGTATGCTGACCAAACACATTGCCTTCATGACATTTACAAGAGGAATAATTACTGATACAATACAATCACACTTATTATCAAAGACCTTTAAAGTGATGAGTGTCTAATAGCTTCTTTTCCTTTTTTCCCTTGCACACAAATTTCTTTTAACAGAGTAAATGAACTTCACATTTAAAATAGCCGTTTCATCCTGCAAAGAAAGAGAAGATGCCTTATTATGTTTTTTGTGTACCTTTTAACCAAAGTCATACTTGTCTCTTTTGTTTTCTTATTTTGAGTGCCTATAAGAATGTGTACAGATTTTTAATACTTGTGAAAGAAACCGTAAGTGCCAGCATAAATGAATACAAATGGAGAACTAGAAATTTTGCTTTAATTGATGTTTTATGTGAAGTGATGTTCTAACTTTACTGTCAGCAAACACAGCAATTTCCTGAAAATTATCAATGAAGATGTTTTGGATATTGTATGTGTGTTGTATCAATGTGGTTATTCTTATGAGAGAAAAAGAGTTTAAATAAACACCTACAGAGTTGTTCTTATGTATGTGAAAAAAAGACTTTAAATAAACACTTTTAACTATACAGTATGGCTCTATCATACATGAACATGAAACGCACGTTTGGCAAAAGTTTCTCTACGATAAAAACTTTGAACTGTGCGCTAAATACACGTCATTTTCAAAGCAATGCTAAGTCTTGCTGCATCTTGCCTTATCATGGTGCTTCTCACTTGGGAAAGTGTTAGTATGAATCCTTCCTTTGTTTATGCTTTGCTCCTCAGTCTGGTCCCCGCAATGTAACACGTGTCCACGTGAAAGATGTGTGTTTCTTTGTTCTATAAGTTCCATATTAATTAAGCTATCTCTTTTCATTTCCTAATACAGTAAGGCCCTGCAGCATGTGACCAATATGTAAGCTGAAAGGTACTTAAAACCCCTCATATATTTCCTGTACAAATACCTGTCACACATTTTTTTATTACAAATAAGATACAAGGAATCAAGTAACTAAAAAGGCAGCGCTTGCACAAACTTGTCTTTCCTTAACATTCACCAATGTCAGTTCACATATGCTGATAATGAAGATGCACCAGCATCTATCAGCAATGAAGACAGGCTGATATCAAATTTTCAATGACTGAAAGATGATGAGGAGGAGGAGGATGATAATGAAAATATTAATTTTTAATGAACAAAATTAACTCATTTTATTCTTTAACTCAACAATGAATAAAGATCAGTTTTGGACCTATACTAAAATGGACATTAAGCTAAAATTACTGAGATTTTGCTGTTTTACTTTGTTGGAAATGATGACTTTAGTTATAAGAAGCTATATTACCTGATATACTGCTATTGTGTTTAGTTGTACAAATAATCATGTGCAATAATCTTATCCATTTCATCTCTGTACACTTTTTATAAACATTTCGTTAAAATTTTTAATTGCGAACAATATATACAGCTTTAGTACTTTGCGGTTTGTTTGCGAATCGCCACTACAAAAAACTAGCAGGGACATCGTCCTCACTACTCACCTCCGCCAAACAGAACTTGGCGTTTAAAGAAATATTCCACTTCGGCATTGTAGTGTTCTGTGTAAGAGCCAAGTCGACTCCCCGTGCTTCGCGATTCGGTCCAGTGAACTTTCGCTACCCCACGCATGAAGATTCTCAAGGATCGCATCTTCATATCTCCTTTCAGTTCTACGATCACCTGTCCCAGTACTCGTTCGCCTGGATGAAAAACCGACTTGTTGTCGGATAAAATAACTTCGAAACATTTCAACTTGCCCATCTTCACACTCTTAGCACGGGAAAGAAGAGGCTGCGAGTTTCATATGCGCAGGCTTGTCATCTTCAGCGGCACAAATAATCGTTTGGAGTCCTGGAGATCCGAAATGCATTCTTTGTCAAGCCCATTTCACGCAAGCTGATCTCTGCCTAAAGCAAGGCCTTCCACTCGCTGCATTCTTGCAGAATGCGATCGGCACCAATTACAAACTGCAGTTGCAGAACTGAGCAATGACGCAGATTCGACCCCGACTTCTTATAAACTTTCGCGATTTAAAGAGATTCCATTTCTTGTTTTTTTCTTATTATAGTTAAACAAGAACTTGATAATAACTTAAGTAAACCATTTAATTCTTTAGTCACACATTAGGCGAGTTCATATAATTATGTTGAATGTTCAGCCAACTTCGCAGTCTTTGACAAAGCGCTCTCCTGCACTACTGCATCATGGAACTCGATCATACTGCCTGTGAGAAGCACCTGACACCTCCCCCTCAATCAGTTCATGTGCTGTGCAAGGGGGAAAAATGTATGTGTGTGTGTTGTAAGTACCAGACGTAATTGCCCCAAACCCCATCTCTTGGATCTGGTGCCCTCCGCTAACTCCACTATTCCAAGAAAGGCGGAATAACTCTATAAAGGTGTAATTATCGCTCTTGTTCGCAGACGACAGAATGAGTGTCACGAAGCTGAATTGCGCTAAAAGGTTTTTATACATAGCATGTATTCATCCAGTGAAGAGATTTCGTGTAAGTAATTTTTACACGATTGCAACATAAAATTTTACTTATAGGGCCGCTATTTTATTTATATTATTGAGTTTTCGACATGGATAGCAAATATCGCCATATCGGTGGACGATTGTTACTGTCATGTGTATTTTACAGCAGATCATTGGACAGAGGTAGAGTTACTTTTGATTTTTTAATGTTAACAACAAAAATATTAATAACATTATGCAACTTGTCATACAATTTTCATCACTGAAGGCAAGCAAGGCGCGATCGAGACAAAAGAAGTCACATAAATGTGTGAAAAATTAAGTACGATCAACTTTCATTTACACAAAAATCAATAACCCACATTTCATAATACAATGTGGTGGGAAAATATTGACAATAATGTGAATAAAAAACGCTATTTTTCAAATCCCTACAAATTTGACAGGAATATTCGTTTCAATCATGGCTCAGCTGTCAACTGTTTGGTAGGTAGATGTACTCAGAGCAATGGAGCATAGGCCTATTTATTGTTTATCTTGTGTGGTTGTGCCATCCACCATACGCACCCCCCCCCCCTTCTCTCTCACATCGGTGCCGCCTCAGAGTACAACGCTGTCCACATTTTGCTCTGCCTGTTATATGGATATATATTGCAGTTTCTTCTACCTACTATTTTTTTCATCTGTAGCGACATGCTATGCCCTTCTTATAACAGTAATTTGTTTGATCTCTTCACTTGAAATTTCGTGCCAAACATGAGCTGGCAGTCTAGACGCTATTTGCTAGACTGACATCGCACATAAATAAGATTAACTCAGATGTGAAGTGATGAATCAAAATGGATAACTGGATCATTGCTGGAAGAATTAGCAGCATAAATCAACCCCTTTGAATCCGGTTACCTCGGCAGATTTGCCAGACATTATAGCAATTGAAAAAGAACAGCATAAAACACATTACAATCATAAACATGTTGTATTTTGCACCATTTCAATGAATCACCTGATTGATAAACTGACAGAATGATAATGAGTATTCACTGATTGATACCAGGCAGGAACACAGGAAAACTGTTGACTGCAATGCAGTTTTTAACAGGTTATTAAACTCAAATCAGTTTTGAAGTCTCCTTCGCTTTGCAGCTTTAGTTCACTTGGAACTCATACAGGTGTTTGGTTGTGCAATGTACTATTTACAGAACTGATATAAGGGTGAAGCCTGAGTTTTATTGCTATACAGTATTGCTGTAAAGCTGGTAGATTTCAGTAATTTGTGATGGTCAAAGTACTGCTGTGTAACATATACTGATATAACCAAAATAGAGTGCATCTTTGTCAATAATTGTTAATTGTATATTTTCAGGTTTGTATACCTCCAGATTTCCTATCGCTAGCATTGTGTCAAAAAAGAAAGACTTTCCCAAAATGGTTGCCAAGAGTCATAGTTAGCAACTCAGCTGAAGAAATTCACACTTCTTGCAGATTTTCAAGAGCTTGTGTAAACTCCAGGTTTGAACACAGTATTAAATTGTTTCTTTACCCACCACCACCATTACAATTAGAACCAGTGTTGTTGGTGTTGTCAATAAATTTATTATGCCTATTTTGGGGGTTAGATTTAGTGAACACATTCTATATTTATGCAGGCACAAATGCATGCAATGATATAAATATTAGTTTTCATCGCTTCAGATCATCTCAAAATAAATAAAATAAATAAACATCATAGAGCTCTTGATTTCAACCATCAACAACTGTAACACTGATCTCTAAAAAATAAAAAAATTCAGTATTATTTCTTAGGTGTGTGTATCAGAAAATCAAATGTGGTGTGTTATAATGTAACTTCTGTTTTACATATGCACATACAGATAATCTGTTTGTAATAATTATTACAGCTTATTCCCCCCTCCACCACAACATTTACAGATGTGCATCTTATACCAATCAACATAGTTGTGATTATAGTCAATTAACTAGTCCTCCTGCTCGTCTTCCTTTGCAGATTTGTGACACTCTCCATCCTTACTCTTTGTTCTCTGATCTTCTATGTTTGTCTTTTATTCCTGTCTGCATAGTTGTTCCTGCTTTTGTCATTCATTTTCTGTCCATGTCTTCTACTTAAGCGTTGAGAGCATGCTCCTTTGTGAGCATAATTAAGTGCTTTTTAAGTCACATTTTTTATTATTATTAAATCATTATTTCACCACCATTTGTCAAACACGTTTTTTATGAGAGGCAAGGGTGTGACATAAATGTACCACTTTGGAATAAGCTTGTTGGAATTCATTCTGTGACAAAGGGTAGTAGTAGTGTGATAACAGGGCAGGATGGGGGGAGTGGGGTTTAAGGAATACAAGACTGCAATCTTTCAACTTCCTGTTACGTTTCTCTTTCAGCATCTCTGCAGAAGAATATGAACATCTTGTGGCAGACACTCTTGAATCTCTTGCAGAGTGTTTTGAAGATTTGCCGGAGAAAATAAGTTGTGCGAAAGACTATGACGTCACCTATCATGTATGTCTTCATCTGCAATATTCACTTGCCATATATTGATATTATTTTGTGGTAAAGCATTCATGAACCTCATACCTTTTCTACACCCTTTCCTTTCATTCTGACAAAGTGTAAGATATTGAATACAGAAATTAAAGCAAATGATGCTTGCTGTCCTTACAAATGGGTGGACTTAAGAAAATTTATTTTTTCTTTTTGAAATAATCTTGTCATATTGGAAGGTGCAAACTAAAACATTCCAAAATGTAATCCCTTCAGTTAAGCACTGCTGAGTGTTACTTTATATTTTACAGATAATGATGGTAAAAGTCCCATAGCCTAGTGGCAGTAAACGTTAGTGGTCCACCTGAGTTGAGGGCATGGGATGGGGCAAGCAGAGCCCAACCCTGTTCTCCTACCACTTTACTTCCTTGATATAATCAGGTAGCCATTTCTTCTAAGCAGTTGCTGTATGGGCAGAGGAAAGTTAACAGACACAGACACACCAGGTTACAGGGACATTCTCTGTCAAACACACAGCACCGGCTACAGATAATCCCCCCACCCTCACCCAACATTTACAGATGTAGTGTTTATTCAGGTTACCAATCGTTTCTTGTCTCATGAATAATGGCAAGATTTTCATCATATGATACAAAGTCTTACAAATGATTTGATCTTTTCAGGATGGAGTGTTAACAATTTCACTGGGTGGATCTCTTGGCACATATGTCATCAACAAGCAGTCACCAAACAGACAGATATGGCTTTCATCACCAAAAAGGTGAAGTTTGGGGCTGACTGCTTAAGGTGCTGCAAACTTGCTTAAGTGAAGTTATGCTAAAGATTTAGTACATTTGAACTGGCAGAGAAGTGTAGCACTGTAGCTATAGGTGTCCACTTTCCCTGACATAATTTAAGCTGACTGGCCACTATGGCATTAAGGTAAAAACATAGTCTACAACCAATAGGAACTGAGTGGTTCACCATGTCAATGCCACAGCATGTGAAACATGAGCTTATCACACCCATCTTTTAGGTGGATTTTTCCCATCAGTGACCCAGGTATGCCTCGTGACCTTTTTTTTTTAAAGTTGAACGTCTAACCATGAAGCTGTCTCCCCATGGCAGTAGTGACCTTTTGTTAGGTAGTTACTGTGAATCCAGTGTGCTGACTTAAATAATAAGATGACTGTAGCTTTTTTCAGCAGAGCTGTTTTGATTTTGTTGATGGCTCTCATAGGACCCCGTGTAACCATCTTGGTGGGGCAGTGAAAAAATTGCTGATAGTGAGATAAATTATTTGCATGCATTGTTTCATGTTACTGTAACTGATGGTCACTTTGATTTGTGGTTTTATGTTACTGTAGCTGATGGTCACTTTGACATGTGGTTTTCAGTGGACCCAAGCGGTATGATTATGAGGACGGCCGATGGATCTATCATAGAGGAGGAGAGGGATTGCATTCTTTGTTGGAGAAAGAGCTCTCAGAGATTTTACAAACACCAATCAACCTTTCATCATGTTTCTGCTATAGTTGATCAGCTATTTTTTTTTTGCAGTGACTTTTTTTTATACTTTTACAGTTTTTGTTTTGTTGAATGCAATAACTCTGTCATGGATTGCAAACTTTGATTACCAGATGTCATAATGTGATGTGACAAGCTCCAGCCTCACTAATGAAGCTTGCATTGTTATGACAATAGACTTCAAATTAACAGTACTGGAAGTAAACATGTCAGGGTCGTAATGAGAATGAAAGGTCAAGGCTATTTTTTCATCTTAGGTTATGAAACCAAACACAGCAACTGAACAGTGTGACTAGATGGTCCTGGTTTGATTCGACCTTTTACCAGTTTGACCAAGGTAGACTATACCTAGAACAGCAATACCATCGGGTTTGCTGCCTAGTGCATATGGTAGAAGTCCTGCAGTATGGATGCAAAACAGACTCTGCTTGCTGATGCAGTGAGGAAAAAGGCATATCAAGAGATCAAGTGCCCAAGGAGGCTGCTTCAAATTTTGTACAGGAAATGTAAAACCAATGACTGTGTATGCAGAGCATGGTTGCCAACATCATGGGATAACAGTAACCTCTTCCCTATAATGTGAAGTGGCACAAGCTACTCTGATTCAGACATGACCTGGCTATGACTGCCAGACATACTGACACAAAAAAGGCTTATTCAAAATAAAATGTCTGTAGAAACTACTCTGAATTTCTGACCTGGAATGCAAAAATAACATCTTTATACGGCATATGGTCACCTTCCCAAAATCTCGACTTGCAACAGTAAAATGTCACAAGCTTGTTTGGTTTGGCCATATGATTCACCACAGCATTCTGAGATCATCTTTCAGGATACCCTTGGCAGAAGTCACTAGAAAAAAAACATTGGCCAGTGAACATAATTGAGTGATGCTAGACATACTGCTGCTCAGCAAGGAACAGAGCTATAACAGTTGTCCCAAGAAAAGAAATATATCTGGTCCTTGGAGTGGCAAATACCATCAAAACAAAAAAACATCGATTCCAAAAGAACTAAATCTTTAGTACATAGAAATTTTAGCAAATAACACAGAGATACAGGAGAAATGTGCTAACAAAAGTTATGAATACATATTTACATACATTTAGAGCATCATAAAATAATAAGAAAGCTGTGGAACACAGCAGTGGAATTATTTTACTAATGGAATTTAAAAAAATGAGCATCAATAAAAGGTTCATTGCCATAAGAGGTGACTCATAGGTATCGGTGACTTTCATTAAACTATTGGTATAAGTATAAAAAATATGTGCATGCACACACACACACACACACACTCGCACTTTTATTTCTTTTAAGAGAAGGAGATATAACTGTGAGATGGTATGACAGTGTTTTAAAACCAGGTACATTTAAAATCTTTCTTTCCTTTGTTTTAAGGCTAGTTCCTCCTTTACTTCAAATAGAAGAAAGAAGGGAAGCAACTATGCCAAGAACTGTCCAATTTTGTAGTTCATAATGCTATAATTTATAAACTGAGTTGTACTTTTTTAAACAGACACTTTTAAAATTGCATAGGTATTGTCAAAACTTATATGAAAAGTGAGAAAACAAAAGTTACTTTGTTTTGTCTCGCCTTCCTGAGCATAACAGACTTTGAAAGTCTTTTTTATGCTATTTCACTTTCAAATATTTATGACTTAATGTACTTTACATTTTAAGTCATAAGCCTTTTTCTTTAAAAATGTAAGAGGCCATTGGAAATAATACAACATGACCATTTGCATGAGACGTAATTAGGTAATTCATGCTCAACACTTGTTTTAGTTTCACTTTTGTGAAAGAACATGGATTCATATTTTTGCAGCAAAAGTTGTTAGTTTTAATTCTTTAGGGGTTCTAGTGCACTTATGATTACTTTGAACATTGAGACAAGCTAAAAGCCAAACAAAATCTACATCAAGTTGTAAATGAAGTCTGAACTTTATAGCAAATCATCATCAGTTGGCCTAAGAGATATGGGTATCTGATGATGTTACTTCCAGCTCTCACCAACTTTCTCATCTAAACATTGGTTCTTGTAAAGATGATAACTAATGATGGTGGTTGATGACAAGGGATATTGTTGGTGATGAACACCAAAAAACAGATTGAAAGAGATAGGAAATAAAAGATGATTTTAAACTAAAATAATAATAAATGATGGTGGCAGTTAAAACTGGGAAAGATTTAAGCAAGGATAGAGAGAAAAAGAGACAGAAAGAGAAAGATTATGATTACTTGATATGGGGGTTGTGATATTCATGGTTATACTGCAATGCCTTTTTTATGAGTAGGATCAGATTTAAAATGTGAGAGTGCTAACTCATGAGTCACATAGCCTGTTACTGTTGATGCTTTAAGCCACTGGCCATCTTTATCAAAAATGCTGCAAGTCAAATCTGGATGGACTATCAAAGTACACAGTATTCGGAAATAGCGTTTCAAACCTGAAATTATTTCAATTGCTTTCACACTGAGGAATGTATATGCCATTGTGTTTATAATAAAAGTAAACATTTACTTATGAATTATACCCTGACATTACAGGAAATGAGATCCATCCAGAGGAATATGGATAATGAAATACCCTGGTACCAAACGTTTATGTTGAAGCCCTCAGGACTATATAAAATGGTCACAAATTCAAAGGCATTGAGAGTGATAATGCTTATAACAGGATTCAAAACAAAATATGTAATCCTTAGAGGAGAATATGGCAAATATGAAAACCACATTCCACCACCAACAGAAGAGGCAACAATCTTTAAAAAATAGCAATTTTAAAAATAGAACATTTGGGATTTAAAAAATTAGGTACAAGAAAAATGGTGCAAGAACAAAAGTACTAAAAGATGTGAATGTATCACTAAAGCATCACAGATTAATGAGACAGTTGATTGTATAACACAACATTGGAAATGTGTTTCTAATGGGAAGTCCCCAGAAAATAGAACTGCACTCAGTAATGACAACAAATAAGTGTGTTACCATCAAATGGTGCAAGAACAAAAATACAATCAAATTCATAAGTAAAAAGTATCAGCAATTGTAAGAGTCTCAGCATACAAAAACAAATTTATAAATAATTTTATGCCAGCATAACTTTTGTGTTTCACTGGAAGGATTGTTCTTTTTTTTTTGGGGGGGGATGGGATAGGGTAATTAGTATTCTAGGAAGATGATTCCAGATTTTTTTTAATTTTAAAGGCTACATTCCTTATTACTTCAAACAGTCAATAATTTATTTTAACAGTTAAAGCTGGCACAATATTATGGAATTAACACCAGGCCCTGGGCATCTATTGTCATTTCACTTCACATATCCTAATTCTCCCATTTTTTGCGCATTCTCTATTGTGAAGCATTGAGCTTGCTACCCAGTGAGGAAATGCACTATATAGTGATTTATACGAATATTGTCCTTCTTTCAGCTAGGATGTAAACAGTTCACTGAATGCCATCTTTGTAATGTCACCTTGATGAAATCACTGTTTTTATGGAGTACAGATCTCTACCAAATCTACAGATCTAAATCTGACATCTTGACCATGAAGAATTAACACCAGGCTCTTGGCATCTTAATTCTCCCATCTTTTGTGCATTCTCTTTTGTGAAGCATTGACCACAATACCTATTGAGGAAATGCACTATATTCATTCATTTTGTTTCATCCTGTAACTGGTGCCTGAGTTACTAGTCATAGGGAAGGCATGATGGAACATAGCAGTGGTTTAGCCATGCGAGACTGAACGATGCACTATATAAGTGCTCTTTCATAATAAATAAAAATCATCTAAAGTCCTCAACAAGATGCTGTTGAATTATGCATATCATCCTATTACTGATGTTTTATTGATGATAAAATGCCTTTTTAAAGAAATGAAAATGTAAAGGTTTCATAGTCTTTTGGCTGTATAGGTAGTGAACTGTTAAGTAGTTCACAGTGTTAAGTCAAAGCAGTAAAAGATGCAGCCATATGCTCTTCATAATATATAATAGTGTCTTTTACCTTGCTAAATAAATCATTTACCATGGGTTGAAGGGGGAGAATTTTCCTGTCATAAGCCCAAGCAACCCTTGAATCACCCACTACCTGTTTCAGAGTTGAATATACTAACCACCAATCAGAGTGCCTCACCACTATGCTCTTAAACATATGTCATATTACTTCCTATATAGCATGGCACAATATGCATTTTCATTGTTAGCTTAAAACTGACATCACACAAGCTCCAGTTTAACTCTGCAGGAAAGTGTAACCATATGCCAACCAAACACCATCACAGATTTTTTAAAATGCTGCATGAGCAGTTTGTGAGACATTCTAAAAGACATTTTCACTGATATAAGATCTTCAAAGTGGGATGTTGCTTGATATTTTCGCTCATCTTTATGCATCTTTATTGTTCTATATAAAGCACCATCCAAATTTGTTGAATACATGCTACACAAGATGAAAAGGAGTTTGTGCAGTGAAGGGGTTGTAGCCTTGTAGTCTGACCAGTCTCAGAGGTTCAAACAGGTCTTCCAGAGGAAGAAACCTGTCCCAGTCCACCCAGTTCCAACCTGAGACAACACAAACGTGTGCACATGCATGCATGCACACACACAACTTTAATTTGATACTAATGTTACAAGACAGATAAAAAATATTTTATAAAACATTCAACTATTAGCTTATACTTTCTAGTGAGGTGCAGTATCTTTCTCTGCTCATTTGGCAAAAAGATAATAATGGAAAAGAAAAAATAAAAATAAATTTGCCAAGCTTCATACCATGCCTGAAGCTAGCTTCAGCTGGGTTGACCACATCAAATGAAAAAATGAGTAAAAACTATATCAAAATTATTTTAGACTTAAGACTAAATGGAATCATCTTGTTGCTTCAAATATTGGAATTTTGTATGCAGACCATCATTTACTCCCATATGACTAGTGTTATCCTACTTTCATGACCACAGTTTATGCTGACCCACTTTGTTATTGGTGAGAGTTTGTTATTAATGCGTGAAGTGTAAGATGTTTGTGTGTAATTAACAGTGAAGGAGAAGTACCAAGCAGGGATAAAAGCAGAAACATTATAAGCCATTTCACCTTCACATTTATCAGGTTCAAGATTGGTAGGCTCAGCCATGTGCTGCAAGTCTACATGACCCTGTACAAAAAGAGTGATGTAGTGATAGTTCTCAGTGGGGACTACAGCATTAACAACTGTGGAGTAGCGCATCCCCACCAGCCTTATGCCTGTCTCTTCCTCCACTTCTCGCTGACCACACTCTTCCCAGCTTTCCCTGTTGAACATGCACAACTGAAAAAATCAACATTTTTTACACATGGCATGAAGGTTCAGCCTCGTATATGACAATGGTATATCAATATAAGTTGTGGTGCAATAGAATTTGCAAGTATACAAACCATCAAGTCCTTTAATAATCTTTTATTGACCTTTTATGAGATAAACTTTATTTATTAGATGATTTTCTATCCACAAAATATAGCTTTCAAAATTACACTTTGCCCAAGACCTCACATGTCTTGATTGGAGAGTATTCTCTTCTACAACCTGGTGATATCATAAATCTTAAGCAAGATGGGGATGTAGCAAGTATTGAACATTATTTCAATTCAATCTTTACTCCCTTTACCAAATAACGCGCCCCCTGCCTCACGATTACTTAAATACATAAATTGGTGGATGATAAAGTGTTGATGAATAATTTGTCAGTCTATGTGTGTGTGAGAGAGAGAGAGAGAGAAATATATTCTTTACATCTGTGTAGTGAAGTACGCAGTAAGACACGAAAAGGTTTCGCATAACATGAATCAGACGAACTTAGGGGGATGGGCTCGTATAGGCTGATGTACATTTCCGGGACCGAATGTCTCGCTATTATATAAAATTAGGATCGAGCTGCTCACCCGAATTCAAGGTGCCCTCCTGGCAATGCATACTTTCCTTCCCCAAGCAAACCTTTTCTACGACCGACTAGGACGCAGTTTGGATGTTTTGTGCTCATGACAAATACACCAACGCCAACTTTCGGTCGCTCTCTTTGAATCATACAGTTAGCCATTCTCAGAATGATTATATGTGCCGTACGCTACTCGATCGTCACCGATAATCTGTCCTATTCTCAAATAGTCGACTCCGTTTAGCAAATATTCTGTTTAACTGAAGGCATCGCGTATTAAAATATTTATAAAACTTTCAATTCAATAAGATGTCGAGCTGTTGTTGTTGCCTTCAACCACACCTTTACTCTTTACACCCGACATAATGTGTGAAAACTCTAAAGAAAGGGATGTAACTCATGCCACAAGGTCCTAGAACTCATGTTCGCAGGGTCCGAGTAGAAGAAGAGAGAATATTCTCTGGTTGAAGCACGGACCTTCATCTAGATGAAGGTCCGTGGTCGAAGTGTTGATGAACATTTTGTGAGCCTCAAGCTCACACTGACATCTGTTGATAAGTACTTTACAATTGAAATGGAAAAAAAGAGGGGCGCCAAGCTAGAGACAGTGAAACCGATCACACTGTAGGCTACATTTTTTGGGGGACCGGTCGATTCGCCCCAAGACCAATTCGCCCCACACCGAAAGTCAATTCGTCCCACGTAGGTCCAATTCGTCCCACGCATGCTCCAATTCGTCCCAAGACAGAAAAGTCAATTCGTCCCAAGCTCAAAAAGGCGCTGAAACAAGTAGCTATTAACGTCAAATATTACCAAAAGAGTAATATGTCTTTCGAACAGTAGAGTTATAATTAGATACGCAATCTCAGCTGCCTATTTTAAGCAGAGCCATGCGAATAATTAAGTTGTATTTGTTTCTCTTAAGCTTTCCTCTGTTATTGTTTTACTATCTGTAATTGCCTCGCTTTTATGTTTTTGTTGCGGACTTTACTTTTAACGGTTACATTTTCGCCCATTACATAGATTTTAGATCTGATTCTTTATCTCGCTTTCCTGTTGCTTGTTCTGTTTATCCTTCTCTGAACTTTGCTCAACTTTAAATCTTTATCAGTTTTAATATCTTTTATCGTTTTCGTCTTATTGTATTTTTTTGAACTAGTGCTGCATTTTATTTTTATGTCATAGAATTATGACAAGACAGTTTGTCTACTCGACAACTCAATTATCATTATCGAATCCCCTTGCAACTCTTCCACTTCCAGCCTGTTTAGTTGACACATTGAGAAGATTTTCCCTTTATTATGATTCTATTAATGTTGACAGCCCATTGAAACAACAGATTCGAGTCCGTCGCTACCGTGCTGGTCGCCGTAAACAGCGTCCTTTGAAAAAATCCATCACCTGCTCTGCTACTCGTAGTTATTCTGTCTCGTGCCCCCCTTCACCTGATTCTGAGTCTGACTCCGGTTTTGTGAAAGCTTTGCTGTGTGTCAACTCTCTGCTGAATCATGTTTGCCCTACACAGCAGCATCAGCGTCAGCGTGGACGTGATGACAGTGAATCAGTTGGGTCGACTAACTTTACACCAAACCAACATGGGCGTCTGAGAACAGGAGACTGCCAAGTTTCCCCCACACGACAACTGAACATTCGCCTCCACGTTGGGCTTTTCAACGCCCAGTCTGTATCGTCTGCACCACAGTCACTGAAGCGAGCTGAAATCGTAGAATTTGTCATAGACCGCTGCCTTGATATTTTCATCATCACTGAGACGTGGCTTAAACAACATGGCGACGAGAGTGTGTGTGTTGATCTTACTCCAGTGGGCTACTGCCTGAAATCTTTCCCCCGCCCTACACGTGGTGGTGGTATTGCTATAATCTACAGATCATCACTTGCCAAGTACCTGTCTTTTACTACTGCCGTATCGTTCCCTCACACGTCTTTTGAATTTGTACAAGTCTCCTCTTCGGCTCCTCATTGCTCGATGCACCTGCTCTGCATCTACAGACCTCCTCCTAGCGCCAGGAACAAACTTACAGCCTCTACATTTTTCTCAGAATTCCATGATCTCTTGGATTATAGCAATGCACTAACTGGACCCGCAATTCTCCTCGGAGATGTTAATGTACACTTCGACAACAGTTCTCACCCTGACACTGTCAAACTGTCCGAAATGTTGCACACCTTTTGTTTTGTCCAGTCCGTGTCGCAACCAACTCACAAAAGAGATCACATCCTGGACTGGGTCATACATCGACCTGATGACCACTTAGTCCAGTCAGTTGATGTTTCCCATGATCTCTCATCTGACCACTACTCAGTACTAATCGAACTGGATCGCAAATGCCCATCATCGGCGCCAGTTTTCAGACCCACTCGGTCATTACAAAATGTGGATAGACTGGCATTCAAAGCACAGCTGCAGATGGCGCTCCTCCAACCACCCTCTGCCGAGCAACTTGACTGTGTTTTGCGTAGAGTAGTTGATGACCACGCCCCAGTGTCTCGACGTCTGATGCGCCAGTCTAAATGTGCGCCTTGGTATTCACAGATCCGTGTCGAACTCCGTGACCTGAAGCGCACGCGCCGGCGAGCTGAACGTGTTTGGCGGAAGACTGGACTCGCCATCCACAAAGAAATTTATAATGCCGCAAAGCGAAGCGTTGCAAAATGCATTTATGCGGCTAAAGCATCATATCTTCAGGGCCAAATAATTAACTGCACCTCCTCCAAAAAGCTCTTTGCCATTTGCACTCAAATGACAGGATCTAAGACAGCAACACCACTGCCTACCCTGCTTCACTGCTGCCGCAAGTGTTTAGTGATTATTTCACCAGCAAGATATCGGACATTCGATCATCTTTGGACTCTGTGTCGGCGCTTGACAGCATCTCCTGTGATGTCCTCCCAGGATGCTCCATGACCAAGTTCCTACCAGTCTCTGAGACTGATGTGAAAGCGGTTATTCTAAAAGCTAAAGCAACAACCTGCGAGTTAGATCTGATGCCCACAAGCCTTCTGCTCGAGTGCCTAGATACTCTCCTTCCTGCCATCACAAATATTGTAAATGTCAGCCTGTCGTCAGGTGTTTTCCCGTCTTTGTTCAAAAATGCGGTGGTGAGGCCACTTCTAAAGAAATCCACGCTTGACGTCAATGTCCTGAACAACTACCGTCCAGTTTCCAACTTGTGTTTTCTCTCTAAGATCATAGAGAAAATAGTTTTGACACAGCTTTGGGCATACTTACAAGAGCACCATCTTATCCCACAAGCTCAGTCGGCATATAGACCTTTCCACAGCACCGAGACCACTCTTATTAAAGTAATAACAGACATATTATCTGCTCTTGACAGTGGTGATGTCTCTCCATTAACCCTACTGGACCTGTCTGCTGCATTTGACACTATAGACCAGTCTCTGCTTCTTCACAGACTCCACACCCTCTACGGGATTTCTGGACCTGCGCTCTCATGGTTCAACTCCTATCTCACTGATAGGACCCAGACTGTGTTAGTTGATGGTCAGATATCTCGCCCTGCTTCACTTTTCTGTGGTGTTCCCCAAGGCTCAGTACTTGGCCCAGTTCTGTTTATCCTGTATACTAAGCCCCTTTCATCATGCATCCAGTCTCACCAGGTTTCTCATCAATCCTATGCTGACGACACGCAGCTTTACTGTTCCACTCCGCCGGCTGAGTTTCACTCTGCTATTAGCTCTCTAGAAGCTTGTATCAGCGATGTCAAGGGCTGGATGGTAAAAAACAAGCTTAAACTAAATGATGATAAAACGGAAGCCCTCTTGTGCCATAAAAGAAGACATCAACCTTCACTCGTCAGTCTGCCCAATCACATCAAGGTGGGCGACAGCAACATCACCATCACGTCATCTGTTAGGAATCTGGGATTTATTGTCACTGATGACATGACACTCGATAGACATGTAGCATCTGTCTGTCGGTCTGCCTATTATGAGATTCGTAAGATCAGTGCTATCCGTCACTTTCTCACTACATGCGCTACCAACACTCTTGTCTGTGCGTTTGTCCTTTCTCGACTTGACTACTGCAACTCCTTGCTGGCAGGCTGCCCTGACTACCTCATTCAGAGATTCCAGAGAGTACAGAACTCTGCTGCGCGTCTGGTGCTTAGAGCAAGGAAACGGGACCATGTCACTCCTCTCCTTCGTTTGCTACACTGGCTCCCCATCCGTTCTCGCATTCAGTACAAACTGTCTGTGCTGTGTTTTAATTTCTTTGCTGGCTCCTGTCCTGACTATTTCTCTGAATTTCTCATCCCTTACTCTCCGTCCAGACAACTACGCTCTTCGTCTGACGACCGTATCCTAACTGTTCCTGTCACCAGAACAACAACATATGGTCACAGGACTTTTGGCTACTGTGCTGCAAAACAATGGAACTCTCTTCCTTTCCATATCCGCCACCTTCCTACAACTGAATCTTTCAAATCTGCACTGAAAACGCACCTCTTCCTTGAGCATTACTCCTAACACAGTCAACACAATGCTCGTCCTTCTTAACCCCGCCCCCTTCCCTCTTGCTACTTTACCCATCTTTCTCGCAGAATCACTATATTTCTCTGTTCCTGTTACTTGATGCCTTTTAATGTTTTCTGTTTCGTCAGTACTGTCGTTGTCTTTCGTCCCCTTTGTTCTGTATCTACTTAGTCCACGTCTCTTCCCCGTTTTAAGCGCTAAGAGCATGCTCTCTATGAGTGTGAATATGCGCTATAAAAATCTTCACTATTATTATTATTATTAAGTTAAGCCACCATTTTACTAAACAAAGATGGCCACTAGTCAATACGCACGCAGCGCACGTATCTTACAATGGCAAATAGACGTGATTTTTCTTTTAGATTTTCTCAGCATTTTGTTGTGAACGTGTAGTTTGATTTTTTAAATTTTTGCTTCATACATTCCAGAAACAGAACCCACCCTATTCTGTTTACTCCAGTTATGGTCTGTACAGACTGATCTCCACATCCACATCCCAACCCCAAAAGAAAAAAGGAGAAACTTTTGGTAACATATCTTCTTTGGTTAGATTGACCAAAGATTGGTGAGATTGACAGTTGACCTCACCAATGATAGTAGGAGTCCGTATTTTGTATGGCAGTGCAAGATGCACAAAAAGCAGGAAAAAATCTATAATGTGGAAAATATATATTTAGAGACTTTTTAGTTAGTCACTGAATTAATGACATGACACTGTGCCAAAAGTTCGTCCCACAAAATGGGCCATGTGGGGATAAAATTAATTTTAATATTCTTGCTTCTTTGGCTATATTTGTTGAAAGTAAGTGACATGAAGTGTCCATAACTGTAGTTTAAAAGATAACTGCTCATCTGGTTCTTATGCAATTACAGTTTTAGTGTGACATCCAGGTGTTTAATGGGTGTCGGACAAAACAGTACAGCAATTACTCAGTACTGCTATCAGAGAAAATCCAAAGCACTGGTTCATTAATACTGTTTAGTCATACGTACGTTTCAAAATGAAGTACCTAGCAGCAGCCTATTGCACTGGAAAGAAATTTAACAAGGGATTGATATTTGTCGCTCAGACGCCCATCAGATACCAAAAGATATATTTTTCTCTCAAGTGCTCCCTGCCGCAAGGCACGAGCGTGACAGGGTCCCTGACAGCTGCCCCCTGGCAGGCACGCACGCACGCACGCACGCACTCACGCAAAAACAAAACCAAAAACCAAACAAGACTTAGTATTCGTAGCCATGGTCAAGAGACATAACGAAAGCCTCTGGAATTACCCGAACTCGTACTTCAGAGGTTGGTAGATACCCTAGTTGTCTTTGTTTTCAACGAAAAAAAGAGTCTTTAGTTGAATCTATTGACCGGAAGTACAGATGCCTCAATGCAGCAATAACAGTTGGGTCAGCGGCTACAAACCCACAAGCGTTTACTGTCTTGTTCTGTAACTGTGTGCGCGTGTGTGTGGTAAGCCCGATCTGCTGTAAAACTGAAGACGAGACGAGGGTCCGAAGACTTTTCGCCTGGAGGAAACGCTGAAGCGAGTGAGGCTGCCATGTGGGTTGTGTGGCCACCCGAAATCTGATGTCAGTCTTTACCTGTGTCAGCACAAGTGTGTGTAGCGGGTGGAGTGTAGCAGTCACGTGCTGTCCTCTTTGTGACGAGCCTGTGAAAGAAAAAAAATCAACACGGGACCAGGTAATTTTTCTTACATACTAAAACATCTTATCAATGTAGTTACTTCGTGAGTACTGTATCTACGTATGTACTAATAACTACATTTACGCGAGAAAGAGACATGAAATGGCGGGAGGAATATAATTATCAGCATTCAGTCTTTTGCATACTTGTAATAAAATGACAAAGAGAATTAAAAAGTAAGGTCCGTGATTTGCAACAAAGATGAGACCGCTCACAGGCTAGTCGTCGGCAGTCTCTAAACTCCATACATATAAGTCCTCATTAGGTACAGTTCACACCCACCGCAGTTTTGCTTTATGTATGATAAAGTTGTTTAAGTCTGACTTTCTGTCCTGTCAGTACAATTTTTTGTATGTTTTTCTGCAGAGAATCAAAATGGCTTAGAAGAGATTTTGCTTCTTTAGAACAGTTTTAAGGTTTAGAAACGTGTTGTGCAACTGGCCCCTGAAAGAACGCAAAATACAAAGACTTGAATTTCTCCAAATTCCTGCGTGTCAGTGACAACCCTGTGTGTTGAAATACGACTTGTCTATAATACTGTTCAACCCCCCCCCCACTCTACACCCTATCCGCTACAGCTCTGTGTGTGAGAGAGAGGGGGGGAGAAGGTGTAAGTGTAGTGTATGTGTGAAGGTGTAAGTGTAGTGTAAGTGTAGTGTATGTGTGCAGACCTGAGGTACCATCCTTTTTGCAACGTTTTTAGTAACAAACCCGTTGTCTCACATTTCCATTTGACATTCGTTTCAACTTATAAGGAAAGAATAAGCACTCAAAACAGAAGTGTTAAGAGACAGTTCTATATCCTTTTTTTGATTTTCTCTCAAATATAATTTTCTAAAACATAAGTGTAATATCAGTTGTGGAGGAATATATCAACCCTACGAAAACTTTAGAGCGTATAAAAGTGAGTAGTAACTGCTTCTGTTAAGTTGCACGATGAAAATAACTACAATGTGTGCGACAGGCACTTGTAGGGAGTAAGAACTGATCAATGGCTGGGATGGTGCATGAAGCTGTCCAGTGAATCGCTTGGGAAACAATAGTGGGAGAGGTAAGTCATTGCATTTTCAGATAGAAACGAATGTCGAGTGGATATCTGAGAAAACTTTTTCTAATTGAAAACAAAGAGTGTAGAAAAGATGTTACCTCAGCTCTGTGTGTGTGTGTGTGTGTGTGTGTGTGTGTGTGTGTGTGTGTGTGTGTGTGTGTGTGTGTGTGAGAGAGAGAGAGAGTATAGACACTGTAAACACATCTATAGCCACACGTTATGCACTATTCACTATTAACATACGGACAGCAAACCATTTAAAGCCAAGAGCTCAGTCTTCATGCAGACAGCTTGAGAAACAATAGCAGGACATGTCGACGTGGCTTACAAGGAGGAAAGTAACGTGGGAACGAAAGCTGAGAAGACTTCGGGTTCAATAAAAACACGACAGAAACACTACAATCATGGCCCTGGAGAGAGAGATCGAGAAGGAAAGAGAAAGAGAGGAAAGTCCTACACTTGAACTGCAGACATCCAAAGTACTGCAGAGGATTTAATTCCCCCTTGTTTCATCGCCTTTTTGAGCTCGGGACGAATTGACTTTTCTGTCTTGGGACGAATTGGAGCATGCGTGGGACGAATTGACTTTCGGTTTGGGGCGAATTGGTAGGGACGAATTGGTCTTGGGGCGAATCGACCGGTGACCCATTTTTGGACATGGCGACTACTTCGACTATTCGCTTTAAAAAAAAAAAAAAAAACTTTGGAATGTTTTGTATAATGTATGCTGAAAAATGACCAACAAACTGACTATTGGCAAAACCCCTTAGGAAAGAGCAAAACCGAACTATTGACATTTGCTAAAGCCCCCGCAAGCATTTCTATTGGAATCAGCCTAGAAGTGGTCGGCAGCTCATGCCGGTTGATCGTGTTCAACCTACAAAACTTGTTCAGTTTCTTGTTTTTCAGCAGTGTTGTGTGAAGTCTGTCGAAGATGTTGATTTGGAAGGGAATGTGCTTCCACTTCGTTTCGCACTGTGGAGGATGGGGATCTTGGGGGACTCTTGGTATGGGGTAGGGGGGGGGGCGAAGGGATGGGAATTGGGGAGGTGTGGCGCCGCAGGTGTTGTCTACTCTTGATAATCGTCATCGGATGAAGCCTGCACCAAACACCTCCCATTACACAGATTTTCATTAGAAAACCTGCTTTTTTACGGCTGCTTTACGTGTAGCACATGTACGCGCGAAACGTGCCCCCCCCCACCCCGTAGCGTAACAAATCGAAACTATTTAGTGACCATGCGATCGTGAATTAATGATTTTAAATCGTTTATTCTACATTAATGAATTCATATTTAGTGGCAATAGGGAGCACAATGGTATTACGTCAGCTTTGCTTTCATATGTCTGTTGTTGATTTAGTCGTCGTCTCATTACTCCACGTCCGGAACATGTGGTAGCTTTAGACCACAAAAACAACCAATCAACGCGTGCCTTCTAAACCCCGGATGCGGTGTACACAGTATGGCATCCGCTAGTGGGCAGTAGGACTGGGAGATGATGTTTTTGTTGTCATTATAACATTATATTCGTCAGTTCATCATTGCAATAGGAGTACCGAAACTTGCTTTCCAACTTTATCATTATACAACCACATAATGTCAGATCCTCCTTTTACTATAAGGATTCACACAGAAAACAATCAAGACATGGACTGGATGGTTCAACCTGAGGAAGTCACATTTCGTCAAACCCTGGTATTTGCCTGCATCCTTTCGTATTCCCAGAGCATTTAACCAACACATCTTCCATCATTTATTTGTGAGGTATCATCAGGTCAGCTGACACAAGAGCGGCTACACATTCAGATGCTGCCCGATCGCGGACGTATATCGAAACATGCATATCGTCCTGTTACTTAGTTCTGATATTTCATCAACAATAAAATTCCTCATAATTATTATCATCACCCTTATTTCTATCAGTAAATCAAAATGAACTAATTTAAAACAGAGCAAAACTTCTATGAGCTGATGATTATAATTATAAATATAAGTAATAAACTTAGGAAACCACATGATAGCCTAAAATCTGGTAAGTGTGAATGAGAAGATTTTTTGAGAAAGGTTTTGCATCTACCTTCATTTCTGTCATTGTGAAGTGTAGCAGAATGGAGTGGAGGAAATCATAGGGTTTTGCATGAACACTATTGGATATCAAAGGTCTTATTTCAAACATCCTCATTCTCAAGTTGAACTGAAGGGATTGATGGTGGCATGCTGCATTACTGTATGTTTATCTATGCATCAATTCAGCTCATCTTTTTATCAAAGTCATTTAAGATATTAAAAAAAATTAATATATATATATATATCATTTGTTGTCTTATAGTGTAAATTATATTTTTCATTCTGATCTTCAGATTTTCAGGGAAAGGTCCTGATTCAGCTATAAATTCTTTCAGTTATTTTTTTTCAGCACAAATGCATGAAAGGCTCGTCAGTCTAATCACAGACATCATTTTTGAACTTAGAAAATCAAGCTATAGTGATAGTAGCAGAGGTTTTTAAGATTTATAGCTATACACATTCAAAGATACTAAACATAAGATAATTGAGTAATCATATAACTTTGTGCATCACTTTATTATTTTTCAGGAGGTAATATCACAAGTGATGCCTCATGCCACAGTCACGGCTTTTGAATGTGAGCATCACAATTTCATCTTTTTTAAAATTAAACTATACTGGGGATAAATCTAATATATTCTGGTTAAAACGTGTGTGAGAAAGAGAAATCATATAGTCTTCATGGGTATATGGTTTTATATGTGTATGTACATGGTATTAAATGCATTTATTTATGCAAGTGTGTGGATGCACATGTTTGTAGCAGTGGCGTAGGAACAAGGGGGGCAGCCGCCCCCCCAAAAAAGATGCTGGGAAGGCAAGAATGTGAACGTTATTCATTGTCAGCATGGAGCTTGCCCCCCCAAAGCCGAGCATCTTCCTACGCCACTGAGTAGGTCCATTGGTCTGTATGAGTAAAAAGTGAAAAAAGATGACCTTAAAAGGCTGTCAGTTAAGGTGTGGTTGGTTTTTTTTTGGTTAAATGCTCTGTCAGCAGAGATACACATCATTTGAATTGTCCAACACACAACTGTAGACTTCCTAAGGATATGCTATTTTTTCAGTGCTTTGTTTTTGTCTCCTGCTTATGTCAAATCTTTTTGGTATTTTTTAAAATCTCTTTTGACTGTTTGTTCTATTTTATTAGTGACTGTTCTCACTGATACTGTTTGTTCTGTTTTATTAGTGACTGTGTTCACAGATACTGTTTGTTCTATTTTATTAGTGACTGTTCTCACAGATGCTATTTGTTCTATTTTATTAGGGACTGTTCTCACAGATGCTGTTTGTTCTATTTTATTAGCAACTGTTCTCACGGATACTATGCTGTGTAAAGTACAATAAGTTTGCCCATGGTGGTGGGATATGGTGCTATATGAGTGAAATATATTATTATTATTATTGTTTAATGCAGATGAAGACGAAGATGGGGACCATATAACAGTGAGAAGTGATGAAGAAATGAGAGATATGTTCGCAGCAGTATGTTCGTTTCTCTGAGGTCCTGTTTGTCCTGTTCACTCTTACCTTCTCCCTTTTGTTTTTTAAAGGATGTTTGGAATGTCTCTCTTAGTTTTATGCACTGTATCAACTCATTTTGCATTTGAAATGTCCATTGTAGGTTTCCTTTCACAGCTTTTGTGTGTGTGTGTGTGTGTGAGAGAGAGTATGTGCATGTGTGTGTGTTTTAGAGAGAGAGAAAATATGTATATTGTGTTTGGATGAGTTATCAAATAACTGACTTCCAGTATGCCACAGTCTAAATAGAATGGTTTGTTTTACACCATGGTGTTGATTCTGCAGTATTTCAGAGAACTCAGTGAAGAGGACAGAACTCGAGGGTTACTGCCACCACTTATCATTTTCCCCAAAAGTAAGCAGCTAAATCTAATTGTTTCCATATCTGTGTGTGTGTGTGTGTGTGTGTGTGTGTGTGTGTGTGTGTGTGTGTGTGTGTGTTACAGCTAGACTTTATTGTGGTTTCCATTATTTATATACTGTAAAAGTTTTACATATGCTCATGCATTGTAACACTTCTATGTACAGTGCACTTTGTTTATATTCACACCTTTTAAACAAACTTAAATGGTCCTGTATACTCCCTGTACTTATAACCTAAACTTTTGCCTGTTGACATACTCAGTGCTCATACTAAGTGCACAATTGACCCTTATTGTTGCATCACAGACTTGCCTGTGTATTTCACATTCTTGCAGCAGATAGATTCTTGTAAGTACAACAATGATACAGAAAATCAAAATCCAATACAATAAAGGAGGTGATATATTGGGGCATGTCATTGGGCTTACAACTGCATACGAGTGTCTTACACATGGACATGAAACGGAGTATCAAGAAGTTTTATAAAACACTAAACCACGTACCAGCAAGAATGTTCTTGTCCAGTTTCTTAATTATTCATTCATTCTTTGAAAAAAAATCTTATTAATGCTTGGTTCTACTTTCTTATTTCACATTGTTGAGAAATAACTTTGTTTATGCTTGCAGTGGGAAAAACACCACAAAACAGAAACATCCATGGTCTCAAGGTAAGATGTTGTACAATTTACTTCTAACAAACTTCACTTCGATGTACCTTGTAGAAAGAAACGGTATGTGGTTGTGTGAACACATACATGCATACATGTATGCATCCATAGTATTAGAAGTTATAACAAATATTTTCAACTTTTTTTTATTTTAAATGCTGACACAGAAGTAAAAAGATGTTCTGAATAAACCATTTAAGACATATTTGTTCAGGTGCCAACATTATTGATATTATTTGTTTGGGCTACATATAACAAAATCCAGATATTTTGATTTACACCATTTTTTCTGGCCTTCAGTGATCTTTGATTCTCTGTGAAATTTGAGATGTGCATATAAATGCAACATTTTACAAAATTAAGCTTGTTTATTCCTTGCAGAACAAGAAAAAAAATGTTTACTTTTATCTGCTAAAATCAGCATGGTAATGTGTGCAGATTAAAACAAATGCAAGTTCACAGGCAGGACAACCTGTATCAACAGAAACAACAGGAACTACTGGCCTTCAGACAATACTTCAATGTGGAAACATCAATGAGACACAGTTACAGCGCCTAGAGCCCGTAGGATCAGGGAACGGGGGACATGTTTATAGGTGCCATAACATTACAAGATATGTTTTTATTCAATTTAAGTGAAAGAAGAGAGTGGAATAGGATGTTCACCTATCCACACACATTTCAAGATTCTCATATGGCTGTGCATGCATGTGTAGGCATTTGTTTTCACATTTTAGAATACACTCCTATTTTTATATTAATGTTGTGTGAAAATTAATGATTTTTGCCCTCAGTAGACGTTTTATAAGCACATTGTTTGACAGTGCATGTTGTCTGAAAATGCAACATGATGTATGTTGTTTGACAGAGCACTGCACAGGCCATCGGGAAGGATTATGGCTGTAAAGGTAGAAACTCTGCCTTTCCATATACTCTGCTTGCCATTTTCTGTACATTTAGTATTGAAATATCTTTCTTACTTTGACAATATAGATGCTTAATTTGATAATTCTTTTTTCTGGTCTTTTATTTTCCTGAAGCTTTTGGAAAATAGTACAAGATAAGTGAAAGTTAGCAATCTTTTTTTAAAGTTATCTGTTAGCAGTGTAGAATTCATTTTAAAATGTTCATCAATGCATTGGGGCTTTGTTGATAATCTCAGGTGATACATTTGGCCATATCATTCATGCTGTCTTTTTTTAATCCTAGGAAATACAGCTGAACATATCACATGCAGTGCAGAGGCAGATCATATGTGAGCTGGAGATTTTATACAAGGTAACTGCTGACAACAGAACAGAACCCTTGAAATTCATGTATGCATGAACATGCTTACAGTCACACATGAATATGTGTTGACACAAACACAAAGTTGTTCAGATATGATAAAATCATGCATTGACTAATGGTTGAAGATATAAAATTTTGAGCTTAATACTGAATAAATTTTGCATGGTTGTGTTTTTACTTATGAAATTATCTCAGACTTGGATTATTTAGTACAAATATGAGTTGGATGCCATTAATCTCAATGTCTGCAATGCCAAATGAAAAGAAAAGGCATAAATTATAAAAAGTGGGTGATACTTTTAAAAGTTTCTTGTAATTACATTTTCCATATCTATTTATGTTTGATAACGTTGTTTTCTGGTTAATCTAGTGCAATTCAAGAGCCATCATTGCATTCTACGGTGCCTTCTTCACAGAGAATCGCATATCTATTTGTACAGAATATATGGATGGTAACTGATGTTTTTAAATTGAAACTTTTGAAGCTAACTTTGCTTTTGAATTTACTTACACCTGAGTTGAATTTCAAATGTGGTAATTTTTTTTAGAAAGAAAAGCAGTTATTTGTAAATTAGCCAGAAAAACATAGGGGTGAAACTCTTTGATTCGTTTCAAGGGGGAATACATAAAAAGCCTTCCCAGTTATTAATATGGCTTATTGAAAAAAACATAACATTTTCAGCCATCAAAGTAATCACATTATCTGTTCCTTAGTACTTGGTACTGATATAGAGAGAAATGTTGGGGAGAGAGCAAGAGAGGTATCCACTAATATAAATGTATCGAAGGAGATAACAACAAGTGGGAAGGGAATAGCTGAAGCTGGAGCTGCACACACTAGACTGCTTCATGCCTGGGTGGTGCAGCATATCTTCCCACAGTTGACCCAGCTGTTTAGTAGGTACTTGGCTCCTCAGAGGGGTGGGGGAGGAAATGGAGTCTGGGAGAGGGGATGGGTACTGTCCTCAAAAAGTACCTTGAGATAAGTAAGGTCCCTAAAAAATTATGGGACTGTCAATTATTTTAAACAACAAACAAGTCAGAGAAATTGCATCCTAACCTTTGATTGCAGTATAAAGTTTGATGGACAGGTTCATGCCCTTTCTGGTATTTATGGTAAGTTAAGCATGTCTATCAAGAAGACAATATGACTCTGGAAGATGCATGCCAACAACAGCCATATTATCAGGAGCTGATCTGTAAATTCTGTGTGCAGTTCATGAAACAAGTATATGGCTTTCGTGTCATGTTTATTGGAGAAGTTCCTGAAATATAAGTTGATTTTTTTTGTGTCAGGTAATTTGCTGGAAAACTAAGTCCCTGAGAGATAGCCATATCATAATCATCAGCAGGTATGTTATCATATAAAATAGGTCTTGAGACTAGTACATGCCCATGCCCGGAGTCATAACCAGCAGGCTTGCTTCTGATTCAGGCAGTTCACTGGACAAGTACATGCCTATTCCTGAAGCTGTGCTTGGGAGAATTGCAGCCTGCATTGTTGAAGGTCTTCTGTACATGTGGAACCTCAAAATTATGCATCGTGGTAAGTGTCATGGCTATTAATTAGGTTGGAATCCTGGTTTTTTTTATTTTTATACAGTAACACTGAAAGTCCCTTTTGTTCAAAATAAGCTAGAATAACTTAGTGTGAAAAGTACAGACCAGATAAGACAAACTCATTAAAAGATAATCACTTACAGACAGCAAACAAAAGCCTTTTCGTTATTGAAGTTCTTAAGATCAAATAAACTTGAATATAACAAAAGAGTATTCTTGTACAAATTGATATTATTCAGGTTATCCTGTCATCTAGCTTTTGTTTCTAGATCTTTCTTGCTGTGAAAAGATAACATGGAGTGAGTCATTGGTCTTTTTGTGTTTAGTCTTGACATGAAATACCTAAGGCAAATAATTGTTTGTGAAGATGTGAAGCCCTCTAACGTGCTGGTGAACACAAGTGGTGAAGTCAAGCTCTGTGACTTTGGTGTCAGTGTACAGGTGAGTGTTTTAGTGTTGTCAGTGTTCTGTGACTTTGGTATCCGAATACAGGTGTGTTCTAATGTCATTGCTTTATGAAAAAGCTTGTTGGTACATAGCTGTCACAGACTGTTTTTCATTTTTTCACATTTAAAAAATAAATTTGTTCAGTTTTTTTTAGAAATAGTTCTAGTTCTGAAGTTTTGGAGTTGTCTATAGTTCATTTTATTAGTCTTTACGTTTACCAACATTTGCCTAGAATTTTTTTTTTCGTTTTGACTCTCACCTCACTAGAATTCCACAACTCAATTCCAAAGTTGCTTTGCTTTTCAGTGAATGATTGTTTCAACATAAATGTTGAGGTCTATCTGCCTTGAAACTTTAATCTGTTGAACATGTCTGGTTGGAGTTTTATCATTTTGTTAAAAATGTTCCTAATTATTTCACCTTTGCAGCTAGTGAAGTCCATTGCAACAACTTTCATTGGGACCAATGTTTACATGGCTGTAAGTTTTATTTTATTTTAGTACTATTATTATAAGATTTTTTGCTGTCTTCTTGTCCTTTGTCTTTATCAAATATCCTCAAATCTATTTTTTTTTTAATTTTAAATTGTGGCCCAATATAGGCTTTTTCTGCTTGCATCTGTACATATTTTCACACTTAGATGTTACATCAACCTATCATATTCCCTTACACCTTTTCTTTAAAGCTTTTGCCATGAGATAGCCTTAGTTGCTGACTTGGCATAAAACAACAATTAACTAAGTTCTTTAAAGCTTAATTTTAGTTTCATTTTTTTATCTTGTTTCCATGCAATTTTCATATCTTTATTGCTTTATTTCCATTTTTCTACTTTTTATTTATTATTATCACACCTCTTGTATTTGTTGACATTTAATTTTGATTACATTTTCAACATTTCCTTATGGTGCATTCACCTTTTTTAAAATTTTCTTCTTGTACATGTTATTTTCTAGTTCTTCATTTTTGTGTGCTTTTTCCTTCAACTATGGTTTTCAAAGAATTGCCCCACAAAATATTTGCACCGTATGTTCAATAAAATGACAGAGCAGAAAGGACTTTTATAGGATAAAATTTTAGTTATCTTGTGTATAGATCAGGTCTCAGTATGAATGCTTGAAATATGTTTTTGTGATACGTTTCTCTGCCTTGATGCAGCCAGAAAGGTTACAGGGCAAAGATTATGGAAAATCAGCAGAAATCTGGAGCTTAGGTGTCACTCTGTTTGAGGTAATATTGAAAAAAGGTTTTCAGAATACGATGTTAGATGATTTTTTTTATGTGAAAACACTCACTGTGGTGCTATGTAGCCTTCATATATTTAGAAAGGGGATTTTTTTTTGCAAAGAATATAAGTTAAACTGGAAAACAGTTAAGGTTATTTTGCTTGTATTAGCTTGTGCACAGTCATTAATATTCTGATACATGCATATATTATGAAAGATAGGCAATATCATTATATTTAGTTTTCTTCTGTTTCTAAATTTTCTTGATCAGTACACTGCAGTGCTCAATTTTTTTTTCAGCTAGCAAGTGGAATCTTACCATTTAAATCAGTAAGTTTTGTGATCATCTTTTAAATGCATAGATCATACAATTTTAGATAAAGCAATCACTTTTTCATCAGGTTTTTTTTTTTTAAATGTTGCTAAACTACTTATGGTTGGCATGAAAATTGTATTCTCATCTATCTAAACATTTTTATCATGTGCCATATTTTCCTGTATTCTTTTATTTAAGCCTAGCACTACTTTCTCTGTCAAATCTAGTCTTTTATTGTGCATTATATTTGTAATAAGGAATTAATTTGGCACTGCTCTAGTACTTGCACCAGCTGTGTGATGTCATTATCTTTCCCTTCTGAACCATTGAGTGCTTATCAGTATTTAAGTGAATGTGCCATTTTCCATTAAAATAAGTGCTCATCGTGAACTGATGTCGTTGTGTAGTAATTGTCAAAGGTTGATTATTTGTTGTGTCTTTGGGTAAAGCAAGATTACCTATATTAAGATTTATTAGGAGACATTTATAACATAAAGCTTGTGATGCCAAAATCAGATTGAATGCTGTAAGTTGTAATGAAGAATGTTGTTTCTCCTTGCAGATAAATCCAGATATAAAGGTAAGAATGCTAAGACAGATGTCAATGTAAAAAGGCTTTGAAGCATTAAATGTACTCACAGTTCTTTCCAGTAAAAGTCTTTCAAAATCATTTGCTGGTAGAGGATTGAATATTAATATATACAGCTATTCCTATTGAAGCATATATTCAATGACAAGTGATTTTTCATGGGAAACAGCCACAGCATTGGTGCTGAGAAAAGAGAAACAGTCCACTTCTCTTTGTTCTTGCTTGATCTGCACCGTGTGTTTAATTTGCACAGCAGCTTGTTTAAAGTTTATTTTACATTGCATCATTTACATCATAAGGTATTGTTCAAGATAGGTAACTCTATAGAGAATCTATTCCACTTTAGACTATAGCAGTTTCTTACCTAGAGCAGTAGACAGTTCTTGAGAAGAAATTATTTTAAATATATGCAACTTTGGGTTAGCAGCAAACCATCAAATCCAAACCTCCCTTCTCCAAATTTCAATATGCCAAGATTAAGATGATGCTTAACACAGTTGGGTCATAATAATGAGGATCTTGCCAACAACTGTCATCTCTTGAGGTGTTCTGCCATGTTTGGTATCTGCTGAATGACAGTCAAGTTCTAAACTGAAGATTATTTATTTTAGACCATAGAAATGAAAACTAAATATTATGTCATTATAATCATATAGAGACGTATACTTTAAGTATTTTTAATGTTACAGCCCTTTCAACTTATGCAGTGCATCATTGAAGAGGTGAGTATGTGTTCTGATTTATCTTCTTTTGCTTACATTATAAATGGAGAAGTGCTTAACACAGTGGTTAAAGTATAGACATTGGCGGCCAGAGGTATCTACAGTTGCTGGCATAATATCCAGGTGGCACAGCATATGCCCCTCGGTTGACCTACATGTTCAGTGGGTTGAATTCTTAAAGAGCTAATAATAATAATAATAATGTTGGCTTGTATAGCGCCAAATCCTGGCCTGTGGACAGCTCAAGGCGCTGACGTCAAAAAATAAGATGACGACAAAATAAGATGACGACAAAATGTGGGTGTGTAGCGGCCCGTCTCCTCCACGTCACAGGGCTGCGTCCACACACAGCAAGAACACAGTCCTCAGCACAAATATCCAACATGTCATTCAAACCGGAATACACTCCATAGAACAAATATCAAACATGTCATACAAACCGGAATACACTCCATAGAACAAATATCAAACATGTCATACACTCCACAGAAAATGCAACATCCAACAGAAGGCACAAGTTTCACTGGAACGCCAGCACACGCTCAAGTTCACTGATGAAAACATGAATCCCACACCACCGCGCAAGTCCTGAAGTCCAAATCCAACAAGACAGTATCAAAGGCCATCATCGACTAGCTACTAGCACATTGTCCAAGCCAGTTGTCTGCACGCATATGTCCAGTTTCTGAAATACGCTCTTCAGCCGTCTGTCCAGTGCCGGGAAAAGGCTGTCTATCAAGACCGGGCGGATGGGGTCGGATCGCAACACCTCTTTCATGGCCCTGCTGAGAACACCATCCCGCAACAGCTGCAGGCTGTTCCAAGTGGACGTCCTCAACATGCAGCAGTCTTGTAGAGGAGAAACGATGGCGACTTCATCATAATAAGGGTTGCCGAAACTCAAAATACGACGGACGATACAAAAACACGACAAAAACGACAGAGAGCCATCCCTTCAAGCCAGTTAGGCGAAGGGACGTCACTCTATTCAGCTGAGAGCTCAGAGCTAAGAGCTAAGAGCTGAGGAAGGTAATGCAGTGAGGGAGAGGAGATTGTCATCTATCTCATCAAACAAAGACTGGCCTTCAGATAACGTCACTCCCCAGTGACTAAAAGGGGCTTCTTTTTTTCTTACGTCATAAAAGCCTAGGTAACATCTGTTTGAAACAGATAAACAATGTCAACTGTAACTATGGTGTTTAAAGTTTACCTGAATGAAAAGGGTATGCAGCTCCTTGGGAATTTCAGGCCATTATATATAGATATATCAGCCTTTAGCACTTCAAGCCATGTGAAGTGCATACTTGTGACTGTAGGTAGATGAGTAACATTGAAGATGATACTGCCATAAAACTTGTTTTTTTGATAGTTAATAATAAATCTACATTTTAAAACTGTATGACATCTATTAGTCTAGACACAAGGATTAAAGACCTAGTCTCAGTGACCCTAACATTTCACATTTATTTTCAATGTTGCATCAGTAGTTAAAATATTATTTTAGAAGAGATGTTTTACCATCTTCCAGAGTACACTTGTGTTACCAGTGGATCAGTTTTCTCAAGATTTTGTCCACTTTGTTAGCCAGTGGTATGTGTTTTATAACATCAGTAATTTATGTTTTCTTCAGTCTATGCATCTTCTTCATGTAGAAATGTATTATTGTATGGTTTTATTTTCTTGTTTCAGTAGGTTTTTGTATTCTTCTATTCTGAAACTCATAAAGAACTGAAGTGTGTGTGTGGCATGGGGGTGAGAGAGAGTGTGTGAATAAATGAACAAATCTTTATTTACGAGGGTAACAGAATAAACAAAAGTTATGCCTTTTTACATCTAGCACTCGGACTAATTAGAGAAAGTGTGTGTGCATGCATGCATGGGTGAGAGAGGGTGACAAAGCGCATTGAGCATGAAGGTAGCACTGACAAGAAAGAGACACATACTGTCAAAGTCAAATCTGGTTTACGTTCACAGCATGCAGAAGGATCCTGAAAAACGTCTGACAATCACAGACATGATGGTAGGAGCTCTTCATATTTTATATGTGTGGGCGTGGGAGAGATTTGCCTTCAAACATTATCTAAGAGCTTGAATAAAAAAGTTAATATGAACTTTTTCCATCGTTAAATTACAAAGCACACTGAAATTGTCTGATTGGATCATGACCATCATCTCATATTTATCTTTATCATTCCTCTCATGTAAAAGCATACCCAAAGAGGGAAGAATTAAAAAAAAAAAAAGCTGTATCTTAAGAATTCGAAATTTCGTTCACATTTATAGTATAATAATGTAATTGGATTCCAATGCCCCAGGGGGAACAATCCTGTAATTACTTTCCCTTCAACAAGGCACAAGAGGCTCTCTTGTTTAGTGAACCATGCACTAGGTTGACAAGAGAACACCGTCATGCTTCATGGACCATGCAGTAGGTCAACAAGAGAACCTAACTCATGTGCAATGATATTTACCTGAAGCAAATATCATTCACTATTGGGCGATTTGTGTACAGATTTCAGCAGCACTTTTGCTCTGGGTTTTCTGTGTGATTCTGTGGATGATCTTTATAAAACATTTTGATGTTCCCCTGCTTTGAGTATTTCATTTTCATCTCTTTTTTTTTTCTTTTTTTATTTTCTGTCAATATTTTCATTTCATTTCTAACATACTCTAGATTTTGCAAGTTTTTGCTGCTAAATATGTCTGTTAATGAAGTATTGATACATGTCATTGATAATATGGGAGCATTGATTTTGATGACCATAACTGCATGGTTATTATGCTGCTGGAACTACATTGAAGTGATAATAATCAAGTAATGATCAATATGCTTACAGAACCATGAATTCTTGCGGCGGCACGGTGATGATACTGCTGTCGTCATCAGTCAGTGGGTGCGATCTCGAATACAAGACATGAAGCAGGCTAGAGGCTCCTTATCATAGCTTTCTTATCATACACCAGCTAAACAATATCTGTGTGAGTGTGACATAAAGCATTTATAATTGCGCTTGTGGACTAATAAAGTTGAATGCATGTGTGATCTTGTCTCCATCCTTGTCTGAAATTAACATGCACACTATGGTACTCCTTACGGTTAGAGAATAGTAAGATGTAAAAAGGAACCCCTAAACATTTTTTGTGATATTTTTGGGTGCATAAAACTGTGTGTCTGACTATTGGAATCATAGGATGAGAAATTCTATGGTATGGAAGTAAGCAAATTGAAAGATCTGTGGGTTGAATGTCCAGGTTTTAGTAGAAAGTTGATGGCTCTGGAAGAGCCCCCTTGGTCAGTTTTTAAAATTTCACGATTGTGGAAAGACTTGTGGTGGTCTTCAAATTACATTTGTGGGCATTAAATGATATGAAATTTTCCCAAGGAGCAGTTGCCAAAGTGGAGCCTGCTAAAATATGGGAAAGGATTTATCTGAGGCAGAACCTTTTTTTAAGTAGAGTGTAATTTGTGATAGGATTAGCAGATGATGCAGTTGCAGTTAATGCAACCTCTCCAAATGTTTGATGGCCCAAGGCCATTTAGAAACTTAATAGCAATGAATGCATGAATTTAATGGTGAGAAAGTAGTTAAACTGTAATTTCTTAAATGTTTTTATGTATGACTGTGTCTTCATCCCCGATTCTTTTGTTACCAAACTATTGAGTATGTATTTGGTAAAAGGTGACATAAGAAGCACCTTTTTTATTTTGTATGTTATCATGGGAATTGAAATTCTGCCTCAAATCTGTGTATGAGTGTTGTGAATGAAGATTTAATAAACCTGTCTTAAGTGTGTATGTTGATGGCAATTTATGAGAAACTCTCAAGGGATATAGATTACAGAATTATTATAGCATGAAAATTTTAAAATAATATCCACATTTATGAATAGGTTACATACCGGCAGCCAAAGCTGACCTTCCCACCTCCCTTTACTGGATTGAATCCATTTTTTTCCTGCTAGACATTGAAAGTTCAGCCTTTAAGGCCACACAACTTACGAGGTGGTAATGCTGTAGCAAAGGCTTAGTGTGCCCAAGTTATGTTATATATGCAGATTGCAAGAACATCAATAAACCAAAATAAAGTCCCAATAAGCAAAGATGCCATGCATCCATGCATGCATATGCACACACCCTGTTTTTCAAGATTTTGTCAGTCTTAGTCACGAAGGCATGATCAGTAACCAAAGAAAACAAAAATTTCAAAATCCTTAGAAAAATTCAAACATTTAATTTATTGCATGTGTTCACAGTTATTGAAATGTAAGATGCCTAATTTTAGGTTTACAGATACAGCTTATGGAACAAACAATTTGCCAGTGTTAACAAGACAATGCATTACTCATCAATTAAAATATGGTACGGTAACAAGAAATAAAATTTAAAAAAGCCATCTGCCAGCTAAATAAATCCTGTTCATTTTGTAAAGTTGTCATGATCTTTTTTAAAGCATGTAACTGAAAACTGCATATTCTCATATTCTTATGGCAACACTCTAGTCATATTTGTATCAAACTGTTCATGTGTTTTAATGTCCTTATGCTTTCAGGATTCAGCTATTTGTCTAAAACATTTCATGCTACATTTCTTTTTTACATTACAAATATGTTATTATATAAATACATAAATTCTTACAGATGTAGCAATTATTACACAATATTTTGCTCTCTAGAAATAATAAAAAATATTGCACAATAGCTGCATAAAACATTCAAAAATGTGCTATTGGAAGGATAGATCTAAATTTAATTTGCATTTTTGTCAGACTTTCTAGAACCTCTTGCCTGATGCTTGTTAATGTTAAATTGTGGGTTAGGAGAACCCTGCGGTTTAAAGTACAATCAGCAAAAATGTCTACAGCTCTCCCTTTTAGATCTTGTCCACCACTGCTGACTGAGCTAAAATATTTGATGCCTATAAATTTCAAGCAGGCAAGGCCTATGCTGGTCACTATGGGAAGAGTGAGTGAGCAAGAGAGAAAAGTCGATGACCATGAGAGAATACTATATAAAGTCTCAACTCATTATCTCACCAGCCTTGCCTCCTGCCACTATTTTTGCAAAACATTTCCCCCCAGAGGTATCCCTAAATCATATATCCTGTTGATGTCACTACCATTGACTCTTACCCAATATTTGTTGGATGGTGGTGAGATAATGATTTGAGACTGCAGGCTTATACAGTAGTATTAACAGCCACTAATCTATACTTGTAGAGCTTCTCAGAGCATTCCTTGGTTGCTTTCAACTGGCAGGATTTTCGTTGTTGGTCTTTGCTATAAATTACAATTTTATGTGTGCCTTACTATATCACAGTGCAGTTTCATTAAATTGGCCAGTTTCTATTGTGATTCACTCTGTCATTAAGGGATAATATCATAATCAGCTGCAAGGCCAAGTAGCAAAGTCTGCACAAAAGTGAAATCTGTGTTCTTTTCCTGTGATATTAACTGCAGTGTCTTACAGTGAAATGAGAGTTAAATGATTTTGGAAAGGTTGTTCGTTAAGATGTTTATGCATTTTTACAAGATAGAAAGGCTGATTCCCAGGGACTCATGTCATTTTTCTATGCATTATGTACAATAGATATCTATTTTGGGGGCAGAAAGTCTTTCTATTATTCATACTTTCACAGAGTTATTTTAGCTTCACCACTGTACACTGTTCTAAGCAAGAGTGATGATTAAAAAATCCTTTGCAATATATATTTTGTGTCTGTGTGTGTGTTGAAACAGTCTACTAATGTAGTCATTGGAAAGTTTCTATCCATTTCTGCCTATCCAATTGACTAGCCCTCTTTAATTAAAAAAAAAATGCATGCCTTTAAGCGTCAACATTCTCACCTGTGGACAGGAAGAGGTAGCATTGAGACTAGTTATTTATAGCACTGCTTACAATTAAAACAGCAATGTGATGATATGTCAGTACATCTATAAGGTAAACATGAAAAACATATTCTTGGTTGCATATAAACTCTTATTGTTTATCTTGACGTAAATATTGTTTGCAAAACAAAGATCTTGCATAGTAAATCTGCTACATTGTGCATTAAAGAACTATAAACCTCAGGCATCAAATAATGACTGGCCACTCGCCCTGAATGATAACTTTATACTCATGTTAGTGGAGTTTTTTTTAATTATCTGCCAAGTCAACTCACGTAGTTTAAAACAAAATTTAGATGATCTTAATTCTTGCTTAGTAGATGACACCCAATTCTGTGGATTCAATGTTGATGAATAATAATAAAAAACGCAAAATTTGTATACTCACACTCCTAAGGAGCATGCTCTTAATGCTTAAGAACAATTAAGAATGAGACATGGGCAACAAACAACATGAATGACTGAAGAATAAACAACTTTACCAATGATGAATAAAGACGTACAAAATACGCAAAAAGAAACCAAGTAACAAGGACTGAGAAGATCATGATTTTGCAAAAGGAAGACGAGCAGGGAAGCAGAAATAAGCGGAAAAGGGGGAAAGGGTGTGAAAAGGGACTAGCAGTGGTGTTGGAGTAATGTTTAAGGAAGAGGTGCGTTTTCAGTGCATACTTAATGATATATATATAGTTAAGTATATTTAATGATAGCAATGAAGTCTATCAAAAATATAGAAATTGAAGATAGCTAAAAAAAATAAAAGACAACAAAGCAATAATTTCTATTATTCAAACAGTTATCATGATAAAACAACTATATAAAAATGTTAGTGGATAGTTGCCATTGTTTTGCCCAAGTCCCTACTTTCGTGATCTACAAGTAATCGCTGATCTAAGAAGAGGTGTATAAACAGATCAAAGATGATGTGCCTTGATGAGCATTGTGAGAATTCACCTCTTCCATCAATCCTGTTGTTTGATGTCTAGTCGCTTCACAACAGGCGACCTTGAGGTGTGGGGTAGAGATGTTTGCTGATGTTTATCGAAACATGGCTGGGTAAGAAAACACCTCCGCTAGCACCTATGTGTCAATGGCTTCTGTTGATCATTTAAATAATAATAATAATAGTAGTGAAGATTTTTATAGCGCATATTCACACTCATAGAGAGCATGGTCTTAGCGCTTAAAACGAGGAAGAGACGTGGACTAAGTAGACACAGAACAAAGGGGACGAAAGAAAACGACAGTACTGACGAAACAGAAAACAAAAGGCATCAAGTAACAGGAACAGAGAAATATAGTGATTCTGCGAGAAAGATGGGTAAAGTAGCAAGAGGGTAGGGGGCGGGGTTAAGAAGGACGACCATTGTGTTGACTGTGTTAGGAGAAATGCTCAAGGAAGAGGTGCGTTTTCAGTGCAGATTTGAAAGATTCAGTTGTAGAAAGGTGGCGGATATGGAAAGGAAGAGAGTTCCATTGTTTTGCAGCACAGTAGCCAAAAGTCCTGTGACCATATGTTGTTGTTCTGGTGACAGGAACAGTTAGGATACGGTCGTCAGACGAAGAGCATAGTTGTCTGGACGGAGAGTAAGGGATGAGAAGTTCAGAGAAATAGTCAGGACAGGAGCCAGCAAAGAAATTAAAACACAGCACAGACAGTTTGTACTGAATGCGAGAACGGATGGGTAGCCAGTGTAGAAAACGAAGGAGAGGAGTGACATGGTCCCGTTTCCTTGCTCTAAACACCAGACGTGCAGCAGAGTTCTGTACTCTCTGGAGTCTCTGAATGAGGTAGTCAGGGCAGCCTGCCAGCAAGGAGTTGCAGTAGTCAAGTCGAGAAAGAACAAACGCACAGACAAGAGTGTTGGTAGCACGTGTAGAGAGAAAGTGACGGATGGCACTGATCTTACGAATCTCATAATAGGCAGACCGACAGACAGCTGCTACATGTCTATCGAGTGTCATGTCATCAGTGACAATAAATCCCAGATTCCTAACGGATGACGTGAAGGTGATGTTGCTGTCGCCCACCTTGATGTGATTGGGCAGACTGACGAGTGAAGGTTGATGTCTTCTTCTATGGCACAAGAGGGCTTCCGTTTTATCATCATTTAGTTTAAGCTTGTTTTTTACCATCCAGCCCTTGACATCACTGATACAAGCTTCTATAGAGCTAATAGCAGAGTAAGACTCAGCCGGCGGAGTGGAACAGTAAAGCTGCGTGTCGTCAGCATAGGATTGATGAGAAACCTGGTGAGACCGGATGCATGATGAAAGTGGCTTAGTATACAGGATGAACAGAACATCAAACAGGTCTTCAGGGAGTGCTGAGGGGGCTCTTATTTCTATACCGACAGGTGCAGCAATACAGTGACCCTAACTCTACCTTGAACTGCCCAAGGATTACTTGCAGACTGCATCCATTCTACATACCTAGAGAATGTTTACCATTCTTCACACTGGTGACATGTATTCATTCTTAGGTGAGTGTCACCTGCGATGCAGCACATGGCAGACAGAATTTGTCTCAACACTCCTAAATTTCTCTTAGGAGACTTAATTCAAGCGTCGCGATCTGAGAAAGGTTCTCCGGACCAACGACCAGTATGTCAAGATGCCACCGCTCATCATAGGACTGTTGTTATGGAATTGAACGTACACACGCTGACCAATCACTTGTGGCAGGATCTTCAAATGAGGGCATTGAAGACCAACAAGCAATGGACTGCGGATAGGGTAGCGAGTTTACCGGATTGTTTCAAGGGTATAAACACCCCCAATCCCCCCCTTCTTTATTGACGACCATTTCTTAATCTATTTCATTTTGAATAACCCATATATTAATTTGTGCTCTACCCTAATAAGAAACTTTGGGTGATCAAGAGGTTAAAGGTAGTGCCGAATGCATCAAAATGCAACCAATAATTGATATCAGTTCCAGAATGCAACAGCCTTGACGCCGGTTTTCAGTCCAGACTCTAGTCTGACCTGACAATCAAACAGAAATTGGCAAACTTTCAACACAGTTACTTGCTTCTGACCTTTGTGTGTAAATATTATATATTATAGATCAGTTCCATGCTTCTTTTCTCATTTTTATTTGCGGTCGCAGTGAACACCATTATAAAGATGTCATGTAAGGCGGGTCTAGGCCGCCACAGAGGACGCTTAAGCTTTTAACTTAAAGAGTACTTTATTGTCGATATGCAAACATACAAATACAAATACGTCCTCCTAGAAAGGTGATGTATTTCATATTTTTGTGTATCTCTGATTTTTTTGTATAAGTTAATTTTTCCTGTATTTTTTTTAAATATAGATATGTATCAGTAAATATTTTTGTAACTATGTCAATAGGCGCAGTCTACGGGGCCGGGTGATAGGCAGATGCCATGGAATAGTTGAATTGTCTGGTTGTTGTTGTTTGTGAGTTATCTGGAGTTGTTTGCAGTTTATAATTATGTCTCCTGGAGGTATTAGGCCCCGGAGTGTTGTGGTCGCTCGATCGTCCCCAAGAGGATGTGGCAATTTGCATCACGCCAGTTCCCCTAGAGAAGGCGTCCATGTAGAAGGTTGGGTCGTTCGTCACCAGAGGCAGCGCCGTTTTGTGCACAACGTCGGACCAAAGAGATTACAAAGAGCCACCACTGTTATGTTGTATGAGAGCTCGAAAGTCAGGCGGCCATCACGGTGCGCACGGCTTCTCACCCGTAGGGAAGTAAACATCACTAGCATGGGGCGTGCCGCACCTTTATTCTGACCATCGTGTACTGGCAACACACACACACACACACACACACACACACACACACACACACACACACACACACACACACAATCAGGCGCACATGCTTTCATACTTTTCGGAAAAAGAGCTTGAAAACATCTTTCAAAGGTGGAGCTTCTCTAATTTAGAAGAAGAACAAGAAAACAAATAAAATGAAACGTGTCAAGTCTGCATATAGGTTTTGCAAGTAACTCTAACTGGACAGGTTTTTTTTTGCACGAAGACAATATGGTTGTTATATATCGAAAACCTCTTTACACCCAGTGCCTTTGCAAAAATATAAAATATGTACACGTAGAGTTACAGATGTTGCAGTTTTAACATTTTTCTATTTTTCCTTGCGGACGCTACAGAGAAATGTCTATTGTTTTCTTTCAGTGCAAACTGAGGCCGTATATTTAAAAACAATTGAGGAACAAGACTGCCTGGTTTGCATTTGCTGGAGGGACACATGAGCGAACTTGATTTCTGTTTAAAACATTCCAAAAATCGAGCTCTCACTCGGTCCATGTGGAGGAGCTGTTCAGATTTTCTGAATATAATTTCAAGCTCCTCCACCAACGTTACTAGCTGAAATGTTGGGACTACTAGCCCATAGTTAGCATGAGATAAGTACCTGCTTAATTGACAACTTTGTCTCTCGTGCAGTTCCTTCTTACTTTCCTGTAATATTTTCTTTATATTCTGGACACAATTTCCTTTCTACCTTTTTGGCGATGTAACCAGCAATGAAAGTTAAAATATTGTTCTCAAGAATGAATAGTTCCTCGGCAGAGATGGTAAAAAACATACTGCATGGGGGATTTCACATCTTTTGCTTCGCTCACATCTTGCATCAGAAATCGCTGGAGTGCGCTGAGTACTGATGTTGCTCAGCATCAAGAGAAAATCATCTCTGTCTTCGACGCAGTTGCTCCTTTCACTGCCTGATGAGACCAACCACCATTACTTGGCACAGAAAGAACCAAAATTGCCGGGGACTTGGACTATCTCCGTGTCCTTATCCTCGTGTTAGAGAAAAAGAGTTTTTTTTAACGCAGTCTTGGTTTAGTCTGCTATTGTGGAAGAATTTAACTTCTTTCGTTTTGCAAAGATCGTCCCAGAGTTGAAGAAGGCTTTGTATAGCAATTTTCAATCCAATCATACTGGATGAATTGCTTTTAAGTGTCGATAACCATGACTTTTCGGAGATGGCATCACGCATCGTTTGGCTGCTAAACTTGCTGAGTCTGATGAATGTATTAAACAGTTGTTCAGTGGGTTCAACACAGAAAACAGTCTCAGGGGCCTCTTCTGATAACACTCCTAAAGATACCATCGTTGATAGAACCTGAGAGGCAAACTTTTCCCGAAGGGCTGAAAAATCTGGTTACTTAGGTGTTTTTCTGAGGCGTAGAGCTATTTGAATACCGTTCTTTCTATGCATCCTGAAAAAAACATTCTATTTTGGTGGATTCGATACATCAAAGATGGTTGGAACTGTACACTTCTACACCCACTTCTTACATCTATGGATCTGACAACACAAGACTAGTGAAGCAGTAGTATATGTGGAAAAACCAAAGATAAACGCGACTTGTTAAATCTTGTGAAAAGCTGTTAACTCACATCTCTTCATCTTTCAGAAAAGAGAACAATCGGAAACCTTTAGTTCGAGAGTTTTGACAACGGGGCAGCGCAACATGACCCACCAGTCTCCTCGCCCCAACACCGATAGTCGGTAGGGGGTGGGTGGGAGGGTGGTCACATAGGAGTCAGCGCGGCTTTACTTTCCCGCATAAGTGGTGGCTATTTGTATGCTCTTTGATCGGACCCCAAGAGGCGGCGTCGATTTGTGTTATAACACCTGTTCCCGAGTGGAATCGTCTGTGGTTTAGGTTATTTTTGTGTGTGGAAGATAGATTTTTTTTTTTTATTCCCGGACATTAATCCCCAGTGACAGTTCTTCTTATGGTGTCAGACTTCAATGACTACCATTAACAGTATATAAGAACATTATCAAGAGTGAATAGTAAAAAGTGACTTTGTGCCAGATTTTATACAATAAAGTACTTGTTAAAAATCTGTTAATTAGAGTGGGTTAATTAATTAGTCATCAGAGTAAGCAGTGTTTATAAACAGAGATCTTAGTAGTAAGGATTGCTTGACGTATATTTACCGATAAAGAATTTTGTTTTACTTTTTATTGTGTATTTTTATTAGCTATTGTAATATAAATTTAGGTAATATCGTTAAATGTATACAGGCCTGCGAGGAAGGCAGAGTTGTTTTTCTTTGTGAAGAAAAGAACGCGCAAATGTTTACGTGAACGCGAGTGTCTGTGACAAACACACACACACACACACAATGTATCCAAAAATTAATCAAAATTTCTAACGGAACCTGTAATCATGTAACTACAGTTTAAAAAAAAAACAAAAGTCATTGGCTACGGGAGAGCCATATTAGAGCCATTTTTTTGTTTATTTTTTTGCGGGGAGGCGGGGTAGATTTTGTGGGAGGGGTGCCTATCTCATTTCACTTGCTGTTTTCCCTCATCATGAATCATGCACCCACTCATTATCTGGGTGGCTACGGACTTCTGCTGAAAATCAAGTGACTGATGAACAGACGACACAGTATAAACATAGGCGAGAACGGAAAATGTTAAGCCGAACTGGTATCGCAAACATTATAATATCTCTCAGGTGAAAACCTGTTCGTTACTGACATGCTCCTACTACTCAATAAAGGTGATGTTTCACATAGGCTAAAACTAGATTTAAAAACACTTCAAATTTAAATGGATAAAAATAATTGTGAAGAGAACAAACACAGATTGTGAGAAAAGGGATTTTTTGAAAAGTTGACATAGATTTGGACATCTTCTTTAAAAGAATATCTTCCGAAAACGAGTGATGCAAGAAAAATAATTACAATAAAAGAAAAGGGGAATATATTATTCCCTATTCCCATCCATATGATACTTGACATAGTGCTGTGCCAGGCACAGCTCGTCAATAGATATACTCATCTCCTTCTTTCTTTACCTCATATATATTAGCAACAATACATAAGGGTTCTAAACCTAGATAAAACCACATTAAACATAAAGAGATAATAAATAATGTAAAAAGTTTAAGAGATCAACAATATATCCTGCAAAAAAATAAAGCAATACAGAGATGGGTTTATCAGAAATGGCGGTGCATACTTCTAACAATGAAAAATTGACAAGGACATATATAAAAAATGTGGCAAGTATAAACTAAGCATTTTTCACTTTGTGAGTCAATCCTGCACGAAGAACATTGTGATGTGGAGACGTTTTAACACAGGTCTATGCATCGTCCAGAGCTAAAGAGATCAAGAACATAGTGTCGATAATTTGTACAGGAAAGACGAAAGGAACCATCCGAGATGGCGCCAGTTCGTGACAACACACCTACCCTCCTACGCATCTATGGGTTTTACCTTGACCTTGCTGACCTTGGTGGTCGGCCTTGCTGTAGGTACGGAACTGACCTGGCAGACGAAGAAGTCGATAATCTCGAGGATCGTGAGAAGACTGGCCCCCAGCAAAAGTCCGAAGGCGCCACCCACGTCACAAAAGAGCTGCAGGAGGGTGTAACCCAGCTGCTTCTCCACCTTCTCGTAGGTCATGGAGGTCAGATAGATCTCGATGTGCACCAGGTTTTTGCTCCAGTAGCTGGTGTTGTGGCCCTTGAGGTCGGAGAACTCTTGCAGAAAGTTATCCGACAACGGATTGGACGACGGTGTCACGTGGTAGATGGTCTCTGAGCACGGATCTGGGCACGTGTCCTCGCAGACGTTGTTACCCTGGGTAGCGATTACAATGTTGAAGTTACAAACACGTACGACTACTGCGAACGTAAACCATGTTTGCGCATTAAGCCTTATTATTCAATTCGGCATTAAGGGCATAGTGCAATTTTTTTCTAACGACTGGTTAAAGTTTCGGTATTGTCTCTCAAAATCTGGGTGTGTGTATATTTATATATATATATATATATACTGTATATTATCGACCTTCCCTTCTCCAGAAACATGCCTACAGGTCAAAGTCAACAACACAGACGTCAGGATTTTACATGGACACAGGACATTTTTAACTTCTCAAGACCCGGGCACAAAATAGTTCATGCATCATGTCGTATAGGTGTTTTAAAAATGGTGTCCGAAAAAATGCCTCACCAGTAGGTACTCATCCAAGGTGGGAAAGATGCAGAGGTAGAACTCAGGCGGGTCGCAGATGCGAAGGTTTTTGTTGGGCATGTACAGGTCGCGGCAGCCACAGCGTTCAATGACGTAGTCGGTCCGGCACTCGATGCGACAGGCCTCCGTGGAGTACCCGGATGTGTAATACTTCATCGCCTTGGAGCCACAGTTACTGATGGAAGGTTCGGCGTTCACCAGCTGCACGCAGACGAACACGCACGCACGTCAGTGAAAGTTGTCCCCTCAGATCATGTCACGCGACCATGACGTATACCTGCCCTTGGCACATAAGCACTCGTATACATTGTGATGAACACACTAGGGGCGCCCATTAGTGTAGTGGTTAAAACACTCGCTTGGCACCACTGCAGTGAGAGACCCTGGGCTCAGATCTCGTCTCAGGACAGTCTCTGTATGTGACACCAAGGTTCGCAGGAGCGGCCGTCGGGGTACTTGGGTTTCATCTCCCGTCTAGATGAAAGCCCTTCCCTGCCAAACCACCACGAACATATACTTACCCATTATATAAGCAGAAGCATGACCCCAAATCATTTAAAAGAAAATGTTTGCTTCGCTGTGTATTTTTGTCGTTTTGGTGTCTGTTGAATACTGTTGATATGTGATTTTTTTGTTTTATTTTGTTTGGCGCCACCTGCCACTGTTAATTCTTCATCGACTAACGGTCTCATGTGCTATATTTATTCCATCTTGACTCCAGTATTCTTTCGTTTGTTGGATTAATGACCAATGTTTGGCGAGAAACCAAGGACAGTAATCCTATAGCAGAGCTGGCGCTGGGAGGTGGGGGTGGTGAGCAGGGACGACTGCCCAAGTCCAAAATTCATCTCCTTTTCCTTTTCAGAGGAGTAAATTTGTTTGCGCGATAATAATAATAATAATAATAATAATAATAATAATAATAAAGCAGATTTATATAGCGCAATTTTCAACTCCAGCGTTGACTCAATGCGCTGTACAGTGTATGGGGTTAGTTTGAAAATCACTGAAAAATAGCAGAATTCTTGTAGTAAGATCATCAGATTAGTTTTACAATCACTGAGAAATAGCCAGATTCTGTTCAAGAATTTCCGGACTGAACTACTGGAGGCAATCAGCAGTATACTGGGATAGTCATAGACTGTGGAGTTGTGGAAGCCAGTGAGACACACCTGTCCGCTAGCTGATATCAAAGCATGGGTAGTCTTCACACCCCTGTGTATGACCAGCAGGTCACGGCAAGAACCAGAGCCCATGACAAGCATGACTGTCCACAGTTCATGGCGATGGACGAAGCTACAGTAATGTGGGAGAAGTCTCATATTGTAACTGCTTGGTTAATACTTCTTTCTATACATAAGATAACTCGTGATCTAAGTTTTCTAGATCAATCCGCTTAACAGCCACCTACAGTCTGTGTTGTCGAGTGCGGAGCTACATGCAGTGTGGTTGTATCTGTGAGACCTTTGGCTATTCCTGTATATGGCTGATAGACACACGCCACACTGTCAACCTGCACGATGACCACTTCTGATGACGATGACTCATTGATGTTGATAGTCACCTTCACCTTGTTTTCTGCCAGTGGTGGGGAGTTGATGTCGTCAGGTTACTTGCTGGTGGAGAATCAGACAACTGAGATGCGGAATAAGCACAATGCGTGGTTACTGATTTGTCTGACATACCCTTTGTCTGTCTTTAGCCTCTTGTCACTCTTGAATCTATGAACTTTACCAGCTACTTGTTTTAGCAAGTCGTCTGCTCCGGGACCCGTGCTGGCTCTCAACGGCCGTGAGTTCAGAGAAAAGCCTTCGTGTCGTTGTGTGATCTAAAGATCTTCAGAAAAAAGCGTTATGGCGTCAGGCAGAAAGCGACGCAGCGAAGAAAGTACTGACTTACACAATGGGCACTAAAAACACAACAAACTAAGAAAAATACAAAAATTGTGGAGAGCCGCCTCCCTCAAGCCTGTTAGGTACTGTGAGCCAGTTTTGCCATTTTTTGTAATAAATCTGATATGGTTCGTCATTATTCGGAAGACATTCAGCACTTTTTATTGCTCTGCTATGTGTGTTGTGCCGGCTTCCAAAGGCCCCGCAATTCTATTTGCCTAAGGCCCCGCATCCCCCTAACGCCGGCTCTGGCTATTAGGCCTGTAAGGTTTGATGTGAGCGAGAGTTACTTGCCCTTACTTGAGGTAAACAAACACGATCAAGACTAAGCGGCTGTGTGCTGTCAGTGAGACAGCATCACATTTTTAAGCATTTAAAAGCTGTTTTCACACGATTTTTTTCTGTGAAAAATACATGGTCATATTCTGTGGAATAATCTACTAATAATAATATAATTTGTTTTGGTTTTTTTTTTAGCTGGCTAAATAATCAACACAACTTACTAAAAGTCACTCTACTGTCACAGTTGTAATTCGCTTACATAGTTACTGATAGTAAGTGGCGCCAACTCAAAGAATACCGTCTCATTGCCTTCAATTCTTTTATGTAGGTTAGTCAAAATGTTGGCCGCACCAGCTCTATGTGCCTGTTATTTAATAGCAATAACAGTCGAAAAAATACTTATTCTGTGAAATTTTATTTCATGGAAGTACTGTTCATTTTGTACAGTTTTTTCAAAACAAGCATAAAATATTTCATAGAAAGGAAATAGAAAAACAAAAGAGAAAAAAACTTAATACAGACTGCATCGTGCAGTACCCCAAATTTAGTAATTTTTCTGACTGCAAGATCTAGTAAAAACTGGTAATATAAAATACTAACATATCAGTTTAATTAATTTTGATAGGCGGTCCTTTCATTCGCACTACTTCCCTAAAGTTACAAAATCCTACATTTATCCTTAAAGTCATAAGCTTAGTTTCTTTTTGTCTGTTTGGGTACGAATTGTGTGATAGTTAATTATTTTAAGAATGTTAAATCACTATTGTTAAATAAAACACTTTGGTGACTTTTGAAAATGAATCAAGGCAAAGAGATAACTAACACAAGATTCAAGGAGAGTTTTGTTAAGTCTAAAAAGGTCATAAACTTGGACAGTTTGCAGTGCACGGGTTCAATGCTTATCTGCAAACTATCAAGCTAAATTTAATTTTATGGTTACTTCTGAAAAGATATTTTTAGCTTGTTTTTTACTTAGCACTTTTATGCTGCTTGTCTCTTACTTTTGCATATGCACACACACACGTCACTCAGCGCAACACACGTCACTCAGCGCAACACACACACACTGGTTGATAGAAACACATAGATCTTCATCAAGATATTCATTTACACGTATAGATGTTTGTCAGTTTTTTTTTTAATTATCACTAGTATTGTTTGACAGAAAGAGCAGCATCTCATGATGCTACAGATCTCCTTTAAATCATATATCGTCCATGTGCTGTTTTTATGTTCTATTGTAAAAGTATAGCTGTCTAGGAAATGTTAAAAGATGTTTGGAAAGAAGCCTGGAACTTAGTTCCAATCTATTTTAATCCTGCAGTTAGGATACACTTACCATTTTGTTTTTGGTTTTGATAAGGCTTATGAATTTTTCTTCCTTAAAGTTAAGCTTTAGGACTATTAAAATCATCAGTTATTTTTAGAGAAAATGTGTACTCCTGTCTTATATCATATCATTTTTTACAATTAATTTTAAGATTAGAATATTATAATTGAATGTTCGTCCACCACTTACAAACTTCTGGAATCCATGGGTCAGTTTTAATTACAGTAGGTTAAAAGTCAGGGTTCTATCTTAGTGTCTCCATGTGTATATATATATATATCTTGATTTGTATGCATATATATGACAATCTAAACTGTGATGAACTATAAATAATCCTATATTAAATTTATATTGATTATTAATGTTTGTTAAAAGTACAAAACAAGAACACAAAGTTATAGACCTTACATCTAAAATTCAGTTCATCGATTTTTGTCACCACATATTTTTCCACAAAACAGGATGGATAATATACATCTTTTAAGTACGATATTTATATCATAGTATAAAATATTATCATCTTTATATACCACAGAGTTAGACTAATATGAATATGAGCTTAATGAGGACCCATGGTGCAAAGGCGTTGTTAAAGAATTGATCCAGTGATTTCGGTATAGGCGACTCATCCGTCACCTGTTGTAAACATAACTGACATAGTTTTGCACTTGGATAAGTAACACAACTAGCACACATGGACTTTTAACAATGAAAAAAATGAGAATGACTTACTACTTTATTTCCTTATTTAGCATATGGCGCATTCAGATTTTTTAACACTAGCTCAATAATGTCTTGGTCTTATAGTTTTCGAATCTCACGAAGCTGGCGGCTTCGTGGGCGGGTTTGTTTACCCCAATTAAGGGAAGTCACTCGCAGGTGATGACGTCAACCTTACAGGCCTCATAGGTGGTGCTGAGTCACTAAGAGGACAAGAAGTTGTGGACGCCCACCATAAACAAAGAAGGTAGACTAAGATTTGGGGTGCCTATAACAACTCCTTGCTTATGTATACTAAGAAACTTTTTTCCTGAATTACAACTTTATTGTATGGTTTGATTCACAGCCATTTATTTCTTGCACTAGTTCCAATAAAAATTAAGTACCCAACATAACAATCGATCACACTCTAATTAACATTTAGCGCTGTTTTCTATTTAATACTGTTGACAACTTCTTCTATCTATTTAAAGCTTACAAAATAATCACACTTAACATCCACCCTCCCCCCTTCAAAAAAAGTTTACTTTTTAATTGTGTTGGTGTTGTTCCCGTTGAGAGTAAAATATACTACAGATTATGGGCTCATTTTACCGTTGTTTCAGCTATTAAACCAGAACTGTCGACGATTTTTATGCCTCTTCTATCGAATTACTACATCCCTCCTCTTTTCTCCTCTCTCTTCCTCCTATATTTAAGGCACAATATCTAAGTGCCTCAAATTTGATTTGGTTATCGTTTGGTTCTTACTACACCGATTCAGATATTTAATTTCTACTGTCACTGTTTGATGTGAAAAGGAGCTTTATACAAGAAGACCAGAGAACTAGGAAGGAGATTTTATATGAAAATTTCTAAAGTTAAAAATGTGAGATAAATGTACACATTCACTATCCAGACAGAATTAAAACTGAATCCAGAGAACTGACTCAAAATATTACAAGAAGTTTAGTATTTTGACCGGACACTCGTCATTTCTATGCGTGAATGCAATGTCCAGGAATATACCGACATAATTTTATATCCGAAAAATAGTCCTCCAGACACAAACTAAGCGAAGGAATACTGTCATACTGCAGCGGAAGCGCACTTGCTATCCCCTAACCAAAGAGGATACTAAGAGTGACCACTTAGGCGGGAAAGTGACGCGCGCTGACCCGTAGGTGACCCCGGCCACGCCCCCCTGTACCGACTATTAGTGTCCTTGAGAGGAGGCCTGGTGGGTCATGCTGCGCTGCGCCCAGTTGTCAAAACTCTCGAACTAAAGGTTTTCGATTGTTCTCTTTTCTGAAAGATGAAGAGATGTGTGCTAACAGCATTTCCTTTCTTTAGTAGATTTAACAAGTCGCATTTATCTTTGGTTTTGCCACATATGCTGCTGCTTAGTAGTTTCACTAGTCTTGTGTTGTCATTTCCATATATGGAAGAAGTGGGTGCAGAAGTGCCGGTTGATCTGGTATGCAGTTCCAACCATCTTTGATGTACTGAATCCTCCGAAATACATAGAAGATCTTTTCAGGATGGATAGCAATAACTGTATCCGAATGGCTCCACGCGTCAGAAAAACACCTTAAGTTACCAGGTTTTTCACCCCTTCGGGTAAAGTTTGCCTCTCAGGTTCTGTCGCACAGCATTGCAGCTGACATATCAACCATGGCAAGTTATCAGAAGAGGCCTCTGAGACTACTTTCTTTGTTAAGCTGTTTAATGCGTTCAACAGGCTTTGCAAGTTTAGCAGCCAAACGATGCGTGATGCCATCTCCGAAAAGTCATGGTTGTCGACACTTAAAAGGAATTCATGAAGTATGATTGGGTGGAGCCTGGTACGACATGATGAAGCCTGCTTCAGCTCTGGGACGATCTTCGCATGATGAAAGAGGTTAAATTCTTCCACAATAGCAGACTAAACCAAGACTGTGTAGAAAACCTTTCTCTGACACGAGGAAAAGTGCATGGAGATAATCCAAGTCCCTGGCAATTTCGGTTCTGTGCCAGGTAATGGTGGTTGGTTTCATCATGCAGTGAGAGAAGCAACTGCATCGAAGATGGAGATGACTTTCTCTTGATGCTAAGCAACATCAGTACTCATCGCACTCCAGCGATTTCTGGTGTAAGATATGAGCGAAGCAAAAGATGCGAAATTTCCCAGCATGCTTTTACCAACTCTCCCGAGGAACTATTACTGAGAACAATATTTTAACTTACATTGCTGGTTACATCGCCAAAAAGGCATAAAGGAAAGTGTGTCCAGAATATAAATAAATTACTACGGGAAAGCAAGAAGGAACTGTACGGGAGACAAAGTTGTCAATTAAGCAGGCATCTTATGCTAATGATAGGCTGGTCGTCGTAACATCTCAGATGGTAACATTTGTGGAGGAGCTTGAAATCATATTCAGAAAATCTGAACAGCTCCTCCACATGGATCGAGTGAGAGCTCAATTTCTGGAATGTTTTGAACAGAAATCGAGTTCGCTCATATGTCCCTCCATTAAATGCAAACCAGGCAGTCTTGTTACTCAAGTGTTTTTAAAAATACGGCTGTACTTTGCACTGAAAGAAAACAATAGACACTTCTCTGCAGCGTCCGCAAGGAAAAATATAAAAATGTTGAAACTGAAACATCTGTAAATATTTGTATACATATTTTATATTTTTGCAAAGGCATTGGGTGTAAAGAGGTTTAAGATTGTATCAACCATACTCTTGTGTGAAAACAAATCTGTCCAGTTAGAGTTACTTGCAAAACCTAGGCTAATGTAGACTTGAAACCTTTCTTTTTTTTCTAAATTATAGAAGTTCCTTCTTTGAAATATGTTTTCAAGCTCTATTTCCGAAAAGTATGAAAGCGTGCGCGCCTGTGTGTCTGTTGCCAATACACAATGGTCAGAACCACGGACCTTCTTGAATCTTGAATCTTGCTAGCGACGTTTACTGCCCTAACGGGGTGTGGCCGTGCGCGCCTTGACCGCCACCTGGCTTCAAGCTCTCTTATAACAGTGGTGGCTCTTGGCATCCTCTTTGCTCTAATCCACTCGGCGCCACCCCATTACCCGTCAAATATCGCTCATTCTCTCCACTTCCACGCTCTGTTCCCGCTTTCTGCTATACGGACCATACTATACTGACTACATTCCCTCCACAACACCCCATCTGCTTCAGATGCAGGATCTACGTGAATTAACAAGAGCAGACGTGACCCTCTGGTCTCTTTGTCTACAATTCTGCCTCCTGCCCCATTCCTTTTCTTACTTACTAAGTTACCATATGTACTGCATTCATGCGACATCAGTAACAATTATCTGTGTGCGCGCCGAAAAACGGACAAATGCTTGTTTCTAAGCTTTACCACCGTTGCTGTTAGGACATGTAGGCCTAGTAATTACCGATTTTTTGGTCTGCTTCCTCAATTCCAAAACTGACGACCATATGTGACGCTTTGCACATTATTGTTATTATTATGGATTTTTGGTGCTGTTTTTATAAAGCGTTTTGATAATAATACTAGAATTCGTAAAGTGCATTTCCCCGTGTGGATGCAAGTCCAGTGCACTTCTCACGAAAGACAATAAAACGAACCGATAGTCAAACATACAAGAAACATAACCTAAGTACATGGATGAATCCATCTTGACGCTGGGGGAAGCACTACCACCATTAAAACTGAAAGTGACGACAGGAGGCGCGGCTCACCTGTTTGATGTCGATGGCCAGGAAGTTATGGTAGCCCGCGGACACAGCCACTCCTTTTTCCGACAAGATTGGGGGGACGCCTGGCGCGTGAACCATGACCTGAAACACGTGACACTAATTAGCGACATCGATGTGAATGTGTTACCTCTGTTATTTCGACCAGCATCGTCCATACTGAACGTGATGTTGTGTGTGAGAGGAGGGGGGAAAGGTATGTATTTTAAAGCATGAGACAGTTGGACAGATGCTGACAAAATGAAGTCAAAATTGCTCACACTCACACACACACACACGTCAAAACTAACGACTGTTCTACACTAGATAAACTGGTATTGTCTGTCATGGCTTTTCTGGCTATTGCCATTGAACCGATCGGCTGAAGCTCAGCCAGCTGGTGGTATTAGGACAGAGTGTGCGCCCGAGGCATAGCCGAATAGGGCATGTGCGGGGCCCTCGACCATAGCCTGTTACCATATTAATCAAAAGCGCGGGGCCCTATAGGCAGATGCCCCGTCTGCCTGCCCCTAAGCACGGCCTGCCCGCTCAGGAACCCAACACACGACTGTTCAGAACAAAGGCAATTTTCCTGGCAGTGGTCCCGTCCTGAGCAAATATGACATTAAATCGTCCTTGTCCAGAGCTAGTTTTTCATTTCCTGTTTCGCGACCAGAAAGTATATGACGAAGAGAAAGTGGCATTACCGGTTTTACAGAGAGTCAGAATCCACTCGCCCAAGGACCCGTGATAAAGCGCGATCATGTTCTTCTGTTGTTGAATGTGTGACGCACGCGGCTATAATTTGAGAGCTCGATAAAGTTTATTCATTCCGGAACCTCTGCAGGATATCATATACTTCGATGACGTCTCTTTAAAATCTCTTTCCTTGTAAACTTTTCTATGTACAGATCATTCCACGCACATAGTCATTAGGCAGGATTGTAATCATTATTGAGAGCGCGCAACAACCACACACACACTCTCTCTCTCTCTCTCACACACATTCTCGTCATGCTGTTGTCTGCTCCTAGCATCCAAGTAGTTAGCAAACGGCTCATTGCGCTACCTAATTAGAGCTTACTTAACTCACTGCCCACTCCGACTACCACCTCACCAAGCTTGCGAAACAACAGCGGAACGTGCTTCTGTTGAAGCGCCGACACTCGGAGGAACAATGACCACTGACAGGAAGAAATGGTCCACTAGCAGTATTTTCCTATATAGACATCTGCCGCTTATTTACTCTGAACTCGAATCGTCTCTCTTTCAAGAATGTGAGTTTTGCAGCTTGCGAAACTTTTCTCAAGAGAAGTTTTTTTTTTTTTAAAGAGTTGAGGGGGGAGCGGGGAGCGGGGTGCGGCATCAAGTAAGCATGGGTAATCGAACATTTTTTTTTTTTTTAATTATTGGCCGCGTGGGGCAGAGACAGCTTGCTTGGGGAAGAAGCTTGTGTATCTTGAGCATTTCACCATTGTAAACAAATCGATATTAATCGGAGGAAATCAGAGAGCAAACATTATGGCTTTAGTGTTTACCTCCCTGTCACTGCGGCATAAGATTTCAACAAGACCTGTTTCGTGACACATATACTGGGCTACTCGTCCCAGAGCATGCGCAGACGGCATGAACACTGCACACCTGCTGTTTGATTTATTCTATTTATTTTCCCCATGACCTTCAGCAGAGAGAAAATACATTCTCGGATATTGCTGGGTGCTATGAATTTTATTTATCTCCGAGCACATTAGACTATAGTGAAGAAGAATACTTACTGTTAAAGAATATTTAAGACCTTGTATGGGCTTCGATGTTAAAAATAGAAAGTCAGCAGGCCCGCTCCTAACCTCCGCGGGGCCCGAGGCATAGGGCATGTGCAGGGCCGCTGGACCATAGCCTATAGTTACTATATTAATCAAAAGCGCGGGGCCTCGTCTGCCATGCAGCCCCTAAGCACGGCCCTGAGTAAGTGACCGAGGTTTTTATGAGACGGTAGAGAAAACGGATTTGAGGAATAAAGAACCACATGAGCAAATAATCATCCTGCAGTCATTAGTGGCAGATGATCCTACGCAAGATCTTTATGTGAGAAAAAGAGAGATTGTGAAGTAAGACTGACCCTGAAGCCGGCGCCATAGTACTGGTCCATGCTGCGAAGGTAGTCGCCCTGCTGAGCGTCGAGTGTCACTTTCAGGCCATACGACCTACCCGCCTGTCGGGCCATCAAACTGCCGTCCACTGAGACAAAACCACACACACACACACACACACACACACACACACACACACACACACACACACACACACACACACAGATGTAAAATGTATATAAATTGAATTATAAGGGTACAAAAATATAACGTAAGTAAATTAGTAAGGTTTTTTTCAAAAAAGGGATAGAGGGTCTCTTAGTCATACTGGCCGATATAAGCTGTGAACTGTACGTAGTTCCCTGTATCTATGGTATAGCAATGGCATGTCGAGGGACGGAGCCGACTCTTCTCCTCCCACCGTCTTCTCTGTCAGGATTGTTCTAGTTACAGACTCCCAAACGAGCAAGCTAGCAGACGAATGACGAATTATTATTATTATTATTATTAAAGGTTATTTTTATAGCGCCATATCCCAGCCCTAAGAGCAGGCTCATGGCGCTTTACAAATGATACAAATGACACTAATTCTAACAACAATAATCATGATAGGGAGAAATTGAAGAAACCAACCAAGACGACAGGAAAGAAAAAGGAATAACGCAAAGAAACGGGAATAATAATAATAATACAAAATTGTAGTGCTATCTGATAAATAACTTCAAGAATACGGTACTTCATTATCCAACGAGTCTATGAAATTAAAATAACTGCATAAATTGTTTTTTTTTTAAAGTCCTGACGACAGAAGAAAACTGGAGACCACATTTGTCTGGGGGACTGGCGACACGTTTCACCGCCGGAGATTTAGACTTTAGATCTGCAATTGCTTGTCATCGGAGAAGTAATCAGAAAGAACAGATCAATAATGCTGAGGATAAACCTCCACATGTCAAACAAAATGTAGACGAATGGGCTCTGCCAGGTGCCGAAATATCTTTCGCACGAGTGAATGCCCGTGCTGGTCTTCTCCCACGAAGGAGACCAGAAAAGGTAGCTTCAACGTGATATTGGCTCGCGGTGGTTACAAACTGGTTCAATGTACTGCTGATTAGTCTTTGCCAAATCTAGTATAACAATTGGGCCATCTTGGCAGAATGCTCTTTTGTGCTAAAGCACCTTACTTCTCTACCAGTATCATCACCATTTCCAGGTCCTAGGTCATACGGCCATTGGTTTCCTTGCGAAAGATTCTTCATTGGCTATGTTTACATATATCCGAGTAGTTATTATCACAAAATAAACTGTAGAAGTAAGCAAGTAAGTGTAGATTTATGAGAAAGGAACAGACTTGGCGAATGACGAAATGTATGTGCAGACAGACAATTTTTTAAACTAAATAAAAGAAGGGAAAAGAAACTAACCGTTGAAGGAATAGCAGAGTCCCATGTCTGTGAAACCCTCCGTGAAGTTGTTTATACTGCAACTACTCAGCTCCCACTGGCACTGTGAAAAAAGACTGAATGTTTGTTTTAAAATGGCTTAAGAAAAGGGCGTGTGTGTGTGTGTGTGTGTGTGTGTGTGTGTGTGTGTGTGTGTGTGTGTGTGTGTGTGTGTGTGCTTACAATGCAATGCATCTTTATTGTCTTTTTCTTTCCATAAAAATCTTTATTTGTGGGGAGAAATTATTCTTTTACTGAGAGGAAGCAATAAAGTTTCAGGACAAAACTGAGAGAGCGAAAGAAAGAAACATGTCTGTCATAAGAAAAACGGTTTATGTCATTTGAAATTTATAAATTATCTACATAACAACAGCTACCATGGTTACGCTGGTATTTATGAAAGTCAGCTTTTAAAACCACCATTGCTTTTACGGATCACCATTGTACCCCACATACACTTAAAATAATACTAAAATTAAAAACTGAAAAAGCAGGAATTACAGAAACTGCATTCAGCTGAGTAGACAAACAGATCGCTCAGTTACTGCTTAATACTTTTATCAGGAAGCCTAGGTGCTGTCAAATATTTGTTGTATTTACCTAATAATATTCAGCTCAACTAAGACGTGCGCTGGATTTTTGGTTTCTAATGCGATTGTGTGACGTTCCCAAGGAAACAGAGAAAACTTATTTGCTGTTAATAAAACGATCAAAGGATCGCTCTTTTTTTTTCATCAGAAAAAAAGTTACTGTCAAAGTGAAGCCGAGAAAACGAAGGCAAATCTGTTCGAATGTCAGAAAGAAAATTCCCATCCGCCATTTGTGAAATAGGAGAGACGGATGGTGTTCTTAATTAACTGCACCTGAACTTAAAAGGAAAGAAAGATAGAAAGTAAAACAAAACAGTGAAAAAACGAACGAAAGAAACGAAGACGTAAAAAAGATAGGAATGAAAACGAAAATGAAAGAAAAAATCAAGAAAATGAGAGAGGGACAGATTGAAGAAAGAAAAACAAAGAAGAGTTTCAATGAATAAAGACGAGTCACAGAAAAAGATAAGTCAGAGTGTAACAGAAGTGACTAGGAGCCTTTAAATGTTTATTCTGCTCATTCAGAACGAACTGTGTTCCTGCAGAATGTATGGGTAGAGGGTACCCTACCGGCCTAACGACATCCAAACCCGAAAGCATGTACACTAGCCGATTGAATATCCTTGTGGGCACCAGAGAAGGTTGGAGAAGGTAATGCAGCAGAGGAAAAGAGCTGGACACCGCCCTCACAATAGGTGGGCCCGAGATAAATAAGGGCTCTAGCATCTCACTTCCCTACAAACGTAGGCAAACAAAGCGGATTTAGGGTAGAGAGAACCACAAGACCGAACAACCATTGGGCAGTCGTTGGTAGCTGCTGCTCCAAGTTGTTTAGTTTTGAGCCCACAAACACGCCCAGATGCCAGAAACGGAAAGTCTCGGATCAGGAGACACATGACAACATGAACTTCTATAATCTAGAAGAATGAAGTCCATGCATGACAACGTCATTCATCGCGAACAACTCAGTTGCCTCTCTTGTCGATTATCGCCCTCGTTCTCATGTCTGTTCGCCGGAAGCGAGTTCGACGTGAGATCGAACGACAAGATTTTCTGTCTGACCACTCCTGCTTCGATCAGACGTGAAGTGAGTGCAGAACACGATTACGCTTCGGGAGGTGACGCAGGTAATGAACTGATCGTTGAAACCGTCGATAACAGTCGTGGGCCTTTTCCTTCTTTTTCAAATACGGACACGAAAAGGTTTTAAACGACAATGAAGCAGTTCGATTACACCATGCCAACGACGATTTTATTTTCTCGCGTCCTAGAGCACCAACCAGGAAGTGTCTTGGTGTAAGACAAAGGGTGCGCTTAATGGGCAAGATTGAGAGACATTATAGCCTCACTATGCAATACCAAAAGAACCCAACAAAAAAGCATCAGTTCATTTCTAGATAATTAGAGGCACGATAAGATTTTGCACTGGTTATAATATTCAATCATACGATATCAAAAGTGGACTTAATTAGAATGAAATACTGAAGCAGCGTTCCTCTTTATTTGTATGCCATTCAATGAATCTATTTCGACTCAAATGTTTAAGACAAATAGCTAGTATATCGGTTTTAAAAGGAAAAAATTAGTGTAAAAAACGTATAAAACCATATATTGTTTTATTTTATAATTTATAATAATATTTAACAGAATAAAAATTTTAATACACAGAAAATGCATTTATTAGATTTTTGTGTCCAAAGCACGTTAAGACATAATGTACGAGTAAGCATGTAATATTTATAAATTGATTTAAGAGTGAGATCTATAAGCAAAGGAGTCATGCATATTGTGTATTTTATATATATATATATATATATTGATATAGTCAGGTATGTAGATTAAAAGTGTAACATCTTAGTTGTTACAAGGACTTACATATACCTTAGATGGGGAAACACAAAGCAAGGATTCTCTTCGGAGAGGGAATCTCAGTCGTCGAGTGTTGAGTGTAGTAATTCGCTGTGGGTTTTGTGAGCACCCAACCGGTTTAAAGTTGTTTTAGATGTTTTATCCAGTTAAGCTTCACTTTTCGTCTTCAGATAAATAATTTTCGTTCAAACTTCTTTGGAGAAATTACGTACTTGAGCGAGTTTTGTCGTAAATTAATTAATACAGACAAACACATCTAATAATAGCCTATGCGATCGTGTGATTGTTTCGTCGCGGGTAAGATGATTGAAACATCAATTTGGCATGATGCAGTTGACTTAACACTTATTATTATGAAAATAAGACGGTTACAATTACTATGTAATCGTCAATACGTCAAAAAACGGGTTATACCCTTATCCGGAAGTTTAGAACTATTTTTCCGCGGATGGGTACGAACGAGAACGGTGCGTCTGGGTTGGAGAGAGCAGACGGACGATCAAGACAAAGGTAACGCCGGATAGCCGTCTGACACAAAGAATTTTCTACTGTGAAGGTACCAGTTAAACAACTCAACTTCTTCCTTAAATTAACTAAAGAATTGCAGTTTACTTTATCTGATAAATGCGATGTATCAAGAAACCCATTCAGCATTTGAAAAGTTATCGAAAAAGATTAATAACGAATTTGAAGAAGCAACGAATTGTCATATCGCGACTGCAAGCCTTTCCAGTGCAGCGATCGAGTAAAAGCCGTCGTGGTCATTTGAAGAAAACATTCATCTATGCAGGCTGTACTGTGTTATTTCTTGTGCGACTACCCCACCCTGTGTAACCACGTAAAGGAGAGACGTATTAGTTACAAAATGTAGAAATTGGCTCAAATCATTAAAATAAAGATTATAGATGCTATTGAGTTTTTTTTAATGCGTCATTTATCGAAAAAAGTATTAAAAGTTTTGGGAAAGCTTGTACAATTGATCAATCTTATGCTTCGTTATTCTATTATTTATGAAAATGCGTACTACGACGTTCGCATTTCTAGAATGGGTTAATATTATCTTTCCATAAGCTCAGCGCAAAATGCAAATATAAATTAATTTTCTTTAAACTTCATCCTAGTATAATTTTTCTTTTTATTACATCACTGCCCTCGAAAATACTCAGAAGAGGGAACAGGAAATACAAATTCTCAATGCATATTGGAGATAATAACGCTTTCTGTTACGAGTTACACAACCTTTGAAGGAAATCCTTATCAATAATTATTATAAATATTACTGTTAAGAAATTAATGATTTTTACAAGGCATTAGATTAAAAGTATTTAAGGCTTTGAAAATAACATCATGAGGTGCTTCACTTTGGCCAGTATAGCTGTAACCGCACTTTTTTAGCGTTAGAGATCTACAAGAAAGACAGTTTTTTTCTTTTTCTTTTTTAGTGAAAGGGCAGAGCTCAGTACAAAATATTATATCCGAAATTCTGAGTGGATACCCCATCCTCCATTCATGGACACAGACCTACACAGAAAGAAGTATCAACTTCAAGATCGCCAAACTTTGCTATCGTGTTGTTCATGGTCTCGCTCTACCAGCCTCACAGGTAAGTTCGCTCTGCTCACGCCTGTTTTCTCGCTGTTCCACGCATCAGACTGCAGAGGCTAGGCCATCATATTCTTTCTCTGGCCCTGCCTCAGTCTCTCCGTACAGTGGGGATGCCACATGCTTTCCGGGCTGGACTTAAAACCTCTTACGGAAAAATCTATGGTTGGTCTATCCTGACTGATACTTTCGTCACCTTCTCCTCTTTGCATTCGTTCATGTTTCTGGCAATGTTCATTGTGTATGTATATATATATATATATGTGTGTGTGTGTGTGTGTGTGTGTCCCTGATTGTGATGCCCTGCTCTGTCATACAGCATCCATATCTACTGCCCCTTGTATCTTATAAACTATAAAGCCTATTGAGCTCGCCTCCGTGTATATATAGCTTTCAATTGATCTTTAGCTATAGAATGCATTCTAGCTATACATTCGAAATCTATATTTATAGATTGCATTCTATAACTTCTGACTTGAAATGTATACGGAACGAGGCTGGCTATGTCTGTTAAAATGCGCTATGTCGATTATAATTATTATTATTATGTTGTGAAGGCTACAGAGAACTGCACCATATGTAGTCAGACGTATCAAAGGTACCCTTTTTGTAGACCTTCAGATCTGCGCATGCGCTCGCGCTGGTCTGGAGTAGACAGTAATTAGCATCAGTGATCAACAGCTTGGACACGGATCAAAAGTTCAGGTAATTGTATATGAGCAGAATTAACACTGGCGTTTTCAGAAGCCGGATTAAAAATAATCTCACTCAAGTCCGTATCGTTACCGATACTGAAACCGTCTTTGTTCGATAAATTATTGGCCGTGAATAAGCAGCCTGGTGGCATCCAAAAAATCGACCGTTCTGCTCAAGGTCACCAACGGTCCACACTCTGTTATTAACAACTTCGCACTTCGAAAGGTTGCTTTAACCTTGTCTGTTGAAGGCTTACATAAAATATGTGTCGTGCACTAAAACGCAAATATCTCTAGAAACTGCCCGGCCAGTATATGTGAATGCACCATGTGTTATAGTCTTTTCAACATAGGATAGTTTTGCTATCGGAAAAGAAAACAACGTACTTTCAGACTCCAAGAAGTCTCACAACCAAAGATGACAGATACAAATCTATCTCAGTATAACGGAAGTCATTTCCAGATTAAATGCCCTTCTTAATCGCCACTGTTTAGCCTGCTTTGCCATGTTCACCGCTGGAAAATGTGAACGCATGTGTCCTCAGCCAGCCTTGTACAGCTAGGTCCAAAACCTCTTTCCTAAAGATGCAAACACGAAAGATGTCTTTGACAGGAGTTAAGGCGGACAGGCTAAAAAAGAGGTATGTGTTCGCGGGTATTTAGGAAAACCACTCGATCATGCATAAAATCAAGAGTTCTAGGTAAAGTTCTACGTCAGCAAGAGGAATTGGAATCAAAGAAACTCATGAGAGATCAGTCAAAAGCCGAAATGATAGAGTAACATCTGTGAATTTCGGATGGCAAGGGAAACCAAACGAGGTGCCAGTCATACATAGGACAGCTGGGCAAGTTGGGAATGTAAGAAGATACTTTATACTCTGGTTGCTTAAGTGTCGAAGCCTCAAACCTCCGACGTGTCCCTAAGTCCTACCGTACTGGGAAATGTACTGGCAAAGAAGTTTAGCATGCTGACTGAAGTTTCAGTATCCCGAGGTTTCGCCCAAAACCATTGGTTACCCGTGACCTTCACACACATCTTTGTCTAACTTGGTCAAACGTTCGATGATTGTCCGGTTAAGAATATTTTCTTTAACCGAACCGGCAACGTGACCGAACCGAGTGAGCGACCAGAACAGCAGGTGAGCAACGGACCATACACGAGAAAACTGCTTCAGTCGTTTGTAGGTTTTCGCACGCGTAGTGAGTGGAAAATCTGCCGAATGCTGGTCGACTGCTAGAGGTCAAATATATGCTTTTTAAAAGTTATTTTTTAAAAAGAAAAAAATTTCAGCTGCACGTCTTTTTAAATAATAAAAAATCAATTGACGTGGGTAGGCCAATACTAAAACCGGACGTTCTTGTCACCTCGCCCCAACGCGTGGACTGCTGGCTTGATCACGTGACCTGAGTCAGGTACCCGCGTCTGTCTGCGTCAGTCTGTCAAATCGCTTAGTCAGTCAGCGGAACTAGCAACCAAGCCAGCGAACGCCATTCCAGCGCATTTCACTCTGACAACCTGCCTCTATAAGCGACGTCTTCAAACTGTGGGCGCCGTTCTCGAAGAATTTTCCCCAGCCGGAAGACTGGTACTGGGAGTGGTTGATGTCGAAACGCGAGAAGTCCAGCGTCCATGTCTCCTCAGAGTAAAAGAGAGGCAGGGCAGCTTTGACTTCTTTTACGGCGTTGACCGACTGCACGAAGGAGGTCTTGATGGCGTTGTTATTGCACAAAGTGACGACCGGAAAGGCCATGTCCTTTGACCTCTCCACGTCGACTCTGACGGTGATCGGGATGCTGAGGTAGGTGCTCAACTGGGTGTGGATCTCGTAGAAAGTGAAGCCCAGGGCGCTGACGACGACCATTAGCCACAGGGCCCGCCGCATTACGCACGACTGGCGGTCCAGGATGGGCTCCAGCCCCTGCATGCACACGGACTCGCAGAAGGCTGCGCGAGCGTCCTTCACCTTGTCGGCCCCTGCCATCGCCGTGCGCATCGCCTCACAAGTGCACGACGCAGGCTCCGCGACTGTCTTTAGGGGCGTTTCATTGCCGCGCGTGTGACCTGCCGACGCTGCTGTGTGAGACGTGCTGTTGTCTTGTTCCCCTAGCTGGTCACTGTTCTTCATATTCCACTCGAACAGACGATCACAAACCAACCACGAAACTTAGTTCAGGGCGAACTGGCAACTCGTTATGAGCCTTTTCACGGAGAACGTGTTCTTCTTAATACTTCTACCAACAAACTTGCTCAAACAAATTTCTAATTATTAATATTATTTTTTTTCTGAAGAAAAAAAACTCAACGTCACATTATCTCCCCTTCTTTTCCTTCTTGTTTCCTTAATGCACGTAATCCGTTCTCGATGACGAAAGTTTCTCGGGGAAATACAATAGGTCTAAATCAATCCAAAAGCTAAGCCGGAAAAAAGACAGTTTGTCAACAGAAATGTTTTAGTTGATGAAGGACAAAAGGTGACCGGAAACCTCGCTGCTAACGTTTCTGTCTCACGTGCTCACTGCGCACAGACCGACGCAGGGTCACACTTGCTCGTCCGTAGCGACACGCACAGATTAAAGGCACAGCAAAGCTACACCGCCAGTATTCCTCCAGCAGCTCCTCGAACAACGGCGCTACACCCAGGGTGCCGCTGTAGTTCTTCCTGAAGTACCAAGAGGAGACAATAGCTGGTTGTCAGAGACCCCTTGCTCTGATATAGAATACCGATCGATTTTGTCTTCTGCTGCTTTCTGTCAGCGCCAGCAAACATCCAGTCCTCCTTTTCTCTGCCTGTGCATTTAACACAGTGAGCAAGACAAACATCCTCAAACACAGTCTCACCCTGCCCTCACTTCCCCCCTGGGGTTAGAGCTACGTGCTATCAGTTCTGCCACGTGATTATCTTAGCCATCCTGAATATTTGCTTTCATTCTTTGAGTCGCGCTGAGAACTGATGTGAAAAATAAAATGTTGGAAGGTGGGGAAGTTTTGTGTTAGCGCGTCTTCACCTACAATGAAAGAGGAGCATCAATATGTCACCGTCACTTAACACTGATAGCTATTTCCTAATGATGATGAAGAGCTAGTGTTAGTGCATCACATCTGCTTTGGGACACCGCTTAGTCCTAACACAGACTTGGGAGAAGAAGATCTGACAGCATCTAAGACGGTACACTGTTCAGTCAATCGACAAACTTGATAAAACTACACAGTTGACAGAGCTATTCACCGTATGTGCTTAGGTATTTCTCGGGGATAAAATTATGATAAGACACAAAGAGTTGACAGTGGTATATGTCGTATCTTCATCGGAAGATTAATGTTTTAGTTTAGGCATGTAAACATGTAAAAAAATACAAAAAGTTAATCGTGATTTACAGCGTACCAACCTGGGACTACACAAAAATGAGTAGAGACGCATAGCGGAGGGAGCTTGAATAAGTGGGCCTGCAATTCTGAGATAATGATAAAAGAGGAAGAGTTGACAGTGTTTTATTAATCACTTTCTACCATTATACGCTCTCAACTGTCAGTCTAAAGAAATGTAAAAGAAAGTGACAACATAACTGTGAAAAGCATTCTCTCTTTTCCTGCTCTCTCTCTCTCTCTTATCCTACTCTCCTTTCGTCACTTGTATCCTGCTGTCCTTCCTTCTCTCTCTAATTTTGCTCCTCTCTTTTATCCTGCTCTTCTTCACTCTTATCCTGTTCGTCCCTTCCTCTCTTTTAGCCTGCCCTCCTTTCCTCTCTCTTATACTGCTCTTCTTACCTTTCGCATTTCTTACTTTCCTTCCCTCTCACTTCTTTCCCGTCTTTTCCTGTGATGCTTAACTGTATTAACGCTTCCAAACCAAGAAGATACGACTTGCTAGGTTATACGCGCGCATGCCTGTACCTTTCATTCTTTCACTTTCCCCCTTTTTTTGAGGAGTTTTCTCAACCCTCCTGTGTGCATACTTGGCAACAATGACTTCACTTGTGCGCACACCCAACAATCCTATTGGCAGGAAATAGCGGAAGTGGAGTAGCGCAGCACGCAGCCATATTTTGTAATGAGTCGTGGGAGTGATCGTGTCTGTCATTTGTGAGACAACTAATAAAACATGGGTCTTGTGGTGAGATGTACTAACAGCGGTACAAATGTAACTAAAGTTTACTGTTACGAAAGCACTCCTTGATCGATGTTTGCTTAGATGAGTGAACATACAGCCATGACAGATAGATGAACGGACGGATAGGTAATAGACCAATCGACAAAGACCTATCGATAAATACAGACAGACAAGCGTGAAAAAGGGAGAATACATGAACGAAACAGAAGGTGTGGAAAAGATAAAATAGAAAAATTGTTTGGAAGGGAAATCCAAGGGTATGTTATCAAACTAAATCTTTGTCTGAAACCGCTTTATATAGAAAACCCATCTTCTACCAGATTCAAGTCAATTAAAAGAGGAAGAGCCACGGACTCGATTCATCAACGTTTTCGTAACTGTTCGTTTCGCAGAGTTAAGTACCTTGATCATCATAGCATCCATCTTTTGACCGAAGGCACGGTAGAAATTCTCCCATCCTGTCTTGTGATACGGTGTGAAGTCGAACCCCGTGTAGTTGGGAGACGAAGTGTCCATGTCAAAGGGCAGCGGCTTGGTGTCCTTGACCTGCTGCACCGCATGGTAGGCCTGCAGGACCGTAAGGCTGGCATAGTTGTTGTTGCAGAGGGTAACGGTGGGGAAGTTGAGTGTCGGCGCGCGGATGTAGTCCACGACGACGGTAATGGGGGTTTCCAGATACATGTTGATCTGCGTGAAGATGTTGTAGGCCGTGAAGGTCACCGCCAGGACCACGATCAACGCCCACAGAAACTTCCTCTTCCGGCTGGACCTGGGGTCGCAGATAGGGGCCAGCCCCTGCATCGACACGTTCTCCGAGAACGCCTTGCTGCGGAGCGCGGCCGTATCTCGCACGATGTCCGCCCAGGTAACTTTGACCTTACCGTCCGTGGCTCGAGAAAGTCCTTCTGGCATGGGAGCATCTGCTGTCTTCGTGTCGGCAGGGGCATCTTGGCTGCTTGTCCAAACCTTACTGGCTGTCTTGTGCTTCCCCATGGCCTGGTTCCACGGTCACGTTGCGGGTTCTGACATAACGCTGAAAACAGCTCCTCTGTTTTGCTTGAACGACACGATTTTGGGCACCTCGCTTACTTCGTAGCCTGTTCAGAGTGCCTCAAAATAGCATTCTTATATTTTAACAACCGTCTACTCTCTGCTTTTCACAGATACACCTCTTTCCTTGTCCAAGACTGTGTGCCCCAAGTGAATTTAAACGTTAACGCAAATAATTGTAAACTTTCTTCGTTATGGACTCGTTCACAAATGAATATTTTTTCTTTCTTTTTTTTCAAATGATAGCCTTGGCCTAATAGTCCTAGTATCAAATGACACACAGAGTCTCATTGAAGAACATCGATTTCATCCAGTATTGGGGAACACCACGCCGTGCAGGTATCGAGCCAGCTTCGGCGGCTAAAACTCAATTGCTTCGAAGTGCGAGATTGTGTAGTAGAGGCTCGTCCGACTTCGCTGCGATTGGACAGTGCAGGGCGCTCTCTGCCTCACTGGACCAGCGCGCGCGTCCTTTTAATTGACATAAGATTTAAAATGGACTTTGCTAGAGAACTGAACAAGCGAATGGACAAAGTCCTTGCTGCAAATGTACCTGTTGCAAAGATAGCCACGACGGGCGCTCTTCTTAGAATTTGGTCTACATACCTTGCTTAGAATAAATATATAAATAAATTCCATTGTTTTCTACATCTTGGGAACATCTCGTTTCTAAAATTGATGAATGATGAAAAATGCTCCATTTTGCTCTCATTTTCGAACACTTTAAGGCGATTTACCAAAGTTCGTCTATCTTGAAGCCTGATGTGACTACCGCATCTACACATCCTTTCATTTTTTTAAAGTAACAGGGCCATAGCTATTATTCTATCAAGCGCGCGAAATTTTAAATTAAACACTGTGATTCCAATGCAGTGGGGAACAAATGGCTATCATTGTGGCATCTCCTAGCTTTATGCTTCACGGTTAAAGCAACAACAGAAAAAAATCATCTAACGGCATTTACATCGTGGAGACCAACCACATTCTTCTCTTACCTAACGGGGGCTAATAATCACAGTGTGGATTATGTCACTCGATCGTAAAGACCCAACAAAATCAAGCTTTTTATATGAGTGGTTTTCATTCATTAAAAGACACACTACTGTTTACAAATCAGAGTAGGCAAGTCCCTTCCCTTTTTGAAACATAAGACCTCAAACATCCAAATGCCCATAGAAACCAAGTCACTGACATTAAAAGGTCGTCGTTAAGGCAACAGCAGCGGTATAGAACTTAACGAGTGTTCTGACTTGATGGTGTTTGCAATCGTCAACATTTGGCTCTTTCTGTGCATATTTCAGAATGTTGATGTGTGTCAGCTTTCTATCTTCTAACAGGAAGGGAAACTGCTCGTTCAGATTTAGAGAATTAATTTCCCGATACGAACTAAGCTCAGTCATTTAAAAGTCTTTCTTTTTTTACTCCAACGCGAGAGATCAACAGCTGCACGAGGGACGGTTAGTATGGGGCGCCAAGAGGGGAATTTTCTCAAATTTACTATTTCTAGCTATACATTGCAATGTATAATTATAGAATGCAATGTATAGCTATACACTGCATTTTATACTTATAGATTGCATTTTATATTTATACAATTCATTCTATACTTATAGATTGCATTCTATAGCTATACATTGCAATGTATAATTATACATTGCAATGTATAGCTAGAGAGAGAAAACTCGGTAAATATGCAAATGAGCCAGCCTCGTTCCGTATAATAATAATAATAATAATAATAATAATAGTGAAGATTTTTATAGCGCATATTCACACTCATAGAGAGCATGCTCTTAGCGCTTAAAACGAGGAAGAGACGTGGACTAAGTAGACACAGAACAAAGGGGACGAAAGAAAACGACAGTACTGACGAAACAGAAAACATTAAAAGGCATCAAGTAACAGGAACAGAAAAATATAGTGATTCTGCGAGAAAGATGGGTAAAGTAGCAAGAGGGAAGGGGGCGGGGTTAAGAAGGACGAGCATTGTGCGGACTGTGTTAGGAGAAATGCTTAAGGAAGAGGTGCGTTTTCAGTGCAGATTTGAAAGATTCAGTTGTAGGAAGGTGGCGGATATGGAAAGGAAGAGAGTTCCATTGTTTTGCAGCACAGTAGCCAAAAGTCCTGTGACCATATGTTGTTGTTCTGGTGACAGGAACAGTTAGGATACGGTCGTCAGACGAAGAGCGTAGTTGTCTGGCCGGAGAGTAAGGGATGAGAAGTTCAGAGAAATAGTCAGGACAGGAGCCTGCAAAGAAATTAAAACACAGCACAGACAGTTTGTACTGAATGCGAGAACGGATGGGTAGCCAGTGTAGAAAACGAAGGAGAGGAGTGACATGGTCCCGTTTCCTTGCTCTAAGTACCAGACGCGCAGCAGAGTTCTGTACTCTCTGGAATCTCTGAATGAGGTAGTCAGGGCAGCCTGCCAGCAAGGAGTTGCAGTAGTCAAGTCGAGAAAGAACAAACGCACAGACAAGAGTGTTGGTAGCGCGTGTAGAGAGAAAGTGACGGATAGCACTGATCTTACGGAGCTCATAATAGGCAGACCGACAGACAGATGCTACATGTCTATCGAGTGTCATGTCATCAGTGACAATAAATCCCAGATTCCTAACAGATGACGTGAAGGTGATGTTGCTGTCGCCCACCTTGATATGATTGGGCAGACTGACGAGTGAAGGTTGATGTCTTCTTCTATGGCACAAGAGGGCTTCCGTTTTATCATCATTTAGTTTAAGCTTGTTTTTTAGCATCCAACCCTTGACATCACTGATACAAGCTTCTATAGAGCTAATAGCAGAGTAAGACTCAGCCGGCGGAGTGGAACAGTAAAGCTGCGTGTCATCAGCATAGGATTGATGAGAAACCTGGTGAGACCGGATGCATGATGAAAGGGGCTTAGTATACAGGATGAACAGAACTGGGCCAAGTACTGAGCCTTGGGGAACACCACAGAAAAGTGAAGCAGGGCGAGATGTCTGACCATCAACTGACACAGTCTGGGTCCTATCAGTGAGATAGGAGTTGAACCATGAGAGGGCAGGTCCAGAAATCCGGTAGAGGGTGTGAAGTCTGTGAAGAAGCAGAGAGTGGTCTATAGTGTCAAATGCAGCAGACAGGTCCAGTAGGGTTAATGGAGAGACATCACCACTGTCAAGAGCAGATAATATGTCTGTTGTCACTTTAATAAGAGTGGTCTCGGTGCTGTGGAAAGGTCTATACGCCGACTGAGCTTGTTCCGTATACATTTCAAGTCAGAAGTTATAGAATGCAATCTATAAATATAGATTTCGAATGTATAGCTAGAATGCATTCTATAGCTAAAGATCAATTGAAAGCTATATATAAAATGAATTGGATAGCAACTTCTGAGTATAATATAAATGAAACACTTCGGTTTTTACCGAGTTTTTCTCTCTCTAGCTATACATTGCAATGTATAATTATATACATTACAATGTATAGTTATACATTGCATTTTATAATTATAGAATGCAATGTATAGCTATAGAATGCAATCTATAAGTATAGAATGAATTGTATAAATATAAAATGCAATCTATAAGTTTAAAATGCAATGTATAGCTAAAAATAGCAAATTTGTGAAAATTCCCCTCTTGGCGCCCCATAGGTTAGCAGTGCTCATGCAACTCCCTGATGAGGATGCCGATGTCTTCAGACACGTTATCTTTCTAAACGAAAGCGCACTGTTTGGTCAGTAAGTATTTTGAACCATCCAATTCAATTATCTGAAAAATCTTTTCCCACTCAAGTTGGTCTTTAAACTGATGGCGCAGGAGGACAACAGCTGCAACTAACAGGAACAGTCACAATGTTCGGCGTTCTGCACCACATAAAAGGCCTCGAGTGTGTGGTTTACAAGCCAGTCTGGCGCTCTCCAGCTCTTTGATCCTTTATTTTATTTGTCCTTCAGTCAGTTGTTTTCTGGTGTCGACAAACGAAAAGCTGTTTGTCGCGACCTTGTCTTCCCACACCTGTCTCCAGGCGACCGAACAAAGATGGCGTCAGCATTCTGTTTTCGAGATGCAGTTAAAGACCGGCAATCCCTACAGTACACAAGATAAGTTGGTAGTTGCGTCCCCTGAAAGGTTGTGTTGGTGCGTGTCACGGGCGCTCATCTTCTGCTACACATCCCTGTGATTCAATTCGCAAGCCGCAGGTCCATTTTAAAGGAAAAACCGAGCGCAACATTTTTTCTTTAGGATCAGGTTAAGTTCGTTTTAAAATAATAATTCCCAAAATAGGGACGGAAGCTCCACGCTATATATCTGCATAAGGATCGCAACAGCAACAGCAGCAATGGCTAGGCTAGATAGGATATGGCATAGCCACAAGATAAGGTTCACTACCAAGTACAGGCTGTACAGATCCCTGGTAGTGCCGATCCTGCTCTACGGATGTGACACATGGACTCTGCTCGCCGAAACGGAAAGGAGAATCCAGGCATTCGAGAACAAGTGCCTGAGGAGGCTGTTCCGGATCTCATACAAAGAACATAAAAACCAACGACTTTGTAAGAAACAAGATTGCCCCACTCGTAGGACACCAGGAACCTCCACTATCAAGAGTCAAACGACGTAAGCTGGTCTTCTTTGGTCATGTGACCCGGCACGACACCTTGTCGAAGACTATTCTTCAAGGCACCTTGGAGGGCGGTCGACGCCGAGGTGGCCAGAGAAAGAACTGACTTACGAACGTAAAATTCTGCTTACGTTTAAAGATATAAGCCTTCAGACATCGTTATTCTCACCTGCCACTAGGAAAGCGGGAAAAATTGCTCTCCTTTACTGGAGAGTTCTCTTACGCGCTTTGAGTATTTGTAACAGCGAGTGTGCAGGTCTTCAAGTCAAATGAAGAAACATCGCTAAGGTTGTCGTCTTCAAGAAGCGATTTTTTTTGCCCAAAAAATGAAACAGCTGAATTTGGAATACAGCCCTACAGATTGGAGCTTTATTAAGATACTTCGAATGAAGTTTAAAAAAAAATAAATGGTCCTGAATTCGTTCTACAGACTGGTAAGTCAAAATTTAATGGGCAACAATCATGGTCATTGCAGTCTACGTTGTATTGTTACTGATCGTCTGTTACTAAGTGGGCGCATTTGAGTTAATTTTCCCATGTGTATTATTGTTAATAAAATGTAAACACGTTCAAACGTGTTTTTCTAAGAGAAACTCCTGTAATTTGTTTATTTGATGGTTTCAAGCATAGCATTTTTAATTTTATAGTTACAACCGACTGCTGATAAGGATTTTTTTTTACAATTAAAACTATAATGATAGTTTGAAACATGTTTATCGATGTAAAAACTTATTTCTTCCTCATTTAGACGCATGCAAAATTTTCTATTTACTTACTGATACTAGCACTTTTTCCCGTTTAAGCTCTTTATACGTTTATCACTCTCTTTTTTTTCTTTTTTAGCTGTTTCGATCACGCACATCAATGGTGCCCTCACACTGTCAGTTGTTGTTAGCATTATGCTGGATAAAGATACGACTGATGTTGTGTTTGTGACTGTCACACGATGTTACTTGTAGACCAGACGGTGAAGAAACTGTCGATGTTGCATATCTGATGCTTGATTTACCAGCAGTCATAGTTGGTTTTAACATCTCGTGCTTTTGTATAGTAAGCACTGCTGTAGGAATAACATTTCTTCGTTTTACTGAAAGTCGAAAACTTGCTTGTACTATATAAGTGACTGGATAACAATCGATTTTGAAACGTTTTGAGCAAATTCTTGAGTACGGTGTGGGGACCTAGTTCGCACGGCACGTTTGAGTTATATACACATATCTGAACAAAGTTAATCCACTGGCATTTGCTGCCATTATCTTTAGGATTTCTTTAATGAGTGCAAACTAACTCCATCTGAATGTCAAAGAGAACATTCAGCAACAGCACTATGTGTCCTGGTCTGTTTCTTTTACCGAGGATTACAATTTTTTCTCTTTGACTCCAGCTAGTGCAGATGAAGCTATTTTTAGAAATACTTCCGTTTCGTCACTTCCTGTTTTCTCGACAAATCCAGGTGTATAAAATCTTTCATGCCTTTTTTGTCATAAAATACCACCGGAATATGTTTTTTGTGCTCTGTTTCCAGCGATTTGTGCTCAGCAATCGGGTTGGGCTTTAAACGTGGGGGCTGGAGTAAAAGACAGCGTGTGCCATGATGCTGTCAGGTGTCTACGACGATGATAAATACTGTATGAAGCAAAATGCACTGATAACTCAGCAACGATTATGGACACAAAGAAGAAAAAGAAAGATAATAACAATTGCTGGACAGACCGCGCCGAAATACGGTGAAGGGGAAAATTATAGACACTGAAAAATTCATCTTTTTATGCTTCTTTAATGATTTTAAATGTTCGATTGATTGTGGGAATTATGAATAGGGCGGTTCTTTCTAGTTTATTACTGCTCCTTTCTGTTCCTCAGATATGTTGCTTGGGCGAACGGCGGGCGATGGCATGTTTGTGCGTGAGGCGTACTCCCTGGAGAAACTGGCCAGTGTGCAAGGCTGCTTTAGCTGGTTTGTTATTATAGCAAATCTAATTTCTCTCTCTCTCTCTCACACACACACACATCGCTGTGCTGTAGTAGACTCTTATTTACATGGTATTTTTTTTTAGTTTTGAGACAGTCATATTAAGCCATCAGGAGCCTCTTCTCGCAACTGGGAAGCGGCGCAAACCGGACTGGTTCGGTCACATGACCCGGCACGACACCGTCTTTCGGGGTGCCTTGGGGGAGGAATGGGGCTCGACGCCGAGATTGATAAAGGAAGAACGGGTTTGCAAACATAAAGAAGCGGACTGGCCATTTCTTGCTGGACCTGCCCACCATAAGGCAGGCTTGAGTTGCGAGCCTTGTCAGCCTCTGCATGTATCCACTTGTTCTCCTCAACGACCAGTACCAGCAGACCAGCATAACCGTTCGTCAAGTGATACCAGTCGAGGGATAAATGAATAATGATTATTTGATGTGAAAGTAAACGCGAAAGGTCAAAGACGAAAAATGAAGGCCGTAAACCAAAGGTAAGGCAGATAAAGAGAGGCGCTGGACGGCAAGCCAAGTAAATAATCATGAATGCCAACTCTTTTTTTCAGAATACGTTGAACGAAAGTCTGTGTGCGCAAGCTGATGGGATGCAGGAGAAATTTTGTTTTTATTGTTGGAGATTACTGATGTAGCAAAATGTTTCTGAATAAGATCAGTGTACATCAGATTTTATGCTTAGACTGGACAACTGAACAATAGCGTCTCTCGTTCGTCGTTGCAGAGAGGCTGTGAAAAGGAGTGAAAGCAAATTTTGCTCTTCTCATGTGTTCTTTCTTCATTTTTACATACATACAGAGAAGAGCGAAAAGTCACATCTCTTGAAGTCAATAATAATTCCAACAATAGTAAGAATATTTCAATCAGTGAGCACAGCGACACAATTAGTGTAAAAGTTGTCAATCGAGAACACAACACTTGAATGTTTCCGTCGTCAACATCAAACAAAAATTCTTACACAGACGACAAAGACGATGGAAGAAGGGGAGGGGGGTGAAAGTCCGCATAACATGAAGCTACGTCATCTGTCAAGAGAAAGCTGCCTGACAGTCGCACTTCCAATTCGATCGTCCCAATGAACATAAATGTAAATGGACGTAAATGTCAAAAAATATAAAAGTATGATACACATGTATAACATAATAATAATCTGCTGGTGATTATGCTGCCGCTACTAATAACAATCGTTTCTAATACATCCTAAATATATGGTAACTGAGGTAATGAGGTGCTGAGGATAATTATATGGATGTATTGTAGGGGAGCCTGCTGTTTGCAAAGTCAGAAGCCCGTATATGTGAAGGGGCCCTACTAGCAAATTAATGTAAGGAACGGCAGATAAACGTCCCCCTGCAAGCTAGCCTAGATTTTCTCCAAGATTACTACACTTTAGTGCCGTTTGCAGAGCCCTCCACCCCACCCACCTTCTTTTGTCAGTAATTAAAAAACCCTGCCTGAGGGCGCCCTTGTAAATGGTGACACCACCAGCCACCACCATCGCGACAGCAGCTATTTCTCAAAAGGGTTTCGCACAATTCTCGTATCCAAAGCGATCTGGAGTGTCAACAGACTAACGCTCTCAATCACAGGCACCCTAAGAAATAAAATGAATCAAAAAATCAAGCAATCTGCTAAAGTATTTAGTAGCTAAATGGCCCAGCATCCTTTCCCAACGTCTGATCGAACCCAGTGGCTGCAAAGCGCGTGAATTCAGCAGTCTGACACGGTTGGCATGTCCATCACGGGACATCCCGCTCTTCCCATGCCTTCCATAACGTTTCTGGACTGGAAGGCATGCATATGAAGCCGATCTGATTGCCGAAAGGGAAGCCGTCGCGCTCATAAGAGAAGTATAGGTGGGGGTTGCACTTGGTGCAGTGTGAAGTGGAGGTATCGATGAGGTGGGAGCACACCCCCTCGGCCTCCAGAACAAAGCGGTTGCTGAGCTGCAGGTCCACAAACATTTCTTTCCTCTTCACTTCACTCGGGTAATTTGACTTAGGACGACCGGATGTGACACCAGACTCTCGTTTTACGTCATCACTGGGATCGCTGCCCCCGAAGGTCGGCTCGAGGTGCTCCTTCCCGCCAGTGCATGTGCGCTGCGACGAGGCTTTGTCTTCCGAGAGGCTGACCGGAAGGAAATCTTTGCCCTGAGCTACCACACTGACGACGCCATCTTGAGTCTTCTGGTAACTGTCTGCTGTGGGAGAAGCGCAGCTGAAGTCCCTCTCGCCCACGAAATGCGACATCGGGTAGACGTCCTTGCTCAGGCAGGTCGGGTGGATATCGAAGAACGGCTGGCTCTCCTCCTTCGGCATGCGGAAACATCCATTGCGTAGCCCCGGTCCCAGGGCCACACGAATGTCCTGCGGCCTTGACCCATACTCCGTCGTCATGACCCGTACCACGTGCGCCGCCACGCGCTCCACCGTGCCGCGCCAGCCGGCGTGCGCCGCCCCGATTACCATGGCAACGGGATCGGCGAAGAGAAGTACGATGCAGTCAGCGCCTGCTGCCGCGATGGTGACGCCTCGCAGGTCAGTGACGAGGGCGTCGTATTTGGCCGGCTGCTGCTCGCGGCCCACCCGCCACACGTTGTGCCCGTGCTCGGTTCTGATGATGTGGAAGCGACTATCGTCGAAGCCCCCGACCTGGCAAATACAGAAAACAGACCCCAGGCACTGTCAGCCAGCGTCTTCTAACACCTGGCTACTTAACGCTAAAGACCAACCTGAATGGTTTGCGTTTTTTGCAAATATCGGTAGAGATAGGCGATATAATATTGACCTGTAAATTTTAGTCTCCAAAACCCATCCGTTAATTAATTATCCACTACGATTTGCACCTGCGATCAACCAACACTGCTAACAGACTAACAGTGTACTACGTGTAATGCAAGTACTCCGTGTTCGTCACGTGATGTGGATGGAAGTGGCCCTGAATTTCACCCTTTCCCACCCTACCACCACCTTAGCCGAGGGCAATGAAAAAAAGCTCAACAAACCAGACATAAATTTATGTAGAGCCAGAATTTTGTATGTTAATAAAGTGTATGTACGGACAACGTAACTGCACGAGCTTGACTTCCGTGCATGTTGATGTTTGCAGAACAAAATGGGAGTATTCACCCGGATTTATCTCTTGCAAACAGCATCCGGCACCGAGATTTACACAGCCATTAAAAAAAAAAAAACCTCTTACTCCTCTAGACCTTTAGGGACCTATTTAACAGAGCACATACAACCAAATATGTGACTTTGTCTGAATGTTTGTTATTCCTATTAAGCCCACTGCATTAAAGTACAACCGACTTTTTAAGTTGCAAGCATAAATTGTGATCTACATACCAAATGCTTTATCTTAAGGTTGCATCTTTTCGTCTGCACGCTAGTTCAGCGTAGCAGGAAAAAGAAGAGACTAAGGCATGGGCACTACTTTAAAAAAAAAAAGTTGGCTCCTGGTAGGACACCACGCATGGGGACTCGTTGGTAGCCCAGACACACGATAAAGGTTTTGCCAAAACATTACCTCATCATTCCACCCGTCACTCTCTAATTGTCAGAATTTCACTTTCCCTTCTCACCTTCCTGTTAACTTCCTCCCGTGACCCGAACCCAACCCCCGCACGAGAAGAAGTAGCACAGTCAGCAATCTGTTCTGGGAGATACGTCCGTGACACTGTCAGTCAAGCCAAAACTAGTTTCCCCCTCCTGTAGCGAAGGTGATTTGCTACATGGGGAAACGGGGTAAGGTATTGGTACACTACAGACTCTCACTCACCACTGTGGACGTTTTATATCTAACCATGTAGGGGATTAAAAAAAATCCGCTGATTTTGTTACAAGTTACTATACCCTGTTATTCTAGATGTCCCTATTTCTAGTTCTAAATATACTTTGAACCTCCATTTTTGCCCGTCAGCAACATTTGAGTTTCATGTTCCAGCAACCTTTTCGCGACAGCAGGTCAGCTGTCAGGTTGGAAACGTCCTTGCGGCTTTAGTCCATAATCATCATCTGTTGGGTTGTTTCTTATTCCCGTTCCTTTTTATGTTCTAAAATTACTAATCAAAATAACATATTTAACTCTAAAATTAAATGTGGGTAAGGCAGATTCGCGATTGCACATGCACAAATCTCAAACAGATAACTACAAGAAACTCCTCGAACTGCCTTTAGAAATAAGGTGACAGGGAGCAAACAGCTGTCCCTTACTGGGCATCCGAGTTCTGACCTGTGCCAGACGCCGCAGGTTCTCGTAGATGACCACCTGTGGGTCGCGCTTCTTGTCAGTGTAGTAGAGGTTCATGGAGGACAGGGTGGGCAGGGTGCTCACGCCCCCTCGCCGAGTGCTGTACCCGTGCACGAATGTTCCCGACGGAATGACCTGCGATCTCTCCACGTTCGGTTGTCCCAGCAAGGAGGGAAGCGTTCTCAGGAAGCGCTTGACGGCGTCTCGCACCGTCGCCTGGTTCACGGCTTCCACGCCGAAGACGGAAGGAGCCCCGCTCTCCACCGCCCAGGTGTGCACAGGTGTAAACAGCTCGCGGCAGACGGCCGTCCAAAACCCCCGACGCGACGCGCGACAACAGACAACGTGCACCTGGCTGATCTCCCTTGCATCGAGGTCCTGCTTGGCAGTGTAGAAGGCTTCGATATCGTCGTGCGAGGAGATGACGTGTGGGACGACGGCGGGAACATTGTCGCTGTTGTGTGACGTCAGCTGCTCCAACGTTTTGCTCGCGTCAGCGGAGGACGACGACAGAAGATATAGACGAACTTGGTCGCAGTGTCCAAATTCTTCCTGTGTCACTCGCACAAGGATGTCCCACGCGCGCTTGACGTCATCATGAGTGTCGAGGGGCGAACTGCTCTCAGGAGGGTACAGATCCCACAGAATAGCCCCGAGTACTTTGATGGTCATTCTTTGTTAGGAGTCTGCAAGAAACAACCAGACAAAACAGTTTATTTCTTAAACAATAATTATTTGTGTTTACTCAGTTGCTGCTGTTCTAACGATTTCAAAAAATATATTTTGAGAGACAAAGCGTGCAAACAGAAATTATTATGACATTTTAGCATCAATTTGAAATTTGAAAAAAGTATAATTTGATGCAGCAACCTGTAAGGATTTTTAAAAAAAAAATTTTAATTCCAATATTACACAGCTTATGTTCAGTAAAAACGGTATTGAACAACTCCTCAGAGAAAACATTATTTTCGGAATACAAAAGTGTTAGGACAGCGATATGGCTTCAATTTCCTCAACCGGCGCAGTGGGCAACGACAAAGAATTATCTTTGACCCCCGTCTGCTCGAGATTGGAAAGCTAGCATTTCAGTTCTCAAGATTCCACAGAGTGAGGAGAAGAAATAGGTCACCGCAACAGATTTATTAGCTGTATGTCGGATGGTTCGCTTCCTGCTTCGCTACAAGTAAACAAGTGTCTCGGCCAAATAATCCAGGACTTCTACGACCAGGTCACACACACTCGTGCAAGCGCCTAGACAAACCGGATGATTCTTACTGTTTGTACTGCAATAAAAGCTGCTTTCTTTGCTCTAACCCATAGAACGTGCAGCAGTAAGTCGGAAGCACTTCGCGGCTGGACTTTATACTACGAACGGATCACGTGACAAATCGCTTATCACGTTCGACTCCCTCGATAACTTTTTTTCTGTTTTTGAAAAGTACTGCTGCACTAATATTTGCTGAAGACAGGCACCACTTATTACATGTCGTTTATGTGGGGGACGAAGAATAATCAGGCTGGTGAAGTGATAAACGAAAAGACACCCTGACCTTAGGACAAGAGAGCTGGATAAACGACAACTCGACCCCAGCATGCGAGAGCGGGGAGAAGTGCACATCCGTCAGTTTATTACGGACAACGAAAAGAAGCCTGAACAGCTGAGAACAGCGCTTTATACAAGTCCGTACTTTATATAGTATTACCTGCGTTTCATCGGAGGAAAAGAACCATATGGACAATATTTCGGAAGAAAGAAATATGTTTTCATTTCGAGAAGTAACAGAAGCTGACAAAATCCGCCAGATGATGTTGGAATATCACAGGAGACTGTTTCAGACAGATCCTCATTTTTACGGTCTTTGTCGGGTGCAGGGGATACACGATCCACTTACCCCCACCCCCAACTACCTTTTCAATTCCCAAAATATAAGATACAGAATTTACACTGTTTTACTAGGATACTTCATAACATGCGTACACGAAATATCTGAAATATATTTTGAACCTAGAAAGAACAAAGTACTTGAATCTTTAAGAAGTCCACCCCCTTCTCCTAGTTCAAGGACGACAGCTGGGTAGGACTGCACCCATAATCTTGTACCTTCAGCTATTGACGGAAACAGGAGAAGACGCTGAAATCATTCCCAGCTCGCGACACGTGAGATAACGATACGCTGGAGCGATAAAGCGGAAAACATTAACAGTAACAGTAACACCGTATCAGCCCTGGGGAAAAATGACGGATTTTCCTCGGCTGAGATGGTTTTAGGAAAAGGAACCTTTCACCTTTCCGCCTGCGCTTACTTTTCGGATAGGAAATAACTGTCATCATCACCACCGACATCATCACAACTACTTTCACCATCACTACCATTTTAATAATAAAAATTATTACTATTATTATTTCTTTTTACAGGTTCAAGTAACAAGTAACAAATGCAGTTCTTTAGTTCAAAATGAATACCCGTCAGAGAGTTGTGTGATGCGTCTAATCAATGTGTGTTGGTGAAGAGGGGAAACAACAGCCAACACGGCGCGGGATAAAATCGACTGTCTACCCTTCCCCGATAACAAGGCAAAACGAGAGGATTCGCTATCACCAGAACACGCATGTAAAAATACACTACAAATGCTGAGCTGCTAGTGTTTCCTTGCCTTTATAAGACCTTTCCAAAAAGTAGTCGTTCCATCCTTTGTCGCAAGTTCACTTTAAAGATAGAAATGAAGTGACTGACGAATAACCAAGTAAATTACAGACCCAGTTCTTTTTTTAAGACAAACTTTAAACACGTGCTATTGTTTTTAAAAGATAAAGATAAGAGAAGTGGGGAGGAAAGAGAATTTTGCTGTTGCAGGTCGTCGACTGCAGTTATAACAAGGCTGCCTTTAGGAAACCTTGAAGTCTGTCAAGGCAGCGATGTTAGTCCGACACAACCCCCAAAAAGCCTCCACCGTTTTGACAACGCCACTGACGAACACAAATCAAATATGCATCTGTCGAGAACATAACGTCTATGTCTTATAATCATATAATAATGTCTGCGTTTCCTGAGTAATATAATGTCTATGTCTTCTAGCAATATACCTATATCTAATAGTTATTTAATAATGTCTATTGGCTGTCTGTTTTTTTAAGGCAAGTCAGCAGTTAAAGCTATACAACATAGCTACAAGCAATCATGGTGCATTACGAGTGAGAAATGACGAGTTTTGAACCCTTGATTCAAGGGATCCCAGACACTTAATCCCCGGACACTTGATCCCCAGACACTTAATCCTCAAAATGAAATTTCAACTCAAAAAATTATGAAGTGAATGAAAAATTTAATTCAAATAATACTTAACTTCAACATTTATAACATCCCAGTCTTACGAGAGTTACCCAGAGTTACCACGCGACACATTTCTCTTACGGTTATAATATTTATAGTTCACAAAATAGCAGTTTTGAGTGTTGTGTCGCGATTTGGGGATTAAGTGTCTGGGGATTAAGTGTCCGGGGATGAAGTGTCCGGGGATTAAGTGTCCGGTCACCTGATTCAAGACCCATTTAGATAACAAATGATAAAAAAACCTTTCCTCGACAAGGACTCGTAATTAATGCATGTCATCACTGATAAAGGATGCTTGCTTAGCTTGGGTTTGTTTTTGTTTTAAATAGCCCGACATTGGTTCATGGATAGACTTTCAATTTTATTTTTTTACAAAAATTATCTAAACTCAATCTAGATTTCCTGTAGAAGAAAGTCTACATGTTTTTACTGTTTTAAAGATTTCCAGAACTCCACAACATTGAAACAATATAAAATAATATAACGCGAACATAAAAACAAAGTCAATGAATCGTCAGTGTTAGCAGGAACAGTATCACAATTTAAAACATAAATAGATAAAATTTTCAAGGGAGAAGAAATATCCAAACGTGCATAGAGCATACGATTTGTTTTTTCTTACCGTCTCGTTTGAGTGTGATCCGCTTATCTGAGAGACTAACACCAACTGTCGACGTGCGAGACTGCACCAACCCTATATAGCTACCCACCCACCCACAGCTGGTTAAGACAGCAACTCATTCGAAGCGTCGACGGAAAAGGGTTGGAAACGGGAAGAGTTTTTGTGGGTGGCTGGGGGGGGGAGGGGGACAACAAGTACAGTGAGGGAGACCGCAGCGCACATGAGTCGCGAATATCTGTGTGCACAACCACTGCCGTAGCCTATGGCAATTACGTATACGCACCGAGCCTCCTTCTGACCAATGGAAGTGCAGAGAAAAGTGGTCTGCCGGAAGCTCCCTGACGTCACAGCCTCTGATACTTGTTTAGTTCTTTGTCCCAATCCGGCCTGCGTCACGCGTCTCGTCCGCCCAGCATTTCCAGGGTCAAGACATGCGTGTGTACAAGGAATGTGGGGGAGGGGGGGGACAGGGTGTGGGGAAATGGCTCTGCTTCAAGATGTCACAACAGAAAATAAGTTATTGGAACACATGAAGCCATCTCGCACAAAGACAGTATACAATCTTTGATCTCGCATAATAGTTGACAAGTTATTAGACCACACAAGGTCGTGTAACACCATAGCTGCCACAAAATTAATGATCCGCTTTACAGACTTTTCCTTGTACACCAATAGAGGCAACGCTTTCATGCTATAGTCTCTAAAGGACTACAAAAGTACAACGTGGACAAGTCGGTGAAGAGGATCAGTAGTAGGGACAGGATTAATTAACTTTTGGTACCAGCTCTCTCGATGGCTGTAAAGACAAAAGCGCATCCACGCACCCTCGTGATGTCAGTTGTTATCTTTCTTTGCACGAAATCTGCAGAAAAATACTTCATGAACGGAAGGCGGCTATTCACACAGATTCTGTGAAATAGTGTACTGAAATGAGTTATTCTCAGTTTTTGAAAAAAAAAAACCAACATACCAAGACTATTGAGCCTTTGACACCGGGAATGCGGCCAGGAGAAATAACGGCGTGACCAGTAAGCGTACTTCCCGGACAAAAGGTCAAAGTGCTGACACTCACGTGATGATATATATATATATATTTTTTTTTTGGTTAACAGAGGCTTTCCGGGATCATAATAGTCGTTCCCGGAACAGACACCAACGAGATGTGTGTAAGAACACCTAACAATAGCAGCAGGCAACAAGTCATCTCACGCTGAACATTAACCTATCATCGGCTGTCACTTTAGTTTTCTTTGTCGTCTTTTTTCCTGTTTAATTTCTTCATTTGGTTTTTTGTGTTTAATTGTTCCTTGTGTGTGTGGGTGAGAGAGAGAGGTGTATGTACCTGTATGTGGGTAAATAAGTGTGTGTGTGTGTGTGTGTGTTAGAGAGATGTCTGTGTATGTTGTTTGTCTGTATGTGGGTTAAGGGAGAGAGTGCGTGTGTACGCGTTAGAGACGGGAAGGGGGTCTGTGCTGTTGTGTGTGTGTGTGTTTGCTACTTCCCCCCAAAAAAATTACAAGACAGGTTTGTAGCATTATGCATTTCCACTAGAGAAATATAACATTTTAAAGAATTCCTTCTTAAAAAGAATTGATCGACTGTTTGTCTGGCGTACCACGACAACAAAACTCGTCACCTACATTTTTCGTCGTGCCTAAATGCTAACCATGACTGGGATCGGGAAAATCCGTGTGACAAATTTTTTTCCCCCTAGATCCTGGATCAATTACTACTCATGAAACCTGATAAACTTCAACCCGACCCACAACCATTATCCTCATACCGCTCGCAACTTCAAGTATTTCTTCCCTCCGGGCCAGGCTTCTCGCTGAGCCATTGGTCTTCTAAACAAAGCACTCACATGACGATGCAGACAATCAAATTACATTAAACAGCGAACATCGAACTGAGGATATGTGCTGAGCATATTGCCACATTACAACACAGAGATAAAAGTACACCTGTACGTTAGTCATTCGCTATCTACTCATCTTTGTGTGACAACCTCCATGATTTTGTTATTTTCCTCTATAAATAAACATAACAAATAAACATTTTACCTGTTAAATGTTAACGTTAGTAGTTTTTTAAGTAAAATATAGATCTCTCACACACACACACACACACACACACGTTTACTCATTCCTCAGTCATCAGACAATTGTTTTCAATATCAACCTTTCCTTTACAGACTGTGCATTTTAGACCTCAACATAAGCACACATCACAGACCCGCAATGCTCAGCTACTGTATATCCAGTCACTCGAAGAAACTCTTTCATCGCTACCAACGACAACCAGCTAGCAAGGCTAACAAGACAGGCCAGAGTTCAAGAACGAATGTGCAATCATTACTATTTTTGCGTGTCATGGTTCTAAGAAAAACTGGTTAACTGTTTTAAAAAACAAACAAAATCAAACAGGCTGTCAGTGTACGAAGAGGGTCTCAGAGGCGTTCAACGACTCGGTCTGAGAGGAAGAGTCTCTACTTCATCTACAGCAAGGGCTTCTTCGCCAAACGGCTTACCCTCTAAACCTAGAGACGGTTAGGATAAGCGGCGTGACGCAAATGCAGAGAACACTTGCAGACGCCAAAAGAGGATGTAACAACTGCGACCTCACCACAAAAACTGATAACAGACCCCCCCCCCCCAGATAACTCCGAGAACTGCACTTGTTCATTTATACTAGAGGACGAACTTCGTGCGCGGGCGATCGCAAAGGTACCAGTCTGCAAACCCGACTCCACAAACACGTAATAGCTAATTAACAAGCCGCAGTCGACGCTTATTAATAATATTTTTTAACTTGAGCAATTAATTAGCGACACAATTCTACATAATTTAAGATCCGTTGCAATAGCTACCTACATGCTGTTACCACACTCTCGTCCTCCGTAAAGCCGCGACGAGGTGCATTTGCTTACTGCGTACAGTCTTGTGGTCAGAATGAGGCTCGACAATAAAGTGTTAAGCGAGACAAAACATAGAAACAAAAGTACATGATCGTTTATGTACAGCACGGTATACCAACTTCTTTTTTCCGAGCGCTCGTGTGGTGACAGAAATTTATTTTGAATTATTTTCATTTTTAATAAACTTGTTCGCAGACCTGTTTGCTCAACACGAACATGCCCTAAGATATACCTAAGGGAATATCCCCAAGACGTTTGAGCCAAGTACTGTATGAGAAAGAATGCTCCTACCGGTATTCGAAATACAAGCGAGTGGTGTTTTATTCATGTATTTTGACCAGCACACAAGCTGGTGCAGTCAAATCTTTCGGGATACCGGTACTATTACCATGGACAAAGTCAAACGGGTCCTGGGTATCAGCTTCGTTTGTCCATGTTGACTCCTGATTTGACACGCTTTGGCAGAAGAACAAAGTAGATTTGATTATCGACCGAATCATGTGGCGAGTGCCAATTTGCCGTCCTGGATTCCTCGTGGGTATGAAGGGTACAGTACAAATATTAACTTGACAATGATCATAAACCTTTGCGTCTGTGTAAGTCTATGATGTTCACCACAACGACGACCTCGCCTAACGACGCGATTCTTAGAACGTATCTCGGTCGTTAAACGACGTACGACTATACAAAGAGTTATCAGACCTTCACGCTTACTCTGCTTTCAAAACCTCAACAAACAAAACACATTACAACAAAAGACACGCAAGCAGCATGTTGTGCTACAGGCGCAGTTCGTGAATCTTTGATCATCACTATTGTAATTCTCCTTTAGCTGGAATTCCCAAGTATCTTCTTGACAGACTTCAAAGGATCCAGAATAACGCTGCTCGCTTCGTCTGCAGACCATCTATACATGAACATATATCTCCTATCATACACTCTCTTCACTGGCTGCCAGTCGTGGACCGTATAGCTTACAAACTTTCCACTTTGACTTACTCCGCCGTTTCTGGCACTGGTCCTCGGTACCTCTCCGAACTCACTCCCATCTATATGCCCACACGACTTCTTCGCTCATCTTCTGACACCAATTTCTGCGAGTCCCACTAACTATAAGACATCTGGGCAGAGGACTGTCTCCTACCAAGCCCCATACACTTGGAACGGATTACCCGTCACCTTTCGTCATTCTGATTCTCTAACCACCTTTAACTCAACTTAAGACGCATCTTTTCAGAACGACGACTTCACAGTGACCCTGTCCTGACCATGAGCGTGCATAAAGGTTGTAATGTATTTTGTGTATAACTAGTATAAGTATGTGTTATGGAGGTCGTGCGCGCCTGTCGTATGCATGGTTGTTGGGGATTTAGTCTATGTATGATTTCTGTAAAGCGCTCTGAGCAAATCGTTGGAGAGGCGCTGTATAAATCCTCATTATTATTCTTAACATTGCTTGCGAAGGAGTCACGTAAGCATGCGCCCGTAGCAACTTGCACCAATCGTAGTGCTTAAAACAAAATCACGGCATGTGACGCCCGTACGTCACGTGACCAGCGGCTTTACTGATAGGGTAGGTCGGTAGGATAAGAAACTTCGTCTGCTATGTGGCATGTCCGTTGTCTTGATGCGACGATGAGTTCATACCCTGCCGCTACACTCCGCGCCCACCCGGCATTCTCCCCCCTCACCCCCGTGAAATACACCTGTGCTCTCGCAAACCTTTTGAATCTTCTCTATTTGTCCGAGCATGTTAGATGTTCCTTTTTTCCTACTGCTGCTAAAGATACCATATACCATTTAACTGAGGTAAGCGTAGCACAAGCTGAAGAAAACATCAGATGCATTTGAAAAACGACACTTAGGTTATTGTCTATAACTGGCTTGCGAACAGTTACAATAATACCGCTAAAACCAATATGAGATATAGGCAAAATAATACTTAAGTACTTTGTGCTCCGGTGAAGCTTACAGTACATTCTGTACCGTATGGTGCGGGTGTACTTGAGCCCTTCTCGTAATCTTTCTAGTCACCACAGGTCGATCGCTTCGCTATGTTAACATCCGCAAACCTTTAGCAAAACCAACGAAAAGGAAGCAGCCCGGAAACACCTTCCCGCACGTCAGTTTTGAATACACACTCGTATGTACGTAAAGCAGGGGCGTCGCACACACATTTCACCTGTCTACCCACCTGTCAAACACGGATCCCGACTCGACAGCCGGACGTTTCATGTATCAGCCGCCACGTCGGAATGGGTTCGCTTTTCTTATCACTTACCGAGCTATGACGTAGGGCACACTGTCATCAGACTGGTTATAACTGACAGCTTCGAGTTTAGCAATGCGTTAGGGCCAGTTTACGAGAAGGTCACAAATCAATCAAAAATATATTACAAAAGAAAGAAAGAAAGCAATGGAAATAGTTCTCAAGATTTTTTTAAACAAAAGAAGTGGCAGTAGCAACAACAACAGTGGGCGATACCGCAGTCACTGCACAGGTTCATGCAGGGGGTCGGGGGAAGGACGGAGGGGAGTGAGAGTGGGAGGGAGAGAGATGACATATATCTCTTATTGCCTCAAGCACAGTGACTAGGATACCCTCTCAAATTAAGATATTGTTCAAATGTGCTCTAACCAAACTATAGACAAAAAGAGTAATTAGACAAACTGGGAATTTGCATAAGTTTCATCCTACCTACCCACCTACACGGTCACACACACGCGCGCGCGCGAGATCTATTTATGCTTGCACAATAGCTTTCTCATGCCTAAGCTAGAAGAAGCACAGAAACAACAGTTGGGTGAACAGGGGAAATGAGACCTTCTGTTTTCTCAAACTCCAGAGAGCTTAGAATAGATAAATCAATAGTTGAAAAGAAGTATCATTACATCATGAAACAATTTAATGTTCTCTCAGGCAAAACATTTCCATGCCTGATCCCAAAAAAGTCTTTGGAATGTGAATTGAATAATTCTTCTCACCAAAAATAAAGCTCCATTTATTCACTAAAATAAATTGCAGTAAAATTATAGAAAATTTTGAATTCTGCTTGTTTCAAGAATTGCTTCCTTTGATACAGAAGGAAGTTATAAATATACCTTAGCCAACATGTGCAGTAACAAATGCTGCGCAATGCTGTAAACATAAATGACATTGGGTTTAGGTTATCGACTAGCGGAAGCAGACAATGTGACATCCCTGTATTTCACTAACTTCGTCTTCTGATCTGCCATTTCTGTCACGAAAATCAGCCCTCTACCTTTTGTCGATATCGTTCGTAAAAATTTAGCTTGTGTGACAAAAACTGAACAAGTTCTCTTCAATGGCCATTCAAAGTCAGGCTCAGTGCATCACAAAGCTTACCAGCAGAAAAAGAAAGAAACTGTACTCTGTTATCGAAGCTATTCACGACAAAATTTAACATGATTTTGGCAATGATATGATATTTAGATAAGATTAGGATTTTCATAATTCATAAGATTGGATTACTGAAGCTTTCAACACAGGTCTTAAGACTCTGCTCTTTTGTAATACCATTAGTACCTGTTCCTCTCATCCTCCTCTCAGCATCCTTCCTCTCCTTTTTACAATTTCTACCTGTACTGCTCAGGCACAGTGAGCTCACTGCCAAGGATGAAGAGTGTGAGTCCTCTATTATTATTATTATTATTATTATGAAGAAGTGCAGGAAAAAGGCTGTTCATAATATGAAGCTGGTAAGCCCCACATCACACGAGCAGAATCAATAGAAATATTTTAGAAGACACAGAAGTCCACAAAATATTTTTTCAGCTAGGTAGGGAACCTAAAACAATGGGACAGGGTGCATAACCACGAAACAGGCATCTGATACAAATCTTTGTTTTCTGTCTTCAGTACTGTCGTTTATTCTTCCGTCCCTCGTGTTCTATCCATTTAGTCCATGTCTCTTCCTCGTTTTAAGCACTAAGAGCCTGCTTTCTATGAGTGTGAATATGCGCTATAAAAATATTCATTATTATTATTAATCACTCAGTAAATCAATGAAATGGAAACTTCTTTTGGTGTAGAGAATAAAAGAAATTACAACAGAATCAATATATAGTACCTGTTTATGGACAGCACAGCACCTAAAGGACAATGGAATATTGGAACATCCTTGACTGAAAGCAGTGTGCTCTAGTTTTCAATGTTCTATAAACTCTATATCAGTGGTGCCCAACCTTTTTCTCACCCGTGGGCCGCACTCGACATATAAAATCTCGTGGGCCAGAACATGGCAGTTTTACCAGAATCATGCCAAAATTAAAAATGAAACTGTGCAGCGATATACCAAATGAGCACGCCGCATGAGGCACCTTCACGGGCCGGATGTGACCCTCGAGCTACAGGATGGGCACACCTGCTCTATATGGTTTTTGTGGACTTTGAATGGACAGACTGATGTAATTTGTTAGAAATCATTTGTTGTGGCCATTTTATGAGTAAAATAATGTAGCGGCATGGAAGCTACCATACATGATTCAAATAACTTCAAACTAATTCTAGTTATAGATGGGCATGGACCTTTCAAAATAAAACCATTCTATTCACGTGTCATAAGACTGCTGCTTTATGCTAAGTGAGGTAACAACAGTCTTTTGGGATCTTTGGTGAAACGGTGGGTGACAGGAGCAAAGGTTTAAATGATCTATTTTGTTCTCACTGATCTTGCAGACGAAATAAAAAGGACACATAAAACGGAAGATATAATTAACCCAACAGCCAACAAAATAATTACAGTTGATGTTACCACCGATGAAGGTCCCCACGGATCAAACCATGACTTCTTATCCAATCCTACAAACATTGTGAGCGAAGTTGAAACTGATGTCGATAACCCTCTCAAAAAATCCTTGGAAGACTCAAAAGAGATCATTATTGAAGAAGAAGAAGAAATACATCCTTTGATAAAACCCATAGCAGAAAACTCTGAAGAGAAAATACACTATGAAATAGAAGAGAACACTGTTGAAAATGGCAGGAAAGAGAAAGTCAAAAAGAAAAAGTTAACAGGAGCTGAAAATATGACAAGTGCAGAGAAAAAAACCCATCTGAAATCAAGAAGTTTATTAACTCAGGTTTACAATTAAAAACTGATAATGGATATTTCAAAGTATGTTTTAGATGTGATTTTAAATAAATGATCATTTAAAACCAGTCATTAAAAACCCTCCAAAAGCACCAAATGCATCTATAACAGTGCATGTACACAAACTAAACCAGAAGCATTTTCAATGTCCATGTGCGCAAGTGAATTACGATTTCATCCTTACAGTCCTTTGCATGCAATTATATTCATTTGTAGAAACTAATATTAGGAGACTTGTATAGTGCACTGATCCCCTGAAACAGTCCAAGGTGTTGTATATAAAATATAAAATATTTAATCCTTTGTTCATTTTTAAATATTTTGTCTTTTTTAATGCAAGGCGATTCCAGAAAGCAGATGGCAACATGGTAATCTAATAGACTTCCTGGTGAATGGAGAGCTTCTGGGACAAAGGAGGACCCACGACAACCTTAATGAAATATACATATAACATGATGGATGATAGGGTAGTTTGCTGGCCAGGAAATTTGATATGGAAACTTTACTTGCAACAGTAACAAAGTGAATATAAGGCTGATATACAGTGAACTGCTAAGTATTGAAAATACCAGAAATGGAAACTCAGTTTATTTATTTCTAGTCAGAGTCACATGCAAACTGTTGATTTGAAGATGATGGCTGAATGACAGCTGGAAAAAAGGCTTCATCTAGGTATTGCTTAACCTTCAAATCCCATTAGATGTACCTCCAAAGATTTTTTTCATTAGGCAAACAGAAAAGGCTTTGTTACTTGAATTATTATTATTGTCTGTGCGTTGTTCTTGCTCGGCTTGACTACTGCAACTCCTTGCTGGCAGGCTGCCCTGACTATCTCATTCAAAGACTCCAGAAAGTACAGAACTCCGCTGCGCGTCTGGTGCTTAGAGCAAGGAAAAGGGACCATGTCACTCCTCTCCTTCGTTTTCTACACTGGCTACCCGTCTGTTCTCGCATTAAATACAAACTGTCTGTGCTGTGTTTTAATTTCTTTGCTGGCTCCTGTCCTGACTATTTCTCTGAACTTCTCATCCCTTACTCTCCGGCCAGACAACTCCGCTCTTCCTCTGACAACCGTATCCTAACTGTTCCTGTCACCAGAACAACAACCTATGGTCACAGGACTTTTGGCTACTGTGCTGCAAAACAATGGAACTCTCTTCCTTTCCATATCAGCCATCTTCCTACAATTGAATCTTTCAAATCTGCACTGAAAACGCACCTCTTCCTTGAGCATTACTCCTAACACAGTCAACACAATGCTAGTTCTTACCCCTCCCCCTTTCCTCTTGCTACTTTACCCATCACTATTTTCTCTGTTCCTGTTACTTGATGCCTTTTGTTATCTGTTTCGTCATCAGTACTGTCGTTTTCTTTCGTCCCCTGTGTTCTGTATCTACTTAGTCCACGTCCCTTCCCCATTTTAAGCGCTAAGAGCATGCTCTCTATGAGTGTGAATATGCGCTATACAAATCTTCATTATTATTATTATTATTATTATAAACAAATTGTAAGATTAGATTTCATTATGAACATATGCCATGTATTATCACAGATTTTATGCCCTAATAAAATTTCTTACCAATAAAAAGTCATTTTTGAGCATTTTACATGTATGAGTGAGTGAGTAGTTCCTTGACCAGCACCTGGCGTTGTGGGGAGCACATGGATAAACGTGGAAGCTGACAGGGCCCACCACACTTCCCTATTTTGGGCGATAGTGAGCAGTTTTTGTTTTTTTTTGATTGATGTTGTCTTATAACGCGCTAGTTTCCACATCTTAGAGACACGCTCAATGCGCAGGTCCTGCACAGGATGACCAGTTCAGTCTTTGACATTCGTAAGCCAGTCCTTCCTCTGGCCACCGTGGCTTCCACTAACCTCCAAGGTGCCTTGAAGGAAAGTCTTCAACAAGGTGTGGGGGGTTAAAAGAAGTCATATTTTGTTCCTGAGGGTTGTCCTGCATATGGTGCTCCACATTCAAAATTTCTTGACTGCTTCTGGATAATGTGCTTACAGCATGTGTATTCTATGCAGGAAGTCACAAAGTTTGAAGTTGTCTGTAAGCAGCTGTCTAATAAAGTCCCATACTGATCTGTGTCAATTGTTTATTTTGCTCCGGTACTCTAAATGCGTTAGTCGTACAAGGCCTTCTCAGATAAATATTGTCAAATAAGGAAATATATTTGGTAAACTTCTTTTTGACATACCGTAAAAATCTGCCAAATATAGGCACTTATATATGTCTAGTTAACAAAGCCCTTAAAGTGGGCACTTTAAGGTTTGCAGACTTAATGTACATGTCTTTGCATCTTAGGCATTACAATCTGACAAAATAACAGAGAAGAGCATATGACAGTGGCTATATTAAGTACTCAAATAATATAAATGGGGAAGAAACAAACTTTGGTATACATCTAGGTGGCAGACAAACAAGACGAAGTCTTAATATACTTCCTGGTAAAAATGAAAGATGTACAAACTTCATGTAAAAGGAAAAATGAGCCAAATCACAAGTGATGTTTAATCTGCATTTATGAATGTGAAGTCACTTGGATTCCAAGTTAAAAGAATAATGTATGAACAACATTCCCAAAGCATTCATTGCCATCTTAAAATCAGTAAAATAACATTAATTAGCATAAAGTAGAAAGTGACCATAAAGTTAGAGACCATACTGTCAAAGGATATCTTCCAAGCACTTATAGCTGTACAATCTGTGTGTGTGTGTCGGTGAGTGGTGTTAGAGAAAAAGGGGTGAGTGTGATGAGATAGAAAAAGATGCAAATGCTATAAACACATGGCTAGAAGACATAAAAAAATGAAAAATGAAACTGCTTTCGAAGTTCACAAGCCACAAAAATCTCTAATAAACATTGGTGTCCCTCCAGTGTTCAGAAGCTCTCTTACCACAAAATGCTCTCAAGAAGTTTACAATATTTATATATTTCAGTTCATGAACTTTAATCATCTTTTGCATATGTTGTATGCCTTACCTCTGTTGTAATAATCTCCTAAAAGGGAAGGAAGCAAACTTTTACTGATATAACATCCTATTTTGACAAAAACAGAGTGATAATGCCTCAAACTAGTTATGTTTCACTTCCCACACTTGCACTTACACATACCAACACATTCTATTTCAGCACCACCCTGTCATGAAAATTTGAACAAAATTATAATTTCAAAATTAAACAATTCTAGAAGTAAGACTCTGGGACACCAAAGACAACACGGAAAAAAACAACCCTCTTTATAACTAATGATAAACTTAAAGCCTGACAGGCATGATGCCTGGAATGTAAAATAAAGAATTAAAATTTTTATCTGACAACAAAATGCAAACCATCAAGAGTACTTTAAGACCTACATACCATGCTTAAATGTTTATGAACATTTGCCACTGATTTCTGATGTAAGACGTCTCATTACTTCTTCCTTAGAGAGCGATCCTATTATCCTCACACTTTTATTTCTTGATTTTGATCCCTGAAAAAATTTCATAAAAGGTGTAATCAAAGTGACAATGAGAAATCAAAACCAAAAAATAACAATTATTGACAAATTCTGAAACAGAAAGCCTAACTCTGGCATTGGCAGATCAAATTCAGGTAAACATTAAAATATAGCTATCCATACATATTTCTTGTACATTCTTATATAGTGGTTTGCCCCACTTAAAAGGTTTAAAATGATACCACTGATTGTTTCTTCCTTCAAGCAGGCATCTTTACTTGCAGTGATAAGCTTGCATGTAGCAATACCAATACAATAAAATTAAAAGAAAGACACAAAATTCCAGTGCTATTACACAAATCGTGAAATTAACATGTATTTAAAATGTGCTTCAATATCAAACTTCTCTGCCACAGACCACTGTATCAGACCCACACTTGATGTTAAATAGCGGGAAGGGCTGTATCACCATAGGCAGTCACAAAGAGTTAAAAAAGAATACTCAGGAATTCTGAGTGACCAGAGTATTCACTAAGTGCAGGAATGGAAAAATCTCTGTACTGACAAGCATTCACAGGTCAGTCACCAGGCTTGTGAGGCAAGTACCGTTGCAGCCTCTGAATTAAGCCTGCTTTAGCCTCGTCTATTTGTATTTTAGTATTACCTAGAGATGGATAAATTTTGGTCATTTGTTGTTTATGTATTTTTGCATCATTATCTAGAAATGTATAATTTTTTGCAAAATTGTAATGCCTGAGTTACAGGGTCTTCCCCTACCCTCTAGACTGCATAGAACCCATGCATGACCCTGAAAGGCATGTACCTTCAAGCCTTGGCGTTGATGTGTTCATCCCCACCCCCTCCAACTTTTTTTCAACACCGTTGTGCCTGACACCTGTCGTGGCTGTTGCAAGGTCCTGTGCTGGGTCTCTGCCTTCAGCAGGTAATATCACCTTTGGTGTTCCGAGAGTGAACCATAGCATTTGATGCAGTAGGCGAACCCTGTAAACTGGGTGGTAACCTCACTTTTCTGCGTGACATCACCCCAAGGCTTTCACACCACTGTCTGTAAAACTGCCAAGAGATTATCAACGACCCAGGACATTTTATCAATGCCTCTTGACCCCTCTTTACATTCCACTGACCTTCCGAATGGGAAGTTCAAGCTCATGTCATAATTACCCATGCATTACTGTGAGTAGAATCAACTTTTAAAGAATTTAGATGCAAAGGAGGTTCAGGCTCAGCCATGACTATTATAGGCTGGAGGGAAGGACTCTTAAGCAATAATCATAGATGGAAAGAGTGAAAAAAGGGTGTCAAGATGATGCTTATGTATATATGTTGCTGAATTTACTGGACTGTTTGACTGAAGAACTATTAGGTTGAAAATAAGGGTGCTTATAATTTTGATTTATCCCTGGGAGGGTCAATATCTGGTTTTGTTTTTAGCGTTTTTTTATGTCATTTGTGTTTCATTTTCCTGTGTTAATCTTTTCCCATAGAGCTCCCACACTGTTTGACATATATTTCCAATGTGATTTGAAGGTAGACAGGAGCTGAAGACTGTTAGAAGGGTGTGTTTCATGTTGTCCTCTCCTAAGTCCTTTACCCATGAAACTATTATATAACAGCCTGGACAGCCAACAGGGCCAATGTTTTGTTGTTGCTGAAAGAATGTGCAGGTGTCCTGATTGAATGTAGTGACACCCCTCCATGACACTTCCAAAAAAATCATAGGATGCTTATCCAACAAACCTTGTCCAAAGAGATTTCAGACTTCCTCAGGTCAAGGACTGAAGCTAAGTACTTCAAGAGCTCAGTATTTGCTTCACCATCTACAGGAGGAGCAGCAATCTGCACACCCACACCATCACTACTAACATCTGGAAACAAAACCAAGGGCGTTGTTAGTGATTATGTAAAATGTATTCTTAAATTTTTTTTAAATTTGTAATATTTAATCTTCTCAGATTGGGTTGCAAAGTTGTTTTTTTAAATTTAGTTTTATGTCTATGCATGCTGGAATGTAGCTTTATTATTACGTGCACATAGATACTTGTTCACAGTTGATCATGCATATAAAAAGTGTAGAAATCATATACAAAGATTCAACTGTGAACAAGTATATATATAAATATGATGATTGTATATGCTTCCTACTTAGCAAATTGATTTTTTTTTTAAAGATAAATATGTTCGTACCAATGTATCCATGCACATACACGCACATGTATTTACACATACTTTCTCTCTCACATACACACACACACACACACACATACAACAAAAACAAATACAAAACAGCAGAATCAAATAATTAACATTTTGTTAATGTTAACTCCTTGGACCTGGTTTGCATCTAGTCTTCATGTGGCTATTAGTCACTCTCTGATAATGCAATAGTAGTCAGAGTTACCACACCTGTTACTGAATTGTGTTTGGCTCCTGGTTTGGCGATAATCTTGATGGTGATGGTGTTGTCAGCATTTTGATGTACAGGACATTCATCCTCAGCAGCTGCTACCATACTGTGGGTTTTGGCATTTGCTTTTTCATCTCCACCCTATTCAAATAAACCAGTTTTTTTCTTATTGTGCTTGGTAAAACATGGCCAGGTGAGATAATGTACATGTCCATCAGACATAAACAAGAACTGCATTCAAGAACTAGAGCCAAAATGGCAATAAGTGTGGCAAACACTAGATGTGATTTCTGAAAAAGCAGACTCTGATATGCTAAGTTTTTGCAACATAAAGACACACAGTTACCAGATTTGTTAGATTTGCATGGTTTTAACCTGCTCAGAACCATTGTAGTCTGTTTCTATCCTAACTTTTTGCTCCCTCAAAAACTGGTATACCACCTAGTTCAGCAAACTAAAAAAATTAGGCAATGACAATGTCTTTTCTCTATACAAAAATGTGTCATGATAAGGCAGGAGGAGGCAATGTGTGTTTTTGAATTCTGATCACATCCACAATATTGTCTGATAGCCATCACATTTGGCAGCAACTAGTCCATTATTATGAAGGAAACATGCTATGTATGGTAGTTTTTTGGAGCATGTTTAATTTTTAGGTTTTTTTTTTAACTTGCATTCTAAGATGTTACCATTGTGTAGGGATGAAACAATGGTACACAGAAAACAATTACAACATATGCATACAATGCCGAGTAACTATAGACAACATTGTAATGTTAGATGGCATACATCCCTCATTCTCTCTCTCACATGGTTATTGCCTGTCACCAACACAGTGAGGACTGGCTGTCCTTGGTTCAGATCTTGTCGCGAGGCACACTGTACTTTCTCTGTGAGCACCACCTGTTTACAGGGCTGGCTGCTTTGCTGTGATACAGCCTTTGTCCATGGCTTGGCATACAGCACCAATTCCACCCCCACCCCCACCCCCAACAATACACACACACACACTAGAACTGAATGACAGAAAACAAACTCAAATTGTGAAGCATTGATCACTAGCACCTTTTCTCTCTCTCTTTCTCTACTCTCTGTCTGATTGTCTGGCACCACAATCTCCTTATCATTCAGCATTAAAATTCTTGGTGTCATTCTGGATTCTACCCTTTCCACACTGCCCCACATCTTCTCTTTGGTAAAAGCTTTTTTTTCCATCTCTGATGCTATCTAATGCTATCAGAGTACTGATGTCACCATCAAGCCAATTGTCTTTCTTTTCTCATCCCTGGATTACTGCAACTCCCCTTTTTTGCTGTTTTCCCTGTCATTCCACTCCACACCCTCCGAGCTGTTCGGAATGCTGCTGTCCCTCTGGTGCTCTGGTCATAAGACTGATGACATCAACTTCCTGCTTTGCTTACTTTACTGGCTTCCCATCACCAACCAGGTCACTTATGAACTGGATGGTCTTTGCTAAGATGTCTCAAACACTGTGGTCCACTTTTTTTCCTGCCTCACACTCCAGACTCCACCCTTCCCACTTAGTTCAGTGGCTGATACACTCACCTCTTTTAATAGGACTTTCAAACACTCCTCACCCTGAACTGTTTTCACGGGATCAGGGATCATTACAAGTCTCTCTCTCACACACGCACACTCTATGGGCAGGATGGCAGAAAGATGAGGAAACGAAAGTGACAAGAAATTAAGTTGCACAGATAGAGAGAGAGAGAGCTAGAAAGAGGGATAGGGGAGTAACAGAGTTGTTAGAAAAGTCATTTACCCCTAAGATCATCTCTATAATTTGAGAGGAAATGACCAGCCTGCATTAGAAACACCACCATCCACCTAGCTGGTAGAAAACAAACTTAACAATGATAAAATGCAAACTCTCTTATGCTCGTGAAGAAGAAATCAACCTGTGCTCATCAGTCTGCCCAAGCACATCAAGGTGTGTGAAACCAACATCTCCTTTATATCATCCATCAGGAATCTGAGATTTATTGTCACTGCAGACATGACCCTTAATAAACAAGTTACAGCTATCTGTCAGTCTGCCTGTTATGAGCTATGTAAGATCAACGCCATACGTCACATTCTCTCTACATGTACTACCAACACTTATCTGCGTGTTTGTTCTTTCTAGGCTTGATTATTGCAAGTCCTTGCTCGGGGGCTGCCCCTCATTCATTCATAAACTCCATGAAGTGCAGAACTATCTAGCTATGAAACAGGATGATGTTACTCCTCTCTTTTGTTTTCTGCACTGGCTACCCATCCATTCTCTCATCCAGTACAAACTGTCCCTGCTATATTTTAATTTCTTTCCAGGCTCCTGCCTTGACTGTTTCTCTGAACTTCTCTCCCTCTACATCCCAGCCAGAAAACTATGCTCTTCGTCTGATGACCTAACTATTCCTGTCACCAGAACAACATATGGTCACAGGACTTTGTTACTGTGCAGCAAAACAATGGAACTCTCTCCCTTTCCATATCCGCCACCTACCCACCATTGAATCCTTTAAATGCGCACTGAAAACACACCTCTTCCTTGAGCTAACACAGTCCACACAATGAGAGTCTTTTTTCCCCATACCCCCTTCTTTTTCTGCTTTTTGCTACTTCCCTACTTGTCTTCCTTTGCAGAATCACAATGTTCTCAGTTCTGTTTGCTTTGTTTCCCTTTGTGTTTTCTATATTTGTCTTTTGTTAGTCATCACCATTGCTGTTTATCCATCATTCATATGTTGTTTATCTTTTCGTCCTTTGTATGCTATTCATGTCTCATTCTTGTCTCAAGCCCTAAGAGCATGTGACTCCTAAGTGTGAGTATGCACTATATAGATCTTGCATTTAATATTATATTATTATTTTAACCTCCATTGCTGCTTGAATCATTATATCCCCTGTGTGAATGATCGATGAACATGAGCTGTCAGCCTTCCACATTAGAGAACATCAATAGTACATATACTTCTTTATTTCATACACTTACACTAACAGTGCATGAATAAGCTGACTTCAAATGAAGTGATCGACTGAAAAGTGTCAAGATGGAAGAGGTAGCTGTAGAACGCAAAACCGTTCTGTGGCTTGTTTTATTATAAAATTAGTTGTAATAAGAAAAAGTATTTTGGGAGAACGCGAGAAATTAAAACAAAAAAAATTCCTTGCCAATACATAAGTGTATGCATGCATGTGCCTAAGTTACCAAGTAGTACCATGTAAATCCATGGGAGACCCTGACTTTTATAAGTATAAGACTACACAAAATCAATCAGCAAAAACTGCACAATCGAAGTATAATAACTTATCTGGAACCACCTTTTCTCTCCCTGTATTTCAATAGTCTCCATAATTATACACAATTTAAAACTAATTTGAAATAAACTCTAAATAAACTACAACAGTACAAAGTATTCGATTTTACATGAGCAATACTTACTTTCACTCTCTTCTTTGGCATGCCCTTATTTTGGTGACTGTACGAACAGAGAAATAAGAGATTAGTAGGTATGCTAGCATGAGGCCCTCTCCTTACTTTAGTAAAGCCTATATTTGTTGTACGGAAAAACAAAGACAGCATAACCACTCCGTGAGCATAACAGCTAGGAGCTGCACTATAGAACTCTGTGATGGAAATAGATCCGTGCGGTGATTTCCCTTGTAAACTTTTTAGACTAATAAGCCTAATTTACGTCCAACATTAAAATAAATATTTAAGAAGTATTAATAATTTTAATGCTGCTTGTAATAATTTGTTTTAAAAGTTGTTATAAATGCGTGCTTTAGTTGAATAATAAAAAATTACAACAATTTTATTTTCTGCGGACATTTCAACATGGCAGCGTCCTTGGTCCCTCAGATCCGAAGAACAAGGTACAATCGACTCGACGGAAAATTCACGTCAGCATGTATGAGCCACCAGCTTGCTTGTCGAAAACAGACATCCTTTATCTTAATAACAGTTTGTTGTTCCCCTGATTTCGAAATGTTTTGAATCTATTACAAGTTTTACATAAACCTTCATCCAGTTTACACAATGATGAACGTTGAAATAATGAACGATCTTTGACTGGTGCCTGCAGCTGTTTTACGACGTCAGTAGAATCGATGTCAGTGTCTCAGGCAGAAAACGAGTGGATAGCATATGTAATCTCAAGGAAATGATATGGTACAGCTTTGATATGGGCTAAGACGCGACGGCCATAACAAAAATGACTCGCGGCATTTGTCGTCTGCTCGCTCCACACAATTGCCCAAATGTACCTAATAAACTAAACCTAACCCTACCCCAAACCCTAACCCTAACCCAAGCCTCTGACAAAATAACATAGACGGCCTATGACGTCATGTCTTACCCCATATCAAAGTTCTGATATTCAGTCTGTTACAAAGTTGTTTATTGGTGGAAGCATCCAGTTAGGGTACTCTTTTCAGTGAAGTGTTTTAGAGTCGTCGGAAGCACGTCTCCTTTTTTTGGGTTAGATGTCAAGCTTCAGCTTTTCAAGCCATACAGCTTAGAACTTTGAGCTGTTGTCTGAACAATTCTGGTTCAGACCTCTTTGTTATTGATTTTCCATAGTTGATAAAATGGCAGCGTGCGCCTTACAAGCCAGTGTGTATATGTACATACCAGTCACCACATGGTGGTGTGTTTGTGTACAAATCAGTCACCACACGGCTATGTATATGTGTATAGCAATCATCACATGGCTGTGTGTGTATATATATATATATACCAGTCACCACACATGTGTATAGCAATCACTACATGGCTGTGTGTACATTCCAGTCCAGATGTGTTATTCCTCTATTCATGGAGATTTACAGTGTATTGAACAGATAAATCCATACTTGAGTTAAGGCAACTAAAAGCTGTTTCATTGAAATAAAAAATACTGTTTTTAGGGTATTGTTCGTAAGAGCCCAATCTGCTTAGCATCTAACATTTGATGCCAGAAAGTATTATCAATACTGAACACATCTGCCAGATCTTTCATAATACAGTGCTGTCAGTTTTGCTTTATATATGTTAAGATGTTAGTCAGAATTTGTAATTCTAGTTGTGAATCACAGTACTTGTATGAGCATTCTTACTTTTCTGTGCATGTTATGTTACAGAGTTAGCTCAGTACTCAATCGGGACAATAAGCAGTTTGGAAAACAACATCTCTTTGATGAACAAGAGGAGACTTGTTGGAATTCTGACCAGGTCAGAACAATCTAAGATTTTTTTTAAAACTTTGAATTCCCTGTTGAGTGTACAAAAGGGAGTGTTTATTTGTACTATATAAAACCAATCATCACTGCAATTCATTCACTCCACATGCCATTTACCTGATCAACTCTACTGGCCATGATCTTGTACTAGCCTGAGGTGACCTAAGGTCACCAACTGTATCTACTGTTGCTGGGAACAGGCCTGACGAGATGGGGGGGGAGGCTGGGGGGGTCTGGTGTACCCCGAGCCCACGGGTGCAAAGGGGGCCCCACCTTGGTCAGTGTATTTTTTTCTTTTTTTTTTAAAGTAAATCTCAGAGAAAAGAAAACAAATACAGTAACAGGGCTGAAAATGCAAAATGATTTTTGCTTATTTACTGACCACTGATGTGTACACTGATGTGTAAAGATAAAGGCTAAGGGAGTAAACCCCTACAGAAAATCCTGATACTAACACGGCATCAGCGGGCGAAGACTCTCCACGACGAGAGTACCGGCCAGGGCCCAGCGCCTACGTGTTCACGACCAGGCTGACAATCGGCTGTGGTTCACTTGGAGAAGGGATTAGCGCTACCAAGTGTATAAGCTCAATGTAAGGACCATGGATATACGCCAGAAAAGAGATAACATGCCGGATCGGTCGCGGCCCGGACTAACAACGACCGCGCACCCTATCGGGAGGCTCCAGCGTGGGGTCAGCGAAAAGTGTGCTACTGGAGCCAAGACCAAGACTGAAACCAAAACAGAAATCAAACTAAGAGAAGGAACAACCATTGGCACGTGGAACGTACGCACGTTATACCAGTGCGGAAAAGTGCACCAACTCACACACGAGCTGAAACGGTACCAGTGGGACATTGTGGGACTGGCGGAGGTCAGATGGACAGGATTTGGGGAAACAGTGACGGAAGACGGCCACAGACTGTGGTACAGTGGGGAGGACACCATGCATGAGTACGGCGTGGGCTTCCTCGTGCACAGGAAGGTGGCCGCCGCCGTCATCAGCTGTACACCCGTATCCAGCCGGCTGATCTCCATTCGTGTCTCAGCTAAGCCTCATAATGTCACCATTGTCCAAGTATACGCTCCAACTTCCACACATGGAGACGACGAAGTGGAAGAATTCTACCAACAACTGGACAAGATTGTGAAGGCAGTTCCAAAAAAGGACATCCTGGTTGTGCTCGGAGACTGGAACGCCAAGGTCGGACCAGACGCCTACCAGCAATGGGCAGGAACGGTGGGGAAATTTGGCCTTGGTGAAACCAACGACAGGGGAATCAGACTCCTAGAGTTCGCACAGAGCCAGAGACTCACCTTAGCCAACACCTTGTATCCCCACAAGAAATCAAGGACGGCCACCTGGCATTCACCAGACGGATTGGTCCATAATCAGATCGACTACATCCTACTGCCGAGACGCTTCAAATCCAGCATCAACAGGGCCAAGACAAGGACGTACCCAGGCGCTGACATAGGCAGCGACCATGACCTTGTTCTAACAAACCTGAAGCTGAGGCTGAAAGCGAAGCGACTCTTAAACACTCCCCGAATTCGCTTTGATTTGGGGAAGCTGCAAGACCCAAAGGTTGCAGAAGTCTTCAAGGCCACGGTTGGCGGAAAATTTGGCGCACTGAACCTGGTGGACTGTGATGTAGACACCCTCGCTGGAAACATCAAAGAGGTGCTACTGTCGACAGCCCAAGAGGTTCTAGGGCAACATAGAAATAAGAAACAGCCATGGGTCACGAACAACATACTAGACCTCTGTGACCAAAGGAGGGCCTTGAAGAGGGAAAAGAAAAGCAAACCAGAAGCAGGAACCAAATACAAAGAAGTGAATTGTGCCATTAAGAAAGGGATGAAGGCAGCTAGGGAGAGCTGGATCGAGAAGCAGTGCCAGGACATAGAGGTTGGAATGGCACGAGGTGACAGCAAAAAGGCCTACCAACTTCTAAAGACCCTCACTAAGACAGACCAGCAGAAGATCTCAGTCATCGAAGACAGCGATGGTCACCTTCTCACAGAAGGCAATGCTGTACTCAACCGATGGACAGAATACTGCAAGGACCTGTACAATTACCAGCTGAAGACCGACGCCAACATTCTCCAAAACAACCAGACTAGAGACAGTGAACCTTCAGACCTACCAGTCCTACGGGAAGAGGTCGAAAGAGCTGTACATAGTTTGAAGGGAGGAAAGTCACCAGGCGTTGATAATGTACCAGCTGAGCTGCTCAAGCAGGGTGGGGAAGCAAGTACAAAAGCCCTAACTGTTCTGTGCCAAAGAGTCTGGGAGCGCAAGGAATGGCCCAGAGAATGGACGCAGTCACTAATCATTCCCCTCCCAAAGAAAGGAAACAGCAAACAGTGTCAGAACTACAGAACAATAAGCCTTATCAGTCACCCAAGCAAAGTCATGCTGAAGGTCATACAGAACCGCATCAGAACCACCGCAGAAGAGCTGCTAGCAGAAGAACAGGCTGGCTTCAGACCACGTAGAAGCACAGTTGAGCAGATCTTCAACTGTCGTCTTCTTATAGAAAAGCATCTGCAGCATCAGCGGGACCTTTACCACAACTTCATTGACTTTAAGAAGGCATTTGATAGAGTCTGGCACGAGGGGCTATGGCATGTGATGCGGAAATTCAACATTGAGGAAGGGCTTGTCCAAGTCGTTGAAGCGTTGTATAACAGCTCAACGAGTACAGTTTTGCTTAACAACCAAATAGGAGCTTACTTTCGTACCACAGTAGGGGTACGTCAAGGATGTCCCCTATCACCCGTGTTGTTTAATATATTCTTGGAGAACATCATGCTTGAAGCTCTTCATGACCACCATACCTCCATTTCAATCGGTGGAAGACCAATCTGCAACCTATGCTTTGCAGATGATATAGATCTGTTAGCAGGTACAAACAAGGAACTGCAAGACCTCACCAACAGACTGACAGACAGCTCAAACGCATATGGAATGGAGACCAGCACAGAAAAGAGCAAAGTTATGATCAATGGCAACGGCAAAGCAGAGATCTATATAAACGGGGTACAGCTCGAAGAGGTAAGTAGCTTCAAGTACTTGGGAGCCACCCTCTCCAAGGACGGCAGCTCCACGCAAAATATCCGCATCAGGATCGCAACAGCAGCAATGGCTAGGCTAGATAGGATCTGGCATAGCCACAAGATAAGGTTCACTACCAAGTACAGGCTATACAAATCCCTGGTAGTGCCGATCCTGCTCTACGGATGCGACACGTGGACTCTACTCGCCGAAACAGAAAGGAGAATCCAGGCATTCGAGCACAAGTGTCTGAGGAAGCTGCTCCGGATCTCATACAAAGAACACAAAACCAACGACTTTGTAAGAAACAAGATTGCCGCACTCGTAGGACACCAGGAACCTCTACTATCAACAGTCAAGCGACGTAAGCTGGTCTTCTTTGGCCATGTAACCCGGCACGACACCTTGTCGAAGACTATCCTTCAAGGCACCTTGGAGGGTGGCCGACGCCGCGGTGGTCAGAGAAAGAACTGGCTTACGAACGTCAAAGACTGGACTGGTCGTCCTGTACAGGACCTGCTGACTATTGCCCAAAATAGGCAAGAGTGGCGGGCCCTATCAGCTGCAGCGTCTATCCATGTGCTCCCCCCAACGCCAGGTGCCAGGCAAGGGACGACTGACTGATGTGTACACAGGTGTAAAATGGTCATCTCGTGCAGTGGTGTAGATCTTAGTTGTTTGCTGTCTCTATAACATTACTAAAGGTAATGCAGATATTGCCAGCCTAATTATAACTTGTAAGCATACTACTATATAATGGGAAAATAAGTTACGATTACAGTTAATGGTTAATTCAAGGGGCCCAGAAAAGTCCTCTGCCCCAGGGCCCGTGCTGGCTCTTGGCGGCCCTGGCTGGAAATATGTGTGTGTGTGCACAAGAGAGAGAGAAATTACTTCAACAGGTATATGTATGTATTATCTCTTGTATATCATGTATATGTGTGTATTACTGCTAGTACGAGCACTATCTGGAATTGCCTTTGTGGATAAATAAAGTTGTATTGTATACTTGTAACTTATAAAAAGGAAATATAAAAGCAAACAAACAGACTTAATAATTTTTTAATTTTTTGTTTTCTTTTTTGTTAAAAAAAATGTAACACCAAACTTCTTGAATACTTTTTTTTATTTGACAGGGATCACCACAGTTTATTCAGCTAGACTTTGATCAGCCAGCTCAAGTGACCGAGGTCCAGATCCAGTTTCAGGGAGGTTTTGTGGGAAAAGAGTGCCAGCTTGAAGTTAAAAATACCATTGACAACAAATCAAAGATCTGCAACATCTACCCCAATGATATCAACTCTTTGCAAATATCCTTGATGTATCTGGTGTAATTAGATGAAATAACCATGCTCTGCTCTTATTATACAAGCGTAAGTACATCACCAGGCACGTATAGAGGTAGCACCATAACATCACAAAAGTCTACTGATATTTCCTGTTACAGTATTCCTAGATTCGTAGCCAGAACGCAGATACTGGCCCCGGGGAACCGGGCACGTGGGAGATAGGCTTAACTCTAGCAGCCCACGACAATATAATCTTGCAGGGGAACCATACACACGACAATCACACGTCGATCACTCAGTTTCACTACTTGGCTCACGAGCCCTCACCCCTGCTGTTCCCCGAACAAGACTCAACGACATGTGATTTAACATATGATAATAATGAAAGATTTACCGCAAAACATCTAAACAATGCATGCAATCAAATGGACTCGTTTAGGGGGGTCCCAGTATTATCCGTGCTAAAACGTACTCCCAGTGTTACAGCGCTGTTACCTCTCTCTAAAACTACCATTCACTCTCGCAAGCGCACCAACTTAGGTCTGTTACAGCTGTTTCTTGTGAGTCCACGCTGGTGGTTAGGTGGCGACCAATACTCCTGCCGACTGTCACAACACGCTGATGACTTTCCTCGAAGTATTGTCTTACCGTCCGTCGTCCTCCTCGCTCTATCTGCTTGTCGCGGTCACGCCCACCGGAGCCGCTGGGAAGCACAAACGCAGCCACTCACTCAGCCGCCACGCTCATACACTCGCTCAATCGGCCAGGGGTGGGACCGGACGTGCCTATCGAACTATGGATGAGCGTAGACCAAAACAAAGACAGAGGAACAGTACAAACAAATTTATTATACACAGAAGAAAAAACAAAATAAAATAAAGAAAAAACAAAAGAGGAGCACAGATAAAACTAATGTAACGCCTGTGCGTGCCCAAGCACCCACATATACGTAGCAGAAAAACACCCCCGAGCAAAAGGGGGGGTACCCACACACACACACACAAGGGGTGGAACACACAAAACAAAAAGGGGATGGGGTGATGCAGGGGACACAACACTGCACACGCCGCAGCGTAGCCCTGGGGAGCAACTGCTCGTCACAATGTTCACTGCCCTGTGGCTCGCCTGTCCTGCGCAACGCTCCAGCGCTGGCCCACCTGAGAGAGGGGAGGGGTGGAGTAGGGGACACGACACCCGCACACACTGCGGTATAGTAGTGGAGGAGCAGACTGTCTCACAGCACAGGCTCCCTCCCTCCTCCGGTCGGTCCAGCACACCTCTGCAGGTCTGAAACCCGAGCAGCCCAGTGGTCACATGGGCTCCCGCGCGCAGCTCCGTCCGCCTGCAACTCCTGAGGAGGGCTTGGTCGTCCCGGGGACGCAGCCGAGTCACGTGCCCAAGAGTCGGCGATGAGGGAGACAAAAGCGATGATCCGATGACTGTGTTATGAAGAGTAAAGAGGGGATTTGGCAGGGGGGGGGGCGTTCTCAAGAGGACATGAAGATGAAGATAATGACGAAAACGACGATAATGACGAATACGAATAAGAAGAATAGGAGCCTGTGGAGGAAACATAGCAAACCTCCATCAGCATGTGGTTAAAACAAAGCTTCCTCTCTAAGCCCCGCTCTCAGCTACGGGCTCTCACACAACAGTACATTCTAGAATACATTTCTCAACGTGAGCTGATCCCAACAACAACAATAACAACAAAGATACAGTCGCACACAAGCGCCGCGACTCGCGGATCAGCAAACAGAAAACAGCAAACTACCTCCCGCACACCGAGCACACCCAAAATAATAAACATCCAACAGCATTGCACACAGAACATTCTGCCTGCTTTCACACAACCCCGCATCCGCAGCCCTCAACCCCTAAAAACTATACTAGATGATGCGGAACCCAAAAATCGAACACTCACCCAAACGGCTCGTGGAAAAAAAATCAATCGGTCGATCACCAAGTCGAAGAAAGAAAAGGAGCGCTGTCCGCACGACCCGCGCTGCCTGCCACAAGAGAAAGACTGTCCCGCAGGGGTAAGAGCGCGCCAAAAACCCGCGTGCGCAGGGGAGAGGGCGAAAAACGGGAGAAGGGGGGGGGGTTACGTCCAGTCCTGAATGACCGGTCCGCGTGGGGCTCGCGGGACGAGTGGGGTCGCGGCCGCGGTCGGCTGAATCGACGCGCTTCCCCCCGCCCGCCCGCGTCCCCATGCGACAAGCCAGCAAAGTGCGGTGGAGAGACAAGAGAAAAAGAAAAGAGCAAAAAACAGACACGCGACACTGCTAACCACGTCAGAGAGCAACTACTGCTCTCCCGGTGACACAGATTCGAGCTCTGTCCCAATCTAGGGCACACACGTGGTTTCTTCAATGACTGTAATGCCACGTACGTAGTGCAAGTGATTTCCACGGCGACAGCAGGCAGTCCTGACAGTCCGTCGTTACTGACTCGCCCCCTTTGCCTCAAGGTTCTCTATAACCAGACGTCTTTCCCTCTTAACTCGGTCTCAAGATAGAAGTGAAGCTGGCGTTAGGAAGCTGAAGTCACTTCGGCTGCTGACCAGTTGCTCCATTCACACTAACGTATTGCCGAGAAGGGACTTGCAAAGTTCTCGTTTCCCTACTTTACTCTCCACATTCGTACAGACATACAATGAGGGATGCCATTGATCACTCACTCATCACCCAATCAACAAGTAGCCAATACCGACAAGAGGAAATCCGATCCTACAGGTGACGCGATGGACAGGTGCCTAATCCTCCCTCCCCATGTCCTACTTACAGAGCCGGCGCTAGGTAGGCCGAGCAGGGCAACCGCCCAAGGCCCCACACCTGATGGGGGCCCCACGTTAGCAAGTGCACCCTCGGGATGAGACAGTCTGTAATTTTCTTGAAATTCTAAAAAAAAAAAAAAAAAAAAATCCTTACAAAAGGGTTTCTTAGAAAATTCAGGTGACTGATATCCATTTATTAACAGGATTCACTCTGAGACGGCAAATGATCCCAAAGTGGCAAGTGAAGCTGGTTGCCATGCAAACTACGAGCTGGGGAATTTTGAATTTCTGATTGCCGTCGTTGTGTGGTACGACATCCTGTTTGCCGTCAACACCGTCAGCAAAACCTTGCATTCGTCAAATATGCAACTCTATGTAGCCATTAAACACGTTCAGTCTCTTATACATTTCTTCATCAAGTATAGAGGCAATGGATTTGCCTCAGCAATAATCACCTCAAAAGAAATAGCATCAACAATGAACATCGAACCTGTATTTAAAGAGCGCCGCCTTAGGCGAAGGAAGAGGCAATTTGAGTATGAAGTCATGGATGAACCACAAGAGACACCTAAAGAATCTTTTAGTATTGGGTATTTCTTGTGGATTGTCAATCAAGCATTGAGATTTCTGAAGAAACTTTTCGAGCAACTAGAGCACTATGCCGGAATATTTGGCTTCCATTACAATGTTTCACAACTACGCACAATCACAATGAATGAATTGAGCAAACATTGCAAGGATTTAGATTTGGCATTGAGAAACGGCAATTTCAAGATTTGCTTCCAAAGGCCCCGCAATTCTATTTGCCCAAGGCCCCGCACTTCTCTAGCACCGACTCTGCTACTTACTTGATCCTGGCAGACAGGTGTGCGAGACCCCTGAGGTGTCATTCTCCCCAGATGTCATTGACGCCTCTGCCAGCCAGCCCGTCACGCTCAGCTGGCTGAAACCACTTAGGAGTGTCTACGCTCATGCAACACCTCCGCGCTTCTACCCCAAACAACAGCTCTATGCTAGCACATACGCCCCCTTTTCCTTCCATAAGGGGCCTCAGGCTTGTCAACAAGCCACTCTAGACCCCAATTGGGGAGATTGTTACCTCCACATTAGAGTTGCTACCTGGCACTCCATATTCACTTATGGTTCCATCTCTTCCATAATGGTAACGTTGTTAACATAAACATATCCATGTACATTTTTATGTGAGGGGTTTTTACCTCTTCCTGTGAAAGTGATGTTTGCTAGAGAGATTTTAAGAAAAAAGAGAGTTATTCACTCAGACTTTGGGAAATGAGCTATGTCATTTGAAAACAAAAATTTTGCATTCTTGTAGACCAGGGTGGGCAACCTTTTGGTTTATTTTGCCACAATTTGTTAACACTTTTGCAGCATGAACAATTCCAGCCTGCCTGGTACTGCTGTCTTCTGAGTCACCACAATGCGTCTTTTCGTAATTAGGTGTGCAAAAAATGTGCTTTGCTTCTATGAACAGCATAGCAAGACAACAGTTTGGAGTCTATAAAATATATGTTTATAATTATAATTTATCCAGAGGGGTATGTAGTAACAAAAACTTTATTTCTTAATACACAATTTTTTGTTTTTGGTTTAAGTACATTAATGGTAAATCTTTTTTATTTGCTTATCCTTTGGAATTCCATGAAAGGATAATGTTGGACACTTATAGGAGGACTGTACCCTAAATGCACAGCAATGTTGAGATCGTTTTTTATTGCATGGGCTGACATGGTCGAAGAACACTCTGCATATCAACAGCTGATGTCAAACCAAAAGTGGTCTTCCCTTGGCTTGGGGTGAAGGTCATATGCATGCATAATTGTCCAGAATCTTCTGAATGGATACCTGCGCATTATAAATGGACATCATCATCATCATCAATCATCCACATAGGCTGCAGGCACCCGACAAGAAACATACTTGTCTGTCTTGTCGTATACTCTTATGTGTTCTGTCTCTTAATGGATGTTCCTTGCTTGTCCTAAAAAATTTACGTTAGTATTTATATTGACTTCTAAACATGTATGTTGCTATGACAGAAGCTTATTGATTTACTGAAATCTGGAGTTGCCTTGGTGGGCTATATCAAAAGATTTTGCAGCTATACACCCCGCAGACCAGATGTTCCTCGCCCTTCTATACCTTTAAAGCATTCTGTTATCATCTTAAAGAAAGTTGCCAAGCTGCAAAAACAAACCTAGATGTTGAATATAGTTGTGTGAGATGGGGCATCTGGTTATCTGATAGAAAACTGTGTTTATCTCCCCACTGGCATCTGAGATGGTGTTTGAGGATGGCTTTGGCTTTCTTTAGGGGACTGCCTGTTTTGGTTGCTGCAGACAGCTGCCAGATCTGGAAAGTTTGTCTACCTTCTTATTTTCTGACTAGCCTTAGTGTACAGGGGTTCACTGGACAGCCACTTTCGAGCACTTAGAGAAAGTAAACTCTGGATTATGGATTTGTTGTCAGCCAGGAAGACAACATGACAAGGGGTGGGGTGTGTTTCAATGCTGACAAGTCTGGCAGCTTCCCATAGAGCATTGAGCTCAGCCGGTTAGTTGGATGACAATGCTTAAGTTTTCAAAAGCAAAATTTGAAACATGTTTATGCTCAAATAGGAGAAATAATTATTTTTGTGATGTGAATTGGGCTTAAATTCCTTAACTTTACCACAGATTTCCTGTTGATTGCTTGCCTGTTGCAGACAACTTTAAAATAGTCTTCAACACGAGTACAGATTTATTTGGTCGTGTGATAGTCTATAAATTGGACGTCATTGGAACATTGATGTGATATTAAAAAAAAAAATTCAACTTCTCAGTGTGCTGGCTGTTATTTTTGTGAAAGTGTGGCTGTCTAGATGTTCTACAGTTGTTTTTTTTTTAATTCTTAATTTTTGTTGAAGTATTAGTAGAATGTAGAGATCATGAAAACTAAATTATGCGTAACTTCAAATGTTTTTGTTTACTTCTTAAGTCTCAAAATTCGGTAGTAAAGAACTACTACATTAAGTATTGTTTGATCAAACTTTAAAGGTCTACCCTGTCAAATCTTTAGTTTTATTGTATGATTTTACTCTTTGATGTACAAGATTGTCACTAAGTCTTGACTCCTAGTAGTAGTAACGTCTCCTCTTAAATTCCCTTGATTATTGTCTGGGTCTGAGTTTGAAGCAGATTATATTTTGTTAACTATCAAAACTGTAAAATGGTTCTGCCAATTTTAAACTGTTATCTATAGTTCTTAAAGCTTTTCAAATCTGGTGCATATTTGAAGTTAGTTGGCAATGAGTTCCAGTTTGCTGCAAGACTCTTTGTGAAAAGTAACATTTAGTAGTGGAACAATGTCTGATGAATACTTTTTCATCTGAATTTCTAATAACATTAGTTTATGATGGTAAGAAAAGTACATACACATCTATCTAATTTTCATTCATGCAAGGATATGCAGAGTTTTAAAAATAAGTGTAAATCAGCCTCCCTGCAAAGTCCTGTAAAATTTATATGCACAATGCAATTGGCGGCGGTGGGAAGGGTTTTTGTTAATACTAGTACAGTTTTTCTTCTATTTTCTCCTTTTTGTGACCCAAAGGTTCATCTTATAAGGAATTATTTATTTTCGAAATTAAGAGTAATAACATTTCTGCACTTATATCGCATTTAAAGCAGAATGCTATGTCAGTGGCGTAGGAAGATGCTCGGCTTTGTGGGGGGGAAGGGAGCTCCATGCTGACAATGAATGATGTTCACATTCTTGCCTTCCCAGCATCTTTTTTTCTAACGTTCTAACGCCACTGTAAGTCCCAGTGAAAATAAAATGGTCTCGCTGCAAATTCTTTATGTTTAATGATGGAGGGGGGGGGGAATATAGCAACTAAGGGCTATATCAGGGCAAGGCTGCCAGATGTAAAATGCAGAGAAAGAACAGCGTGCCCGAGACGAGAGCTGAACCAACAGCCAACACTCACTGTATTGGTGACAACTACTAACTGTTGCGCCACCGGACGGCCCATGTAAAATGACATGCCATTTATTTATTTATAAACTCTCCAACCACAAAAAGATTTTTAAAATTGTATTAAAGCATTTATTAAAGTTCAATTAGATTATGATATAGAACAGTGATCTGGCGTCTGTATTTGAAGATGCAATCAGTTACGAACATGAAAGCACGGTAATACATCTGGTGTGCGTAGTGAAAAGATGTGCCGCAAAGTCGAGTAACTATAATAATAGCGACATACACACTTTTTTTTCATACTGACAGAATTGAGAATTTAAAGAAAATGTGCTTAGAACACCGACGAGAAATTAAGGATTATTATTAAGGATATATCTTTTGCTGTTGCGACAGTATGACAAAAACGAAAGTTTGTAGCAACAAAGAATAGTGTCCCTTTAAATGCAGCCTGCGCATGTAAAAATGTAAACTTCCTGTTTTGGACATAGCATGTTGAAGATGGTTGAGGTAATCCAGGAACGTATCATAAGAAACAAACGTTCGTCTTTTCGAATCTTTAGTTCTAATCTTCATGACTGGTTTTGCTGGTTTCTTTCCCCAAATTTCTGTTTCTTTTCTTTTGGCTGGCTTGACAGCATTTTCGTTTCTTGTTATTTTTAGCTTTAGAAATCTTTCAGTTGGTGCATCTCTTTTCTACATTACGTTTAAAAATGGTCAGTTATTTTATTACGTTGTTAATATTTATTTGGACATAGTTCTTTTTCAACGAATAACAACCCTCGTTTTATTTAAGCCAGAAATTTAGGGATTTGTTGCCTACGTTAACAAAAGAATAATGTCGCTTATTTGCTACAATATTCATCATTATCATCAATAATTCATTTACTCTTAACTTACAGCATGTTATCAAAATACCTTAATTAAATTCGACTGTTTATCTTTAATCTAGAAGGGAGACAAAAACCAGTAGCTGTTCGAAAATTGAAAAAAAAACCGGCTAGAAAATCAAATGAATCGGATGACAACTTAAGTATCAGATAAATTTCAAAATTTCCTCTCTGCGAGCTTTAAGAACATTCCAGATACATTTTGGAGCACTTTTTATAATTTTTCGAAATGATAGGAGACATTCTCACATCGATTTTCTCAAACTTTTTTAATCATTGCTTTGTTCCTCAAGACTGAATAGTGATTGACATTGTATTTCAGAAGAGTAAGATTAATTTTCATTACGCTTTTTCCCCTTTCTAAAACACGTGTAAAGCATTATGTTTATTTTAAAGGCTGACTTCATGCACAATAGGTTTTTCTGTCAGGTGTTTTATGTAAAATCCATTTGAGTGCATGAGCAAGCATAACTTAAAAGAAATCTTGAAAATTGCAAGGTGTTGGTTAAAAAGATTCATTATTATTTTCAATGCAGAGAGTTTTCCACAACATAGCATACTGAGTGTCAGTGTTTTGGGGTTTTAGTGCTGAACATATAGTGTACTTCAACACAAAAAGCAATCTACTCTCAGTTCAATCTGTTGTAATGAAGTCTTTCCAGTGATGATCATCTACTGTTTAACATGATATTATCAATGGCTGTCTCCTCATCTGATAAGCAGAGGTTTTCTGAAGATTTCTTTAAATGTGTCCTTGACTTTTTATTTTCGGTAATAAAATATTGGAACACACAGAAAGGGAAAGACCTACCTTTTGCAGTGTAAGCAAGATAACTAATAATGCATCTTCGTCTACTTTTGTTTGCAGCATAAATTTTCCTTTTTTGGGTGCTCCCATAAGTAATAATCTAAACAAAATAGTCACACTTCATGTTACGAATGAAATGTTTTAGTGGGTCTAGGTCAATCCTAGCGAGCGCATGAGCAAGTGTGAATGACGTGAGCTTTGGTGAATGACACAAGTCTGGATGAATGACGCAAGCTGTGATGTCAAAAATGTACGAGCAAGAGAGCACATGCGTAACGTTTGAGTGAGCGTTGAGAAAGAGGAAGCGAGTAGGTTAGAGTATTGTAGGCATGTGTCGCGTTGAGTTTCACGGTTTAGGACGGGCGTGTGTCGCCATTAAGTTTTTTAAAAGTTGAAGCGGGCGTGTGCCGCTGCTAGTTGTTAGGTTTTAGGGTATTGTAGGCTTGTGTTGCCGTAAAGTTTTTAAAGTTGAAGCGGGCGTGTGTCGCCGCTAGTACAGTTAGAAATTAATGCAGGAGTGTGTTGTGGTTTGATTTGCATCTACCTGAAGTAAAGAATTGTTTATCGTTTTGGACTGTTTCTTGAGAAGTTGACACCGCCAGATTTGCTGGACCCGAACGAACTAATAATGGTCAATCAACACAAAGACCAGTTAGTTAACACTTCACATGCCCATACAGCTACACACACACAGAGTCATGATTATCAGAGGCACACATTCACAAACATACTAGGTACACACTATTTCTGTTCAAGAGGGCTATGGCAGTTGGTATAAAGGACTCTGCAAAAGCACTCTTTTTGGCAACCAGTTGTTTCCATTTATGGCCAGAGGGTAGCATTTGGAAATGGTGGGTGAGAGTGGTTTGTGACGATGCTTACAGCTTTTAACACAAAATGTAGACCACTTAAGATTTCTCTTTGTTATGAGCAAAAGTCTTTGTTATAAAGACTTCAGCACACTATGGACTATTACAGCATTCTTTAAAATCACACTTTGTAGAGCACTGTTCAGAACATTTGTTTTAACACTTTTTATCCTCAGTGTATTCCCTTTGTAATGCACACATCTCTCAGATGATGAATACCCACTTGTTCCCCTTGCTTCCTTCTGTTTCTATATCAAAATCTGATTGCAGTTGTATCATAAAGGAAGACCAGGATATTTCTAATTTATATAATAATTAAGGATCCATCTAAATGTGATTTTTTTCAAATGACTAGATCAAGATACAAAATTTCCGATATTCTCAGCAAAACTCATCTTTGTTAAAAAGCCCTAAGCCCTAAGAAATGCACCCAGAAAATGATTGGTCTGTGAGAGCTTTTACAGACAAATCACAAGAAGCAGGCGTGAGCATGTGTGTGTGCATGTATAGATATTTTCTCTCTCCCTTTCTCTGGTGCTGTCATTTGCTCTGTCCCAGCCATTACACATCGAAATGAACATTTATTCTCTAATAAAACACCATGAACATTAACAGAAAGAAAATTAACACTTGAACAGTAGATAATTGCAGCACTCAAAGTTTATATATGCCTAACACTAAAGTTAAGTCAATAAAAAAGATCAATTGAAATATTTAGCATCTATTCCTGGAGACAGACTTCTGCCTCTGTTGCTATCAGAAATTAAACATAAAAGCTTGACAGGGTGTGATGCTGGTTAAACACTTGGCAGGATCAATAGCTTAGAAAGGTAAAGCAGCATAGTGCTAGGACTGACCTCAAAAGTATGATCTGTTCAGGCTCCTCTTGTGACTCCAACATAGCTTGGGGCTTAATCAGGTAGGCACTCAATTGACTTAAACTCAGATGACCAGCTGTCGGCATTGAGGAAGTAAGGCAGACGGACTTTCCTTCGGTGACATCTGTGCTGTTATATGTTGTCAATGAAGCAGCTTTGATGCATTATGGTGGGCTAGGCACATTAGTAACTGTCAGGATATGGTCTTGCTTTCGCTGTTCGGTTTGTTGAATTTTGTTTCTGCTGCAGCATTGATTCTTGGGCCTACCACTAAATGTCATGCTTCTCAGGCTCAACATATGAAATATTTTATTAGTGGCTTGAAGGATAATGTATGATTTTAATGCCATACAAGGTTTCTGGGGACCTTGCCAGATTAGTTCATTTCTGCAGCAGCATATAAATCTAAAACATATCTGACATAGACCGTCAAAAACAGAAGTACTTAGTAACATGTCTTTTTCACTCATTCTAGGACGTGGTGACTGTGCAAATTGAGCTTGGCCACAAAGCCGATTTTAAGCCAAGGCCATCCCCAGAGGGCTTCACTCATGACTGGATGGTGTTTGTGCGTGGTCCAGACGGCACAAACATTCAACATTACGTAGAGAAGGTGGTCTTTCATCTTCATGACACCTTCAAAAATCCAAAGAGAGGTAAGCATCCTATAAGTTTTTCTTTCTTTTACACTGCAAACCCTTGCATTTGAAGTTCCATAGAATATCTTTTTTTGCATGTGCTGAGAAAAAGTTCCTGCACCAGCAGAGAAATCAAACACGTAATTTTAAAACTAACACCAGCTGATTTTTCTTTTTTTTTTGCAATTGATTCAGAACATGCAGGTAATGTATTTTGAGAATGTGTATGCCGTTATTTTGCTGTACTTTTAAGCTTTCCTCTTTAACTATTTTCAAGTTGCAGAATATTTCTTGACCTAGGTAAAATTGCATGTTTTCTATTAATGCTGTAGCATTTCTTATAAAATCTGCTTAATTCAGTTGTGACAGAGCCACCATATGCAGTATCAGAAAGTGGGTATGCTGGATTCCTGCTGCCTATTGAAATTTTCTTCAGAAACAAGCAACAGCCTCGAAAAATTCGCTTTGAATATGATCTGTATCTCAATGGAGAAGGAGCAGCACCAGTTAACAACAAACGTCATGAAAAGCTAAAGTTTTCTAATCCCTCAGAAGACTTTCGACAGAAGCTGTTAAAAGCTGGAGCTGTAAGTTTCTAAATTTTGTTTCCTCTAACTGCACTTTCTGTACAAATCACTCTGACAAAATATGTAATATCAAAAACTGTCTTTTGATGCCACAGTTAAAGGCATAATGGATAAGGAATGATTTTGAAACTGTGTGAAAGAGCACAGTACAGAGATTCTCATATACTATCAGTATTGTGAATTGAAATCATTCTAGCTTTATTTAAATATCCTTGATAATTTAGTTGACAGGAAAAGTTTAAAGGTCTAGCAAGATGCAACATTTTTTTTTCTCTAGGGACTGGGTAACGCTCAGTGCAAGCTAGTATTCCCCCAAAGTGGGTGAATGCTCTTGCCTACTGTTCTCAAGATTCACTTTTACAAACATCCCTATGAACAGAATGAAGTCAAAATCATGATGTCACATTTGCAAACCGATGCACCTAATTAAGATATTGTTACGGTTCTCCCATTGGCTGAAAGATTCACAAAGTAAACACACCCTTGTACAGTCCTGGGGTCGAAATGTTGTTACATAAGCATCTTACACATCGCTAAACCTCTAACCTCCCGTGAGCTGGCCGGTCGCTAGGTGAGCAAGCGGCATGGGAATATCACCCCTTTCACGCAACTATTGGACTGTCTACATTTGCATACATGGCCTTGACACTCCGACCCTGTGGGGAACACCTTGGAAAATCCACGCGTGCACATGTACAAACCAGAACACTTGTACATGCATGGGCTTTCCCCCAAAATCGGAGGACAATTAATTGTTTAACATCTGTTCACACCGTGCTCTCCACAAAAAGCCGAGATATGCTGCACTTTGTTTTTATTTTTAAAGTTAATATGTATCACATTTGTAAAGGTAAAAAACTGGCTTAGAAATAAAGTAGGGAAGGACAAATTTTTCTGTCAGTAATCGCAAGAACGATCAGTTTTGAAGTCATGCTCCATAGCAAAGTTTTGATTTCTTTGAGACGCCTGCTAGATCGACACACATTCTTAAAGGCACCCTTCGTATAAAAACCAAAGGCTATACACACATGTAGGTGTGACATTGTGCCCCCGGTTCACACTGTCCCCTTGTATATCATCAACGATTTCTAGTATGTCATGATGTCAAGATCTTAATCACTAATAGAATGCTAAGTTGTCCCATGAATCGATGGGATTAGTTTGATCTCAAAATACTCTACTACTGCGAAGATTTATTTCCGCTTTAAACAGCATCAGGTATGCACCAGCCATCGTTAGCGAGCCTCAAAAGAGTTAGAGATGGAGGGAGCTATCTCTAGCTTCGAGGGCAGATCGGCCAACAAGTGTGGCCGAAACAAGACAGCATTCGCCCTTTACCACACTTAGAGACTCGACTGACCTTTGTCACGGTGCAACAACATTTCAGCCCCTGATGTCTGTGGTGTTGATCTTGACCTGTACATGGTGGCATTTACAGGCATGAATCTCAAAAACAGAAGGAGGGGAGGGCATTCACCCAGACTTGGGAAAATAATATCTTGCCCAGTCATTAGAAGAAAACACTAGCACCACTAGGCTTTCAAATTTCACTCTTATTTTAACAAAAAATGTGAATGAATTTACATGCCTCGTGTCACTAAGAACCAGCCTAAGTCGTGGTATTTTTTCAGTAACTTATTTCCTTCGTAGTGAACTACTGTCTTACAGTGATAATGATTATTTTGCATGTATGAGCCATGAAGAGCTAAATATTCATAAAGCATTTTGCATCTATGACAATGAAAAGGCTTTACATAAGATGCAAAGGTGAAGGTAAGGATTAAATATTTGAGTGTCTGCTTCAGGATTGCTTCACCATAAGAGTTAGAAGTAGGAAAAGTTACCTTTCTGATGCACAAGAAGCCAAAAGTGCTTTTCATGTGTGTTGGAGGCACATGTTTTGTTTTTTCCTGTTTCTTTTGGTGTGAAATTGTGATGGCACTGCTACTCAAATATCTCTTGTTTGTTTTTTGTAAAGTATTCCATAGTATGTGGTATAAGGATAAATTGAAGAGCAGTGGAAATGATCTTAATCTTTTTTGAACAGGTGAGCAGTGTTGCAGCAGCAGCAAACCAGCCATTTATGGATTTGTTTGGTCCTCCTATCAAGACAGGTTTGGTGGACAGTCCAAAGAAACATAAAAATAAGGTAAGTGGAGTCCAAGAACATTGCACTTCAGCACTAAACTTTTTAAAATGCTTAGTCTCCATGTTCTTAAAACTCATGCATATCAGAATTCACCCCACCCACTTACCCACTGTTTTTCAATAAATGGGAGAAAAAAAAGCTGATTTGTTCACCTTTGCTTAACATTTAGGTGCCTCTAATGCATCCTTTTGATAAAGGTTAATTCTAAAGAATCAGCCTGTCTCAAGCTAAATGTATATTTGTAGTAATTTGAAAGCATTTTATCAACACGATCACCCATTTTTGGTATTCCATGTCCAAAAGCTGGTCTATATATGGTCTATCCAAACTTTGATTATGAGATAGGTGTCACTTCTAATAGTGCTAATAAAGGAGTCATTAGGTGGACAAATAAGAAGGTAGCTTACTTCTAATTCTTGAATGTTTAAATTAAAAAAAGATTAAATAGACTGCATTGAAGTTCAGTTTTGTATTCTATGTTTATATGTATTCGGTGCACAGCAGGCACTGCAGCATAATTTACTCATATGAAGGAGATGTTAAGCAGTTCAGAAGAGTGTTAAAGATGACCAGAGAAATGCAACTGACAGATGTATTGCAAAGATATTCCCTTTAATATGTGTCTGAAAGTGACAATCCTGTACATTTTTCATCATCATGCTTATATTTCACTTGCATGCATTGAAAGTGATCATTTCAGATGCTTCTGTAAATTATAAAGCTTCAAATAATGAGGATAAGAGCTTACGCAAAATATTTATGCACACTCACATAAGTTTTGTTGTTGTTTTTTTAATGCCAGGATAAAGACAAAAGCTACAGCAGAGGCAAACATTCACCAGCTACATCAAATTCTTCATCCACCTCAGAAAAAGATTCAAAGAGCGACAGCCACATTCATGTTTCAGGGAAAGACATTTCCAATTCTATATCGGCACCACAGAAGGACAGAGATGTTACAGCTGTTTCACAAAGAGACAAGGAAGGATTCTCATCGTCATCAAAAGATAGAGAAAACACTACTGCACACAAAGACAGTAGCAATAGCAACTTGTCACAAAGAAGCTCATCATCAGCAAGAGAAAAAGAAAGGGATTCAACATCATCCTCTAGTCATAAGGACAAAGATACCTCTTTGTCTCATAAAGATTATAAAGGTGGTGGCAGTGGACTTTCCCACAAGGACAAAAATGGTTTCAAAAAGAGTAGCTCTAGTTCAGGCCATAGAGAGACCAGTTCTTCATCGGCTCCATTGTCGTCATCTACATCCCATGGACAGAAAAGCAGTAGTTCATTTCATAAAAGTAGCCACAGAGACAGTTATGGTTCTAGTGTGAAGGGAAGTCCTGGAAAAGATGTACAGGGAACCACAGACATAGGTTCTTCCCAGAAAGAAGGGTCATCTAACCACAAAAAGAAATTCAAAGACAAAGCAGGCCGAGACAAGGAGAGTGGGGAGTTGGCAGGCAAGCGAGCATTAGAGCCAATACCAATGGTAGACAACCCTTCCACAAAAAAACGAAAGTTGGACAGTAAAAACAGTTCTTCCAAAAGCAAATCAAAATCAGAACATGACAAGTCCTCCTCAAAGGACAGCAGTGCGAAGTTCATTTCCAAATATGAGTCTAAGCTCCCCAAGAAGAAGGAAGGTAAATCTGAAAGTTTTTCTAAAATGCCAGAAGAATTGGAATCAAGATCCTCATCTGCAACCAGCAGTAAAAGGAGGAGCATAGAGAAGCGAGTTGCAGACGACATAGACAAGAAGGGGGAAAGCAGTAAGAAGACCAACATCCCAGTACTGACACAGCGAAGGCTCAGCAACAGCTCCGTGAGTTCAGACGTCTCCACAGTGTCCAGCCTCCAATTCACAGATGAGGAGGAAGAGCGCCCAGGCCTAGACATTTCGAACCTCATGGCCGATCTTGGTAGTCCCAGTGACAAAGAGCAAAACAGCAAGCCAAAACCTAAACTGGCATCTCCAGCTCCATCTTCACCAGTTGCTGTGCATCCGGGATCTTTATTATCAAAATCCAAAACATCAAAAATGTCTTCTTCAAGCACATCGTTGAAAAAAAAGTCACCTCCATCTCCAGTGAGTTTTTCAAACAATGCGTCTTCATTGTCTTCATCTAGAACATTAAAGCCTTCTGCCTCAACTTCATCCATAAAGAAGAAATCACCAAACTCCTCCTCATCATCAAAAAGCAGCCGACCACCATCCTCTTCCACAGATAAAGCCAAAGAAAAGAAAATTTCCAGTGACAAACAGCAGGAAAAGCTTTTGAAAGAGAGCAGAACTGAAAAATTTGAACCCAAGACAGACAGCCCTCAAGCTCTCCCTCCAGTGTCCCGGAAAGAATCCCAAAGTTCTGTTCTGGAAAAAGTCAGTAGGGTTGAGAAGAAAAAAAATGAAACTGCTGCACCTCAGAAAGCTATGAAGGTTGAGAGGAAAAGCTCAGAAGAGGAGGGGGAACTTTCTTCCTCATTAAATCTTTCAGAGAGCAGTGACGAAGAAATGGAAACAATTCCTGCAGTAGTTAATGATGACAGAAGGGGGAACAATGCATCAGTCGCTAGTGAAACAGTTCCACCCCAGACAGACTCCTCAAATGTGGCTGCACCAGATCAGAGAGTCAGCCTGGACAGTACACATCACGTGTCCCATGAGAATGGTGGGTTGTTTTACAAGGATGATCTTGCAGACAATGGGTACACTTTATGGAGTCTTGTGTTGTTGCAAAAAGAGATTGAAAGTGTCTCGGCACCTTCTGTGCTCCAAGAAATTGCCGAATTAGTCTTTGATTCTGGGAAATCCTCAACGTATGATGATACCTTTGAATTCGACCTATGTGCCATGGAAAAGGACTTGGTAGATAAAATTAGAGACATTGTTTCTCAGCACCATAGAAACCCTTGATTTCTTGTGTTTATTATTATTATTATTAAAAATGTTTTGCTTTTGGCTGGCTTTGTTTGATCAGAGCTTATCAGAATTTTCTGCCATAATGTTTGGAGCTTGTGTGCTGTTGAATAATCTGTTGACAGCAAGTTGTACCAAACTGTAACAACAGAGAAGGCTGTGCATTTCATCAACGTGAGATTCTTTTGATTGGCTTTTAAGTGCTGCAGCAGCACATGCACCAACTTTCAGACACATACAAGGACAAGAATCGTCCTTAATTGTTGAAGAAATTATCATCCACATGTTAGTATAGTGATGTGCTCTGATGACCCACAAGTTCCTGGTCTGTTGGCGGTTGCCTTTTAGTTAGGACTTATTGTAGGTTAAACTTTGCTCTGCTGAAGGTATCAGTCAAACCTTGAAAGAAGAAAAAAAAATCCCCAAAAGCAGCAGCTTTGCCTGTAATTTTTTCTGAATGCAGAACAGATTGTGTTTGCATTTGATGATGCAATATTTCTTGCGTGTTTGTGAATCATGCTTTTAAAGGCATTTTTATGTTGTGTAGCTTTACACCTCCCATTTTCTTCCAGCTTATTCATTTAAAGACAGTTCCTGCTTTTTTAGTAAGGCTATGTCTTCTTACCTGGAGTATGATTTCTTTGAGTCACAGTTTTTAGTAAATGTCTGCTGGCTGTTATTATGGCCAGAATTTTCAGTTTTTGTTAACGAGGTCTAGTCAAACTTCTGAAAATGGAGCCTCGCATTTCTTTATAAACATTCCATTTCCTGTTTAACTCTGGAGTGTGGATCAGTCAAACTTTCAGGCTGAAGTGTTGGACTGGTTATTTTTGTGTGCTGTTCTCAAATAGCAGTGTGTGAATATCAGTCACAAATTTGTAACAGTTTAAGTTATAGGTTATGGTTTGAAAATTTTGGTTCACAATTATATTCTCCTTTGATACCAATCAGCAGTACTTTCCCTGGTCAGACATGGTATTCTTCAGCCTTGGTGCATGACTGAAGTGATAATATATATATTGAGAAGTAAGAATCTTCTTTTATGATAGCATTTTTATAAAACCTGCCACTCACCCAATTGCTAGATCATTTAGGGTTTTGTATAAATGCCATAAAATTCTATATATTGCAGATTTGCTTAAACAAATCTCAAAATATTTCTTTTTTACTCCAGATCTGAATTAATTTTGTTGTCTGCTTATGTTGTCCCATTTATTCATCACGCCTGTCATTTTCTTCCCACCACCAAAAAAAGTAGAAAGCAAAAGGTCTCAAAAGCTGTATATTCTGATGTGCACATTCTTTTAATATTGAAGTTCAAAAGCATAGAACTTCTTCCCAGTAGTGCATGACTGTTGTTGTCATCGTTCACCTTAATTACACTTGGAGACCTGCTCTTTGGATGAAGCTGGCAGCCATCTGCAGAGCATCTACAGACCCTTACATCTTGATACCGAGAGCACTGGCAAAGGCCAGATCTCTGCCCTCAGTTCCTGGATGAGACTACTCACCTGTAGGATGGGCTGTGTGGTCTTTTTTGTGTCCCCACGAGAGTTTGGTGGGATTGAATGAGGTGTAGTTTCGAGATGTGTAGCTAAATACAAGGCTTCTTCTCAGCCCTTTTTTTCTCATTGCAAACTTTTTTCTTTGAAATAGCAAGGTGAAAAGGTTTGTTAACGGTCGTAATAGCTTTATTCGTTTGCACAGTTGTGGTCGCTGTTCCATTTTATTTGTCAGTCAAGGTAGCCATTTAGGTTTCATGAAAACCACTTGCCAAGTTTCTTTTTTTTCAATAGTAGCACACTAAGAGGCATTATAAGTGAAACAAAAATAGTCCCTATGAAAGATAGAGGACTTTGATATTTTATTTTAATAATTGTGTACTGTTTTACTGACACATCATGACTGTGATCTTTCTGTTTGCAATGTATGTTTGTTTCATTTTTGAATGATGATATGCAAGAGAGAGACTTAGTGTAAGCTTTGATTTTAAGCAACTGTGCTGCAAAGGTGGATTTGCATGCATGTCTGTCTCCATAGAGTGAAATGAGTGGTTGTATTCTATATGTGAATTTAATTTATGACAAAGACTTCAACAAGGCCTTGTCTTTAAACTAGAATATATAGATCTGTGGTAGAAAAATATTTTTATTCCCCCCCCCCCACCTTTTCAGCAATATATTTATCAACTCTGCAATAGAAAACATTTTAAAAGCAATTTTCTCATTGCTAGTAGCTTTTTAAATGGCAATAACCTGCTGATCTGGTCATACCATTCTCAGGTCTCTTAGATTCTATCACAACTCTTAGTGATGATACATGGCTTTAGCTGCTGTTGTCAGATTGCTGAGTAAAACTAAGCTACACCCAGTTCACAATGGTTACCCTGTAAGATTGCTGAGTAAAGCTGCATACTGTGGAAGGGAGATTAGGACACACCCAAAGCTACATGTAGACAAGTATCCATGTGCCAGTGCTGCTGCTGCTTATGTTCATATTTGTTCATTTATGTTCATGTTTGTTATTTATAAATGAGTTTCTGACCAGTCCTAATTTTAGTTCACACGAGGCTTAGATGCAGTTATATTTGAGTCATGTGAGGTAACTGTTTTCTGAGTTGAGTCAAGTATTCAATAACTCATTAAAGTGTGATGTCAGTTTCTTTTCCTCTCACAAATTACATGGAATTTTGACTTAAGCTCCCACCCACTTCAAATGCTAGTGAGCAATTTGCATTGACTTTTTGAGGGATCTTCTGCTGTTATTTTCTGGCAAAATTGACAATAGAAAATTTCTGAATGTACTTTTGTATTTAGCAGAATAAACTAATGTCCTTGTCTAATGAAAGTCACAAAGTAGGGTGTGAGTTCTGAGTTGGAAATTATTCCCGACAGTTCGGCCACTCAGGCCAGAATTTTTTACGGGTTGTGTACAGTTCTTAGTAATGAACAAATTTTTCAAGGGTCTGAGTTTGTGTGCATACAAGAAGTTGTAGCAGAACTGCTTATGCTTCTCAAGTTATTTGTGCACAAATGGTTGCCTTAAGTACTTAAACACAATGATCATGTGCAAAACACCAGGTTCCGCAGCCCTGCCTGTTGGAAATTGCATGAATTGTGAAGTTTTTACACAGATTTTATTGCTTTAGAGGAGACTATCATGCTTGAATAGCCCATCTTTGTTGTGCTAGCCCCTGGGTTCTAGTGTCTATATACAAGGTGCGATGTTAATTAACTGCAGGGGGTTTACTTGTGAACACTCACACTTCTGCTTAGCTACTTTAGCTACTTTTCTCTGGGTTGTGTGGGTTCACAGTGCTTTTTTCTAGCCACTTGATCTGGCTTGTGTGCCAACGCACAGTTCAGCCTTGGGTGTTTATTCTGGGTTGTGAACACGCATACTTGCAAGGGTTAATTGTTTAGTTTCAAGGCCTTTTTTTCACGAAAATAGACATTAATGGTTTAAAGCTGACATAAGAACTAGATTAACATTCAGTGGAAATTAAGAATTTATAAAGCATATGCTTTTTGATAATCACAAATGAACAAGATTTGAAGAAACATTTTAGAACTGTTTTTGCTAAAATCTAGGTCAGTTTAGTGTCTGCTTGTGCTAGTGGGTTTTGCATCACTTCAATATTCTGGAAACTTATGCTGCTATTATGGAAAACAGGTGTTCTGTTGAAAATTCTGCTGCAAAAAAAACCTGCAACAGTTGCCTCTTGTTATAGTGGTTTAGAACAGCTTTGGTTCTGTATGGGGCAAGTTTTGCATACATTTTTAATGTACTTGAGTTGCATTGACTTCAGGCTGCTTGTCTAAAGGAGTTCAATTATCTGTTTACCTGTTATTGCATAACTGTTGGTCTTCCTGTCTTACAATTTTAAAACCATTTTTAATTTAAAAATTTGTGTCAACGCAATGCTGTTTTCATCTTTTAGAGATTTTGGACCTAGTCTGGTAAGCTGTTCATTCATTGCAGGGAGTTAACGGGGAATTTGTTCTTGAACAGTATTTGTCTGTTGCAGCATTTGCAATTGATACACTAAACATTTTTGTGAGGTAACATGACAGACAGGTCTCATGCTTCTGTGTATTTGCATATATCCACAATCCTTCTTTGTGCAGCTATATCTGAACTCGAGGAGTGGTTATGTCTTAGTTGGAGCGTAGTTATCAGATGTTGATGGCTTTGTTAAAAGTTCAAAAAAAATTGAAAGACGATTGGCAAGAAATGTGTTGAAGTGTTGGATAATTCCAGAACAAGAAACAGATTTTTTAATGACTTTCTATCGTGTTAGAAAAATCTCTCCTACATTGCGAAGAGATAAGGGGAGCATACTGTTTGTCTTTGGCTCTTGTGGAGCAGTTTCTCAAATGAAACAGGTTTTAAAAGTGAGAAGGTTTATCTGAAAATGTTTAATGTTCATCACATGTCAAAAGTTTATCCATATTATTTGCCAGGCCTTCACCGTCATAAGGATCTGTACCTAGCTTAAGATCATGCATATGTTTGTCTCTTTTTTCATTTCCATGGTCAAAATACTTTCGAGGGATAATTCTTTCATGGTCTGATTAATTCTTTACTTATCCCTGGGTTTGTATAATAAACAGTAATTTCAGTCTCAGCCATTGTCATGTTGACCTTTGTGATCAATCATTATACTTTCAAAGTTGGAACATGTCATTGACCCTTCCTGTAGGACAGCATTGTCCAAATATTTGGTGTGTAATCCACTAAAACCTTACATGACTTTACACTGAAAACAGTCTTGCTCAAAAATTAAAGATTATGGTGGAGAGCATGTTGCTTACAAATAATTTGTCATTCACAATATGCTGTTGTTGACAAGTGAATTGTGGTTTGCTGTATGGTGATCACAAAAGACAAATTAAGCGAGAAATATTAATAAAGCACACAAAGCTGCTGCTGGTGTTTATTGTGCTTAACATTTTCATACAATATGTAAACATTTTCGCACAATATGTTCAGGTGTGCATGTGGACTGTACACCTTCAAAAAATGCTGATAACACACTAGGGATTTTTGGAGGCTCCAGCAATCTTGGCATTTTTGATGACCTGTCATTTATGCTTTCTGCTCACTGGAGAGAAGGCCATAATAAATCTTAAGACTCAAACTTGTACAGGCTCTTGGTTTCAATCCCCCTTCTATCCTAGTGTAGTGTCATAAATTTATTCGTGAATTTCTACACAGGCTGTCAGTACATGCCTTCCCTGTGTCATAAAACTGTTCCTAAATGTTCACATGGACTGTCCTGGCATCATAACCTCTCCTGAATATCATTTATGTGAAGGCATATAAAAAGCCACATTTTTTAGAAATGCCTATAGATTTTATTCATATTGCACTCTATTTACAAACACATTAAGAAAAACCACTTGAGAGCACTGATGCAAAATGCAGCTCCTTTGGTGCATACACCAACACAAACACTTAAAAAGTAACTTGTCAAAAGCTCTGAGAAAAACTGTTCTCAAGATAGTCCTGAATTTCTCCAGCAGCAAAATATAACTAGCATCTATTTTATGTTTTTGGTTAAACTAACAAAAACATCAACATTGTGACTGGAAAAACATTGGGTATTTTACCTCAAGAAAGAAAACTCCAGCCAACATTGGAAAACCAGACCACATGGATTCATCACATTTTGTAAACGAAACATACAGCTACTCGTTTTCTTGATGTAAACATTTAAGCTTTGTAGAAGATGCTAAAAGAAGGGGGACAATACGCAGAACAGAGCATGCTCTTTGAATCTTAGTTTTTATCCTTACAGCAAGCACAAAGAAACAGGTGGTGTATAGACATGCTTAAGAATAAGGGATTATTTATGTTGGCCTGGTCCTCATCACAGCTGGAAATGGTCAAGTTCTGGTAGTGTACTATCCAGATCTTGATTCACCAAGGAGATTCCAATGTACACAAAACATTCTCGCAGTTACACACAGATCTACATTATGCCGGCCCTCCTCTCTGAAAGAATAAAAGCCCCATGATTAGGAGATGTGTATAGCAGACAAAATTTATTAGAATGGGTACATGAAAGATTTTGGGAATCATTAAGTCGGAGAAGAATAGATGCTTGATCCCTTGCTTCTCAAACTAGAAGTTACTTAGCTCTGAAGTCTAGATGCTCTTGCACATCTTTACATAGCCTGTGTCCATAGAGTTACGTCCATCATTTAAAGTCTAATACCATTTGCATTATCCCTCAAGTTCTGATTTTTTTATTTTTACATCACCATGTTTTTTTTAAAAAAAGTAAGGGTGCCCATATGGCACTTGCTAAGTTTCAGCTTTTATACAAGCAATATTTTTTTAAAAAAAACTTACTAAAGCCAGTGTGATAATATAGCATATGTTGACCGCTGTCCTAACATTTTTCCTACCTCAATATATTCCATTTCATCTTTCTCTATCAGACGTCGTCTATACTTGACAGGTAGTTCTATGAAATCAATGCCACTGCCTCTGGAAGTTGTACCTGCAGCTTTGGGCGCTAGTGGTGCTGTTACAGTTGCTGCAGCTGCATCTCCACTTCGTAGATCTGATGTTGATAGTGTTCCTGTCAAATTCACTGATTATAAAAGATGCTTTGAATGTGAATGAGTGAGGTATTTTATGGAGTTATACATATTTATGTCCAAAAGGTCTGTCTACTAATATAAACAGTACTAAACAATCATACCACTATTTTTTTCATACTGTTTTGTCACTTCCCTCACAGAATACTATCTGTGACTAGTAGGGACTTTCAAAGTATCATTAAGCCTGACTTCTACATTGATACGAGTAGGCCTATTTTTAATGTTACAACTCACCTGTTCTACTTTATTTGCATTAAGCTCATGCCACTGGAAGATATCTCAAAACGACAAAAAACAGACCATAACAAGAGATGAAAGCTCATCATTTTTCCACAAACACGGCCTCTGGTGTCACAGAAGCTTAGTAATATAATCATTCAGAACGTTATTGTTAACGATTTTTACGATGATAGCTAATTTAAATTAATGATCGTGTGCCATCATTTCATTAAACATTACCTGCGCTTCTTAGAGGAAATTTAATGAGCGGGATTTCATTAAACATTACCTGGGCTTCTTAGAGGAAATTTAATGAGCGGGATATGCGGCCTCACAGTCTGAAAGTCAGAAGCAGTCAATAACTTTAATAAATGTTATTCAAAAGCCGAGGACACATTACTGATTGGAATACAGAATCTGTACAGTTTTGTACCAGTGATAAAATTGCAAAAATATCTTTCTGGTTTGCAAGTAAAAGTTATCATTAACTGGTAATTTCATAACAAAATTAAAAATATTTATATATAAGTTTTCACCTTAACTTTTGTCTCCGTGTCAAATGTTTTATTTTAATTTTGAGTGCATCGTTTCGTTTCGCACGGTCACAACGACTAAAGCACAAGGCAGTCAACGGTCAAAGGAGACAGAACAATTTAAGGACAGACCAGCTACTACAAAAAAAATAAGATCCCAATATGGAAATAAAACTATTCTATTCGAATTCCTTTCAAATTCTATCAGTAAGAAAGACTATGATTCCCCGGCACTTTTGAAACAACCTATAATGCCTCACAACCTTCAGAGTTCTCACGATGTTCGCCATCCTGCACCAGACGACACTGCGGACAACTCCGGTAGGTGGGGTACCATACTTGTGGGTAGCTTCCCCTATTCTCGGTTCTTTCCCCTTATTCAGAGGAAAGAACCGAATCTTTCTAACAATTCTTTATTTACATGCTATTTTTCATTTAGCCCACGCCCTTTACAGTGGAAAATAAAACTAAGTACAAAAGAAGAAGAAATAAACATAACATAATATCAAAGAGAGTGAAAGTGAAAATGTACAAAAGCAGTGGTTAAAAAATATCTATATTTACAAAGGTCCTCGAGTAGGGAAGTATCTCTTATATTTATGGTTAAGGAATCTTTGTCAGAGGAGGCTTATCAGATTTTCCTATAATCTAGTTTATGTATTTTAGTAACTGACGTCGAAAGCAGCTTAGGGAGTTCGACTGCTTAAGATGGAGAGGGAGGCTATTCCACAGCACGCTTCCTGAGTATTTCAGACTAGATTTGAAAAGGTGTATTCTATAGCAATGGGAATTTAGAGTAGTTCGAGCGTTATTGGAGGAAAATAGCAGCAAAGAGAGTCTGGGGGACAGTTTACCTGTCAGTATTTTAAAAAATAAAGATGCATTTGTTGAATTTTAGTCAGAGAAAGTACTCCCAGAGAGGCAAAGTCGTTTGGCTGTATTTTTGGTTTTAGTAAAACTGCTTTAATTGCACGCCTCTGAACACTTGCTAGAGGTTTCATGGAAGCTCCACTAGCTGAGTCCCATAGGGTAGAAGCGTAATCAATGGTCGACTGAATATAAGCAGTGTAGAACAGTTTTCTAGAGTGAGAATTTAGAAAGTGTTTAATTCTTGAGAGGAGAAAAGTTTTCTGTGCCATAGTTTTGCTTATGGCTAGGATATGTTTGGGACCAAGACAAATTGTTGTCAACAGTAACAACTAAAATTCTACGGCTTTGGACTTCTGATATTTGTTGGGTTCTTAGATAGATTTGGGGAAATGGTGATCGAGGCTTTGTCTCTGTTGTCGTGTTGTTATAAGCATTACTTCAGTTTTGATAGGGTTGAGTGCCATATGTGATTCGTTCTGTCCAGGACTGAAGCTCATCAGCACTTTGTTGTAGGAGAACCGCCAGCGGCTCTGTTTGTTTGTGACATGCATGTATTTACGTTGTGTCATCTGCAAACATTTCGCATGATTGGGAGATATGAAGGGGTAGGTCGTTTATGTAAATAGAGAACAGAAGAGGATCTAAGATTGAGCCTTGCGGGACACCAAATTTTACTTCAATTGGGATCTGACAGTTGATTTTTAATTGCGACTCTCTGAGTTCTGTTTGAGAGAAAGGATTTAAGAAATTTGATGGAGTAGTTGCTAAAAAGTTTGTAAAGTTCTAATTTTTTATGAGAAAGTCGCGATTATGATCTATTATGTCGAAAGCTTTCGCAAAGTCCACAAAGACGGCTGCAGTATAGTGGTTTTCATTTATATTGTTTCACCACTGCTCTGCTAGAGATGTTAGTGCTGTGTGGCAAGAGTGTTTGGGTCTAAATCCTGATTGATTAGCTTTGCATTTCATCTGTATTTTTACTCCCCTCGAGTTATTATTAACTCATTATTTTAAATGTAACGGACGTCCCCTAGCCTTCGTTTGGGGAATCGTTGGAGGGTATGGTGTTTAAGTCCACATTTTTTATCGGGGGCCAGATTTTTGTGAGGGTGGTCCCCATCTCTCTGAGTGACTCTACCTTCCCCAAATTTTTTGTCGAGTCTGCTACCCGACAGCTGCGAGCTGACTAGGGTAAGAGGGGGAGGACTTCACTACTCCTCAAGGGCAGCGAATTGGCGCGCCTTCGAGTTCAGACGTCATGGCTCTAACCACTCGGATATCCACTTTCCACATTCCTTATATCACGGATTACTAGTTTGATCAAGCATGCTCTGACACAGGTGCGTAGGAATTATGCTCACCTTTTTTGGTGCGAGGTGGGGGTGGGGGGGTGGAGCAAACGCCATGCAGACAGTGAACGACGTTCACATTCTTGTTTCCTCAGTATCTTTCTTGATGGCTACCCATGGTGAGTTTTATGAAATGGTGGCACTTAATGAATTTAGGTCAGCGTATAGGTATAAGGTGTGGAATGATCACATTAAAATGTATGGGTTTAAAGGTGAACATTACGCTCCAGCTACAAACATATTAAAAGGCCCGTGCCTTCTATTCCGAGCTTCATATAGTTGTTTGAATGACAAGAGATGGACCGGTCCTGAAAAGGATGTTTTCTTCCTCAAAGCAGTTCTCACACGTACCATCGTCAGTTTATGAAACCACACTCATATCTGCACACACACACACACACACACACTCACACACACACGCGCGCGCGCGCAGAGAGAGAGAGAGATGCATGTAATTTCCAGAAATGTGATAATGTAACAATGGTGTAGAAGTGAACAAATTACAGCCCTCGTAACTCTTTAACTGTAACGCTGTGGGGTGAGCCGTCTACATCAGCTCTACGTTAGACCCAAAGCTATTTCACGAACCTATGTTCACTCATTCTCCGTGCACTCTGACCTCACTCTTCGTGAATTTTTTTTGCTGCCAGATCAACAGCGTCTCTAACGTCGTCATACCAACATCTGCAGCTTCAATACGTGAAGGAAACCCATTTAGCCGAACACCGTACAAGGGGGTAAGGAAAAAAATCATATCCCCCAGAGTTTATATTGTTCCAAAGCATTTTATATTTCTCATAACCAGGAATCCGAGAAAGCTATATTTCTACACAAGATTTGGGGAAAAGCACAATTAGTTTGATAACTTATGATAATCTGAAAATTGGCTCTGAGTAGTGCTATGTGTATATTCTTCAAAGAGATATGTAATATTTACACATATAATAGGTCCACAATAACACAGCATTTCAATCCACGCGCTTAGCAATGAGCTCCATGCACTTTAAAAAAAAAGAGTAAGACGAGAAACAAAAAACACGAGTACAGTTTGAAAACTGGCGGGAGTTACCAGTCTGTTACAGTATGCATGCGTGCGATTATTTAGTAAAACATGTCGGAAAGGATCGACGAGCCAGCGGCGCACAGGTAAATCGTTTGTCCCCCGTGCAGACAGGTGAGAGTCCGTGAGTTCAGGTCTCGCCTAGTGCCAGAGTCATTTCTCCCTGAATATAGTACATGTACTTGCCTACAGATGTTAGTTGGTTGATTTTGATCGAAATGTGCGTATCCTAGAGGTGACACCAATGTTTCGCACTCTTCGTCGTATTCGTGACATGGATATGTCTATGTTTCGTGAAGACCTGAGAACCGAACTTGATCTCTGCCCCTCAACTTCTGCTGAAAGGCTCGTGGCTGTTCTCCGCTCTGTGCTGGAAGTCCATGCTCCTGCTGTGTGTACCCAAGTTCACCCCAGGAAACATGCGCCATGGTACCCTAACATTCGTGTTGAGCTGCGGAGAGCTAAGGCGGAGTGTCGACGAGCTGAGAGGTTGTGGCGTAGGTCTGGGCTGACCGTCCACAAGCAGCTGCTAAATGCTGCCAAGCGTTCAGTCATTCACCTTGTTCATTCAGCCAAAACTGCATTCATTCGTGCTCACATCGGCACTTGCTCGTCGAGTCGAAGCCTGTTTAAGACCTGCAACCATCTGCTGGGCCGCACTAACAGGCCGCAACTGCCTGCAGTCATTGCACCTGCTTCATTCCCTGAAGCCTTCAGCAAGTTTTTTGTCAGGAAGATTCTTGACATTCGGCTTAAACTTGATCAGCTGTCTGTGCACAATCCTGCTAGCCATATCGACCATCTGGCAAGGCCACAGTGCTCTTTTTCTTCCTTTCAGCCGATCTCGGAAAGCGAGCTTAAGACCATGATACTCCAGTCAAAAACTCCGCCTGGAAACCCCCCGGGTAACCTGCCGGTTCCAAGCCCGGATGAAGGAGGAGGGTTGGGCGTGGGGTTAGCAACCCCACCCAGTAAAACAACCCTTGGTACAGAAACTACAACTACAACATTAGTGTAGTTGCGGCCCTATGCTCCACTGGGGGCGAAAAGGAATAAGAAGAAGACTCCAGTCAAAACCCACAACCTGTCCACTGGACCCAGTTCCCACCCCTCTACTGGTAGACTGTCTTGACGTCCTACTTCCTGTCCTAACAGAAATAGTAAACGATAGCTTGACTTCTGGCATTTTCCCTTCCACCTTTAAAACAGCTGTAACCAACACGTCGGTACCTGATGGCTACTTAGGGTTGGGCTAGCTGTTACTCAAAGAAACACAAGATCGAATTTTGCCGCATACTGTAGTTTTTATTCCATGTAACTCGGCGGCTGGCCCTGCCGTCTCTCCTCTCTCACTTCTCGTTACGGACAGACCGCCACAACTCGAAACAACACTATTTATCCCTCTCCCGTCGAACTTTCCAGCAACCATCCCTTTCTCTCCCCCGGCTTCGACCTGTCCCTGAACCATGTCGGGCATTGTTCCCCCCACCCGTTCCCAGGGTCCCAAGCCAGACGTCATGGTTTACTGTCCACGCGTGGTGTGATTTGTGTTTGAGAGCGTGTGTAAGTGTGTGCATGTGTGTACGCGTGCACGTACGCGTACGACGATCATGTGTGAATGTCGATGCGTGTGCCTGTACGTGCGCATGTGTTAGCGCGTGTGATGACCGCATGTACGTGTGTTAGTGTGTACGCGTGTGTGTTCGTGTACGACAGTGGCAACGGTTCACCGTCTGGCCCCGTATCCATGTAGCCCGGAAAAGGGCCTTATTCAAGAATAGCGCCTATTAGGGTGAATAGCAGTGAAAAATCCGTATGCATGGGAGCCCGGAAAGGCTTTCCGGCCTGGCGGACCGCGTATAAAGTTATTCGACCTCTCGGGGCTGTATAACTCGCTATTCAGGCAGAAAAATGGCGGCCCTCATTGTTTTTCAGTGGCGAGAACGCCGATTGATGCGAAGAAATCAGGTGTTTCAAGACAGATCGCATCCGTTTGAAGTATTTGATGATGTAGAATTATATCACACATTTTGTTTTCCATGAGAAAACATTTTGGCACTGACCGATGATGTGGCATGCGAGATCGCTGTCACCAATTGCAAAGGTGCCCTACCACCATTGTTACACGTCCTTGTAACTCTGCGATATTTTGCTACATCAAGTTTTCAGGGTGTGTGTTGCGAATTAATTGGAGTAAGCCAGTCAACTGTCAGCCGCACTGTGGTGAGAGTCACCGACGCTTTGTTTCGGCGAGCACCACATGAAATTTCATTGCCGAACCAAGCTCGTGCGGACTTGACAAAAAGACAGGTACATACCGTACATCGCACCTACGGAATGTCAAACGTGATACAAACTTGTCTGTCTATGCTAGGAACAGTTTAAACACCTCCCAAATAAAAATCGGTGCTCGAGAGAGATTTCCTCCAGCAATATTGTAACTCCAGACTGGCTGAAGTTAGCTTTACACGCACGCTTATTTTGTAGCAGTTCAGTAAGTTGACTGTAACCAATGTCTGCTGACCCTGCCTTGACCTGTGTTTTCGGGGAGCACATTGTTAGACACGGGAGCTGACAGGGCCCACCACTCTTGCCTATTTTGGGCGATAGTGGCGAGTTTGGCCGATGACAGCTCAAAAAAACAAACAAACAAACAAACAAACGAAAAAACGATGCTATATTATATGAAGTAGTTTCCTTTACCGTCACCGAAACATCTTGTTTTCGCTTGCTTCTAAAAATAGCAACGGTTCTCCCCTCTACTACTCGCGTAAAGCTATTTGAGACCGAATAGAGCTTTGTGCATACGGAATCACGATAGGCCCTATGCACGTATAAGTCTCGAATAGCTTTTCGCGAAAAGCAGCTATTCGCGCGAGTCCTTATTCGATTTACATGCATACGGGGCCTGGTCAGGGCCTTTCTTAGTGGGTCACCTTGCGACACGCAATGACAGTTACAGGCCGCGGACAGGTCAGGGGCTGGTTATTACACACACAGCCGGCGTGAGAAAGGGGACAGTGTGGTGGCCGTCCGACTTTTACAAAAATAAAACTATCTCGTACACTACTAGAGTGCTACACTGCCTTAGTGAAGCCGCTGTTAAAAAAGCCTACCCTCGACATCAATGCATTAAACAATTACCGTCCAGTCTCAAACTTACCATTTCTGTCTAAAATCCTTGAGAAAATAGTTCTCAAGCAACTTCTATCCCATCTGAACTCTGAAAACTTGATTTCTCCATCACAGTCTGCTTATCGCCCTTTTCACAGCACTGAGACCGTTCTGCTGAAAGTGACAAATGACATTTTGTCTGCTCTGGATAGAGGTGACATCTCATTTCTCACCATGTTACACCTGTCTGCTGCCTTTGATACCATAGATCACACTACTCTCATTCACAGACTCAGTACTCTCTATGGCATCTCAGGCTCCCCACTCAGCTGGTTTCTGTCATATCTCTCAGATAGGACTCAGTCAGTTATAGTGGATGGCTGCGTGTCTTTACCTGTCTCTATTCACTCAGGGGTCCCACAAGGCTCTGTACTTGGTCCCATCCTCTTCATCTTGTACATGAAGCCACTTACCACTCTAATTCAATCTCACTCTATATCCCATCAATCCTATGCTGACGACACCCAGCTATATACCAGTTGTTCTCCTTCTCAGGCTCACACTACTATCCAGAGCATCCAAGATTGTATTTCGGATATTAGGCTATGGATGACCCACAACAAGTTAAAGCTAAATGACGGGAAAACAAAAGCTTTACTTTTTTCAAAGAGGAGAGCCAGGGTTTACTCTTCACTGCCTGTTTCTGTTCGGGTAGGCGATGCCGATGTTCCTTTTGTAACTTGGGCACGTAATTTAGGTTACATAATGTCTGCTGACATGTCTCTTGATAAACATGTCTCTCACATTTGTCGATCTCCATACTATGAGCTCCGGAAGATCAGCTCCATTCGCCATACTCTGTCTGTCTCAATCACCAAAATTCTTATCTGCTCGTTTATTCTGTCTAAATTAGACTACTGCAACTCTCTTCTTGCTGGCTGTCCTCAATACCTCCTTGATAAGCTTCAGAAAGTCCAGAACTCAGCCGCTCGTCTCGTTTTTCGGACTCGCAAACATGATCACGTCTCACCACTTCTTCACTCTCTTCATTGGCTACCAGTTAAAGGTAGAATAGACTACAAGCTCTCAACTCTCTGCTATGGTTTCTTCGAAGGTCACTCCCCCAGCTACTTTAATGAAATCTTGTCTGTAAAAACTCCTGCCCGAAACCTTCGCTCCTCATCAGACTCCCGCATGTTATCCCTCCCTCTCACTAAGACAGTCACATACGGACAACGGATGATCTCCCTTTGTGCTGCTCAGCAGTGGAACTCTCTACCACACCACATTCGCCACTCAGCCTCCAAGGCTGCATTCAAACGCTCTCTTAAAACATATCTTTGTACAAAATACTATTCCTGACTTGTACCTCATCTTTATGTTGTCCAGTGTCCCTATGTGTACCTCACTGTCTATTGGTTGTTATGTTTCTTTCTATCAAATTGTACTGCGCAGAGAGTGCGATCTATCTTATTCGTGATTCTGCGCATTATAAGTTCGCATTTATCCCTGCAGCACAAGATGGCTCAGGGCAGAAGCATCTGAGTAGACACCATTCACACACACACACACACAGTCTGGGTACAATCCATGAGACAGGATGAAACCAGGACAAAGCAACATCATCAATACCAAATGAGTACTGAAGTCTGTGTAGAAGTATAGAATGATCTACAGTATCAAATGCAGCTGACAAGTCTAACAAAGCCACAGATGACAGTTTGTCATCGTCAGCAGTTTTAACGCCCTGTCAGCAACTGTGGCTATATCATGACGAAAACGAAGTAAATGACCATTCAAAGGTTAACATAATGGTTTACGAGGGTGTAAATTTCCTGTCTTAGATTTGTTAAATAGGTACCTTGTGTGATTAAAGTCAACTAGATCAGGTGGGCCATGTGAATAGATTTTACATATGAAACGATAGATTGGGAAGGGAATCTGCAAAAAAGGTTCTCCAGGCAAAAAGTTAGAGGTGGTACGGGGGTATTCATCGGGACTGCTACAGCTATTTCTTCAGGATTTCTTTTACCCATCAGTGTATATTTAACAAAATCCTGGATAATCTGCAACTATCTCTCTAAAATGCTGTTTATAGACCGTGTCAGACGTTTCTGATTTTTTTGAGTTTGAGAGGTCAAAACGGATTTCTGGTGTAGGAAGTAGCCATGGTGGTGTCTTGGTTAGTGTAATTGGTGCTGTTGTTTGGGGGTCCATCCCCAATTTCTGAAGATGTGGGTGAGCCCGTATGGCTAGAGGTTTTTGTTCGTGTTTGCGTGCCCTATACTTATCCAAAAGCTGACGGGTGAAGACTGATTTGAAAGCTGTGTTTTTTGGAAGGGCTCGAAGTTTTGAGACATATGACAACATTAGTTTTAGTCGGCGTAGCTCAAGAGGGGGTTCCCCTGCCTCTGCATATAAACTATGTATGGGTGTGGTTCTGAAAGCTCCCAGACAGATTCTAAGGCCATGATGATGTACTGTGTCTAGCCTTTTTAGGTATGATTGTCTGGCAGAACCATAGACTATGCAGCCATAGTCCAATTTTGAGCATATGAGAGCACGATATAGATGGAGTAAAGTGATTTGATCCCCTCCCCATTTTGTATTACTGATCACTCTCAGGATATTCAGAGTCTTTAGACACAAAGCCTGAAGATGGCGTATGTGGCTTTGGAAAGAGAGTTTGTGATACCCAAGAAACGGACCTCTTCCACCACTTTGAGTGTCATTCCATTGACCCGAATCGATAGTTCAGGAAAAGGACCTCTCAATTTTGTAAAATGAATACAGACAGATTTTGAAGAAGAGAATTTAAAACCATTTTCTAGTACCCATTTGGAGACATGGTTTACACATATCTGTAATTGTCATTCCAGACCAGGTAGGAATTTTCAAAATCATCTAAGTATAGCGAAACCGCCATATTTCTTGGAATAGCCTTCAGAATGCCATCTATTTTAATGCAGAACAGAATAGGTGATAGGATACTTCCTTGAAGGACTCCCACCTGTTGTTCATGGGAGTCTGAAAAGGTATTTTGTATCCTGACTATAAACCTACCGCATGTTAGAAAGTTGTTAATGAAAATTGGTAGTCTACCTCAGAAACCAAGAGAAAAAAGGTCGTACAAAATGCCTTATCTCCACACTGTATCATAAGCCCTTTCTAGATCAAAAAATACTCCTATGACATGTTCTTTTCTAATGAAAGCATCTCTTATAAATGTTTCAAAGAGGACCATTTGGTCTGTGGTACAATTTTTTCTAAAACCACACTGAATTTAGGATAGAAGATTTTGGGATTCCAGCACCCAAATCAATTGAGAGTTTACCATCCTTTCAATTGAGAGTTTACCATCCTTTCAAGGACCTTACAGAGGCAATTTGTTAAAGCGATTGGACAATAGCTATTTGAATCTGAGGGGTCTTTTCCTGGTTTCAGTATAGGGATTATTATAGCTTCATTCCAAGCCATTGGGAAGTCCTCTGAGCTCCATATATAGTTGAAAATTTGGAGTAATGTTCTCAATGATGATTCTGGGAGTTTAGTTATGATCTGGTATGAAATACTGTCTGGTCCTGGAGCTGAGTGGGAGCACTTTGTGAGTGCTTGTTTTAGTTCTGTCATAGAGAAGTCAGTGTTATAGCCTTCCAAATTATGACTGAAAATTAGATTGTGTTGATTCTTTGCAAGCTTTTCACTTGTTGAAAAGCTGCAGAATATTGTAAGGCTGAAGTATTCTTTTCAAACGTGGAGGCTAATTTATTTGCTATTTCCTGGTGTTCAGTAAGTAAATTTTGTTCGACTCTTAAGTGTCTGACTGCTCTATTTACATCCTTTCCTTTAAGTTTTTTTATGGTTGACCAAACCAGTTGGGAGGGAGTACGATTTGTAAGTGTGGAAACAAAATGTTGCCAAGAGAATGATCCTTTATTCTAATGTGTGATGGAACATTCTGTTGTTTGCAGATATGTCGGGCCTGTGCTCGGAGACGCTTGAAGTTTAAAATATTTTCGGGGGTGGGTGAGCGAAAAACTTTCCTTTGAGTCTTTTTTCTATTTTGTATGGCCTTTTTACAATCCTCATTAAACCAGGGGACTTTGGGGCGTCCCCTGTGGAGGCTATGATGGGGAATGGTCTTTTCCATGACTTGTAAGAGTATCTGGGAAAAACTTTCTATTGGGTGATTGGGGGGGGATGTAGGATCTTTATTATTTGAGCCTTCATCCAAGGGTGGCATAAAATAGTCTATAGAAAGTAGTGCTGATTCACAGAGCAGCTTAAACATGGTCCGGTCAGCTCGCATCAAATTCCAGCATGTCCCCTGGTCTGTTGTACCAATTGAAAGAGAGGAAATGAGTATAGGGTAGTGGTCACTCCTGCATAGATCATCCCATACATGCCAGCTGAATTCAACTGTCAAAATAGGATCACATATGGAGAGATCAATCGCCGTAGTGCATGCAGTGTGTGGTCTACAAAAAGTTGGACTGCCATCATTCATGATGCAGAGGTCCAGGTCATTTAACAGGTTTGATAAAAGTTCTTTCCTTGCATCACTAGCCTCCCCACCCCAGAGGGGATGGTGGCCATTAAAATCTCCTTAAAGGAGTATAGGAGAAGGAAGCTGCTGAAGAAAGTCCTCTATGTTTTGTAGATAGATGTTAGCTGTAGGGGGTAAGTAGATACTACATACTGTGATTGTTTTCCCAAGAGATACTCTGGCTGCAACAGCCTGTAATGATGTGGAGATAGGAATGGGGCTGAAAAGAACTTGTGAATTTATTAAAAGGGCTACTCCCCGGGGTAAGATGTGACGGCCATAACAAAAAGGGCACGCGGAATTTGTCGTCTGCTCGCTCCACTCAATTACCCAAATGTAGCTAATAAACTAAACCTAACCCTACCCCAAACTCTAACCCCAAACCTCTGACAAAATAACATAGACCGGCCTATGGCGTCACGTCTTACCCCATATCAAAGTTCTGCCTCTCTTTCTTCCAAGTTTACTTTTTTTTTTCAAAGCAGCAATTTCAGCGTAGAAAATACCTCAAGTGCGGGAAATGACAAGACATCTGTCGGACCATCCACTTGTCTGTAATCCGAGTTGAGAGGGGGGCCTCTCATATAAAGAACATAAAACCAACGACTTTGTAAGAAACAAGATTGCCACACTTGCAGGACACCAAGAACCTCTACTATCAACAGTTAACGTAAGCTGGTCTTCTTTGGCCATGTAACCCGGCACAACACCTTGTCGAAGACTATCCTCCAAGGCACCTTGGAGGGTGGCCAACGCTGGGGTGGCCAGAGAAAGAACTGGCTTACGAACGTCAAAGATTGGACTGGTCGTCCTGTACAGCACCTGCTGACTATCGCCCAAAATAGGCAAGAGTGGCAGGCCCTGTCAGCTGCCGCGTCTATCCATGTGCTCCCCCCAACGCCATGCTGGTGCCAGGCAAAGGACGACTGACTGACTGCGTATGAGAGGAAACAAGAACTAAATTAAATCTGAAGACAGGCAGGGTAAATAGTATCAACAAAAGCAGGAAACAGGAAGCCTTGAATTATGGCACATGCTTTGATTAAGGTTCGATTAAGGGCTATTGGAACTGTCGTCTAATAAGCGAGCACCGGCCCAAGCAGCACAGGAAGATTGGGCACACATGGGACCCATGTCATGAACTTGGTGGGGCACATGTCGGATTAAGGCATGGGACCAGGGCAGAAAATGAAAAAGGGCTATAGAAGGGGCCAATGTCATTTTTACCTCTGAATATAGTGAAGTACCCATGTATATCTATGGAATCCTGCATGTTACCCAGGTAGCTCCCACCTTATCTATGAATTCCTGCATGTTACCCAGGTAGGTCCCACCAATGTTTTTAGATATATTCTGAGAATGACCCCTTGTATCTATGTTACCATGTGGTTAGAAGTGTTTTAATCAAGTTTTCTTACCAGTGGTTAAAAGTCTTCTTTCATGAGCCATTAAGTGGCTGATCTTTTTGCTGACTTGATGATGAAGGAAGCCCAAGTACCTGGAGACAATCCTCAACAGCTAGTAAACAGGTGTCATACAGATTTTTGATGATGTTTGACTTGCATTGTTTCTTCTCTTATTGCTTTTTATATGTGTAAAGACAGTAAAGTTGTTAATGAAACAAAGAAGGAACTCATTCTTTGTTTTACGTCACAGGAGGAGAATCAGAAGAAAAAAAGGAAGCACAAAAACTCCAGTGATGATGAATCAGATGAAAAAGGACAAGACAAAATTCTTTATTTCAGTAGGCTCATGCCCATAACCGATGTTGGGGAGTGTGTGTAGGGGGAATCAAAAGTGAAAATACAAAATACCTAAATACACTGTCCTTACTTCATTAAAAATACAACATTTTTAATGTGCTATTTAATCATATACTAATATCAGTAGTTCGCAAATTATTTGTTCTCTCTAATCTGCAGTGCTTTATACAGATAGTAGGCAACATTTTGGATCGAGTTTAAACAGTTGCTTGCAAATAAAATAGACAAACGAAACTGAGACGGATTCTTATAGAACTTTTCAGGAATGTACAGTTGTCGTAGATCTTTATATTTTGGTCACACGAACACAAAATGTAACTCAGTAACACCAGATTTGCGTACTTGGACATATAATAAAACACATTCTGATGTGTTTTTGTTAGAAAATGTATGTTTTGATGCTTAATAAAGAGATAACACAAGATTCAGAGTTTTGTTAACTCTTGCGGTCATGAATTTGGACAGTTTGGAGTGCACGCTAAATTTAATTTTATGGTTACTTCTGAAAAGATATGTATAGCTTATTTTGTTACTTAGCACTTCTATGCTGCTTATTTGTCTTTTACTTGTGTGTATGCACACACACACACTGGTTGATAGAAACACAGATCTTCATCGAGATAATTCATTTACACATATAAATGTTTTTCAGTTTTTTTTCAATTTTCACTTGTATTGTTTGACAGAAAGAGCAGAACAAGACAGAAATGGTGCTAGGATGTTTAAGTCTTAAGTAAAGAAATGAGTCTTCAGTCTTTCCCAAAACGTGGTTGCTGAGGTGATGCTGGCAGAGCATTCCACAGCTTAGGTGCTGCGTTTGTGAAGTCCCTGGCTCCAGTGTCTTCTTGTTTGTGTCTTCCACTGCAGGGAGACAGAAGCGTGACTGGGAGCTGGAGCAGCAGGTGGTGATTGATGGTTTCAAACGCACTACTCAGGTCAAGTAATACTGAAAGCACTGAGTTCACACTACAAAGAATGTCATTGGTCACACGAAGTAGAGCGGTTTCTGTGCTGAAGCCTGGACGATAGTTTTTACAGTCAGAGGGATCCAGGTTTGCCTTCAACAAAGGCTTCGCAACGACCTGTTTAAAACACCGTGGAACACATCCTGCTCTCAAACGCATTAATAATGTCCAATATGACAGGAAATAAAATGTCCAAAAATTGAAGAGTAAATTAAGTTGGTATAAGATCCACAGCATATGAAGTTTTAGTAGATTTCACTACAAGTTTCCTCAAGTAACTCTCATCAATACACGTGAAAGAAGTCAGCGGAACACCAGCAAATGGCACAGAATAGTCTTCCTCACACTCTGGCAACTCACAAGCTGCACCCTCAAGTCTAGCACTAATTTCCTTTATCTTATTAACAAAGAAGGAAGACAGCTGATCAGCAGCTGACGACATCCACCTCAGGAAGAACCGGACTGGTTCCGTTCTTACCCAGCAAGCTGTTCACAATGTCAAAAGTCTTTCTGGGATTTCCACTCACAGCCTCTAGCTGCTCCCGCACAAATAACGATTTAGCCTTTTTTACAGCACAGACATATTTATTTCTGGCTAACTTATACAGCTGTCTGTCAATCTCAATCTGCCAACTGTCTTTGTTTCTTGGCTTCACTCACTCCCTCACAAAACCACGCACAATCTGGTCAGTCTACAACAACATGCTTATCAAGCAGCTCTAACAAAGTCTGATTATATAACTCTGCTAACTCATCAACATCTGTGGGAGGATCTAATAACTTTGACTGAAGCAGGTCTTCTCTGAAAGTGTTCAGGTCAATCTTCAAATTTCTACACAAAACAGATATCTTTTTACGCCTTGCTCGAGAGAGATCAGTCACCAAGGACTGCACAAAATGGTCTGGAATAAAAAAAAAATCCTCTACAATAGCTGACTTGACCAGTGACTCTAATGGTGCATGAGTGATAACCCATGCAGTTAGTGCATGTGATTGGCCCCCGAGTTTGTTTTGGGTCCGGGAGGGCGGAGGGGACCCGCACGAGAAGGACGGGGCGACGACACCCCTCAACCCCACCTTCCCCAGGTGGACACAGCAGCGCTGCCACCCGACACTGCCGCTTTAGCCCTCCCGGTATGGGGCGCCAAGAGGGGAATTTTCTCAAATTTGCTATTTCTAGCTATACATCGCAATGTATAATTATAAAATGCAATGTATAGTGTGGACATAATTATACATTGCAATGTATAGCTAGAGAGAGAAAAACTCGGTAAAAACCACTTAGGAAGGCCCTGACCAGACGGTGAACCGTCGGGACGGTCGCACTTGTACCTATAGTAAGCTGTGGTCAAGTCTGGCCTTGGACTCTGGGAGTGGGTCGGGGAACAATGCCCGCGATGGTTCAGGGACAGGTCGAAGCTGCGTAACCAGACGATGAGGAGAAAAACGGATGGGTTCTGGACGGTTCGAGCGGGGAGCGTTAAATAGTGGAGTTTAGAAGTTGTCGGGGCTTTTTTGTAACTAGAAGTGAGAGATGAGAGACGGGCGGGCCCCCGGTAGTGTAGTGGTTAAAACACTCGCTTGTCACCACTGCAGTGAGCGGCTCAGGGTTCAGATCTCGTCTCGGGACACTCTCTGTATGTGACACCTGTTCGCAGGGCTGGGCGGCGGGGGTTTTCTCCGGGTACTCCGGTTTCCTCCCCCCTCCCTTTCCCCCCATAGTGCGAAATCGCCGCAAGGTGGAAGCACTTTCCAACTAAATAAACAACAAACAACAACAACAGATGAGAGACGGCAGGGCCAGCCGCCGAGTAAGCGTTGTCCATTCATGTGAGTGTCAGTGCGTTGTGCTGCCGTTAAGCGCCCGATGGCCCAGCACATCCGTCTTCGGCGTCAGTTTTCTTGTCCGAGTGTCTTTCTCGTAGAGAGACTTGCCGACCAAGGCTAACGACCATCCTCTGGCCGGGTGTTTTATGGAGTTTTCCTTCTCCAAGCCGCCGAGTGACATGAAATAAAATCTACAGCATGCGGCAAAATTCGATCTTGTGTTTTATTGAGCAACAGCTAGCCCACCCCTTATGTAGCCATCAGGTACAGACGTGTTGGTTACATTTCTGGCGCCCAATGTGGGGCTAGTTGTGCAAAGAACATTCATAACTCGGCAGAACACCATGGCTGACTGCAACACAACCACCACCGGAGCAGCCGACCGAGACAACAACGTGGAAGAGCTTCACCGCCAATTAGAAGAGCTCCGGTCCGAATATGTTAGAGACCAGCTAACAAGAGCGGTACGAGTGCAGTTACAGCCGGCCGTTCCTCTCCCGAAATTGAAGACATTCACGGGGTTTACACCTACATCGCCCCAAGAGACCACTTTTGATCAGTGGAAAGTGCAGGCGCTCGAGGTAGACGAGGATGCGCTGATCGAGGACAAAGTCAGCCTCCTGAAACGAAGTCTGAAGGGGGCGGTGCACCTGCACATAAAAGAGAAACACTACAGCACCGTCAGCGAACTGATAGCAGGCTTGCAAATTCTGTTCGGGGAATTAAAATCTCCCAAAGAACTATATCTGGAGATATGCCAGACGAGACCCGCCAGAGGACAGTGCCTATCAGAATTTTTGCTTGAACTTACGGCAAAAGTGACGGAACTCAAAAGAATAGGCGGCCTGTCAGAAGACGAATATCATCGCAGACTATATTATGTTTTCTCACAGGGAATCTCTGAGCCAATGGTCGCTCTGGAGATAAGGAGCAAATTCGGGATTCCCGGAGAAAGCAGGCCCACCTTCCCCGAATTATACCGCCATGTGCGGCAAGTGGAACGCTTGACGCTAAAAAGCGATGCGCCTAGTGAGAGACACATCGAGGCTCACACAGAAGTGCATGTCGCCCACGAGCAAAGTGATAGACCCGCTCGTCAACCAAAAAAGAACAGGTACTGTTACAAGTGCGGTGAGGTGGGGCACTTGTATCGCGAATGCAATAACCCTGCGAATGCGGCGCTGGTGATGCAGAGGGTGCAAGACCAGCAGAGACAAGGAAACGAATGGCGCAAGAGACGAGGCCTTCCCGAGCTTCCATTAAAACTAAAACGGAACACGACGGAAGGGCGAGCGCTGGTTCCAGAGGGCGACAGTGAGACTTCAACGGAGAAGGTGAGAAAACAACACCACCTCCTTTCAACGGCCGCCAAATCCATCGAAGACGGCCTTTTAGACCTACGGCCAGTTCGACTTTCTTCGTTTAGCTGCTGACAGTGTTGCGTCGTTTAAAACAGTGGTAAAGATACCTGGCTAGGCAGGTAGTCTGTGATGTGTCATTAATCAGGGCTGGGAAGGTAAAGGCTGTTTGGTGAGTTGTATATTTCAGAGGCAGAAATCTGCTTCTAAGGTCTCTAAGTTGGGTACATTGGAAAAGTAGATGTATTTCGTCGTCTGGTGAATCAAGACATAGCGGACATTCTAGATTTGGCATTGGTGCCGTTGAGTACCTGTATTTGTGGGTTTTTAACTCAGACATCCCCATTCGAAATCTAATTAGAGCATCTCTTAGGGCTTTGTTGTTTACACAGTATAAATATGGTTCTATTTGCAATTCCAATTTGAACTTTGCATACACAGTAAACCTAGGGCTCTCTGTGACATGACAATGCCAGTCTTGTTTATGGCAATCAACGAGTCTTTGTTTAAACATAGAGAGAAATTTGCCAACATTTTGTACACCTTGATTTTCCCAGACATAGCCAAAACCATACCTGTACAGAGTCTCACACACTTCAGACACCCAGCATGCTTTCCCCCTATTATGAAGCTCAGTCAACATGTTATATGCCTTTCATGGGAGTCTCGTGGAGTCGAGCCTTGTCAGGCGTAACCAGCATCGAATGCAAGAGGTTTTGGAATGCACATAGAGGGGAAATCTGCCCGAAGCCTGTATAAAATCGTTAAAGCTAGGTGTCATGAGATAACTCGAGGGGGTAGGTAACAATCTGCCCACTTACTGTCTAGAGCGCCTTGTTGACAAGCCTGAGGCCCTTTGGCGAGGAAGTAGGGGGCGTATGTTTTGGTATGGACGCCTAAATGGACGCGTGGAACGGAAGGTGCTAAGTGATTTCGGCCGCCATGCGTGGCCGAGGGCTGGCTAAACGTCAACAAAGTCTGGGCAGAAGGGAGAAAGTTATCCTAAGGCGCGCACCTGGTTTTGCCGTCAGACCACGTAATAGGACAGGGGGGGGAGGGAGGTTTAGCCACCTGACCGCAACCACCTGTAGGCGTGGCCTGTGGTCAGAAAGAGATCTCCTCCTGTCGTTTGCTGACTCTAATTGTAGCTGATTGGATGATGAGTTACTGACCAATGGCATCCCTCGTTGTATGTATCTGTGAGAATGTGGAGAGATAAATAGAGAGACAAGAACACATTTCAAGGGCTTTTTGGCGAACGTCTGAGTGGGGGAGCAACGGGTCACCAGCCAAAGCGGCTTCAGCTTTCTAACGCCAGCAACACTTCTGCCTCGGACCAAGTCTTAGCCACGAGGGCAAGACTCGGGAGGAAAGAAGTCGGGTTAGAGAACCTTGAGAGAAGGAGGCAAGTAATTGGCGACGTACTGTCAAGACTGCCTGCTGTTGTCGTGGAGAGGAAAGGGCTGTGTGACTGTGGGCTCGCTCTACCGGTGTGAGAGGTAGAGGCTCAACGTTGAGGCCGCCAGAAGTCGTCGGGTCTCAAGGACTGAGACCGTCTGTGGTGGTGTTTGCTTGGCGGCTGTACGAGGCATTACAGTCGTCGAGGAACCCACGTGTGTACCTCGAGTGGTACAAGGCTCGAATCTGGGTCACCGGGACAAGCAGTCGTCGCTCTCTGACGTGGTGACAGTTCGAGGGAGGAAGACGTCAGACCATCAGACATCACTTCGAAGGGAAATCGTCAGTGTGTCGTGGCAGTCAACTGAAGTATTGGACTTTCAACAAACCAGCTGTAACAGAGCTAAGTTGGTGTGCTTGCGAGTGTGTATGGTATTTGTAAAGAGAGGCAACAGCACTGTAACATCAGAAGTACGCTCTAGCACGGATAGTATTGGGACCCCCCTAGACGAGTCCATTCGATTGTGTTTTGTTGAATTGCTTTTGTAATGAATAAATCTTTTCTTTATTGTTACATTGAAATCTTACGTCGTTGAGTATTGTGTTCGGGGAAGAGCAGGGGTGGGGGCTCGTGAGCCAAGTTGTGTAATTGGATGACTGACGTGTGATTATCGTGTGTTTTCCCCTGCAGTTAATGTTGACGTGGGCGGCTAGTGTTGAGTGACTAGTGCCCACGTGCCCATTCCCCGGGGCCAGTATTCACGTTCTGGTTGAAAGACCAGGGATACTGTCACACTAGGGTGCGCTCCAAAGCTGATCTAACTTTTTTGATTGTCCAAACGGTCTAAAACAAGGAGAAATAACTAGCCCTATACTCTTCTCCTTGCTAATAAACGAACTTGCACGAGACATAGTCGAGAATGGAAAACATGGCATTCAGCTTCAACCGGATTTGCTAGAAATCTTCATTTTACTGTTCGCAGACGATATCGTTCTGTTGTCGGACACTGCCAGCGGTCTACAAAATCAATTAAATGTACTCTCTAAAAGTGCAATAGCACTAAATCTTACAGTGAACCTCGAAAAATCTAACATAATTGTGTTTAGAAAAGGTGGACACCTAGCAAGGAGAGAAAAATGGACTTATAATAATAACGCGATGAAAGTAGTCAACTCCTATAAATACCTGGGCCTATTCTTTACTACTAAACTGTCATTTTCATCTGCCCTCAGAGACCTGACAACAACAGCAAAAGTAGGGATTATCCAAATCTTTAAAACTCTTTGGAAAATGCAAGACTACACACCTGACCTTTTACTTAAGCTTTTTGATAGCCAGATAAAGCCTCTGCTCTTATACGGATCAGAAGTATGGGGCTTTGTCATGAACCTGCCGGGTTCAAGGCCAGAACAACACGGCCGAAGCCTGGGTAGCTTAATTATATGGGGCTGCGGTCAGTCAAAGGACGATCCATTCTGTCCCATTTTATGTCTTGACAGGCCGAAGTGATAGATGTAGTCGATTTAGGTCCTTGGACATAGGGGTAGGTTTTGGAAGTTTGGAGAATAGCGGGTGGTTGTAGTTTTACTAGTAACATTGCGAGCGTCAGGGCTGGGGAGAGTTAGTTTGAGGGTCACGTGGTTAGATGGGTATTTAGTTCGGGTAGAGGAATAGTCGTGGCTTTTTCCCCCTGATACTACAGCTGAGACAACCGTCTCTGAGTGCTAGGCAGCCGCAGGCAGCAAATCTGTAAGGGAAGCCCGTTCTTTGTGAACGTAGTAGCACTATTTGCTGGCACTTGCAGGCTGGACGTTAAAGGTGTAGAGAAACGGCCTCTGTTAGTCTATACGGCAAGAAGGGGAGACGACATCAGGACCTGCGTAATCAACCCGACCACCTGTTGCCTGGGGCAACCTCTGGAAGAAGCGGCTGACAGTGTGCCTCGTCGGTCTTTCCCCCGGAATTCTTCGTCGTCGGAAGCCGGTGCCAGACCCCTGTCGTCGAGCGTCTTCTGCGCCGCGGTGTTTCAGTGCCTGGGGCAACGAGCTGAACCCGTCGTGCCAGTGGACAAGGGACAGTGTGTCGGGACGATCACGCTTCACCTCTCATCTCCACCATCGTTGTCTGGGACAACCGAGAGTGATATAGTGTTCCGCACTATCGGTGACAGTAGTGTTTACGATCAGTGGATTTCTGCTCGCCAGACCCAGGGCTCTCTCGCAGCGGAGGGAACTGTAACTTTATATCTCTGTGGTCTGTACACAATCTAATTGTTTTAATTTTGTTTTAATAATAATTGTTGACCTGTACTGTGTTGTCAGGCGTTGTTGCGCACGCGAATGAAAAGGGAGTGAAGGAGGCGTGCGGACGTGGGAACGCAGATGAGTGGGGCGTGAGAGGGTGGAAGGTGGTGTGAAGCGAGCCAGCGTAGTGTTCCCTTTCCCCCTCGGGCTTGGTTGTCAACCCCCCCTCTCTGCGGGTTCGTCACGAATGGGGGCTCGAGTCCGGTGATGTGAATGTGTGTTGTTGAATAGAAGTCAGGTTTAAGAATCTAGTGATTGGAAGTGCGAGAGTGTGTCTTTCGTCACTTGTCCTGTGTCTGTTCTATTACAAGATAATTATTTGGATTGATGATTTTATGACTCTTCTTTGCATTTGTGTTATTTTAGATTTGAAGCTTTGATGATTGATTGTTCAGGGGCTAGAAGTTTAATTTCTGTTTACATAATTGCTCTACATAAGAATTAGTGATTAAGTACTGGTGAACACAAGTGTGTCAAATCGCTAGTGTCATTGCTATTGTAAACAGACTGCAAGTGCCCAGCCAGTAGCTGAACAGAGTGGTGGAAGGTAGTTGTAGTTTGATAGGGTTTTTAGAAGTTTATGATGGAGAAGGAATTCTGCCTTACCACTAGGGAAAAGCAAAAGGAGTTAAAAAAAAGACGGTGAAGAACGCGGGCTGGCTGGGAATGCTTTATGGGAGTATGTAGACAGGGAGATGGAGAAATGGAAAAAAGAGAAAAGCGAGGAGAAAGATCGAATCGAGCGCGAGAAGGAGCGAGCCGAAAGAGAGAAAGAGAGGGAATTTCAGAGGGAGATGCATCAGCTAAGCATAGGGACAGGAGAGTCTAGGATAAGTGATAGCGAATCAGAGGGCGAAGGCAGTTCAAGTAGACCCAGAGGCAGGGGTATCGGATTAACATGGCCCCCTTTGACGATAAAAAAGATGATGTAGAAGATTACATCAACCTCTTCGAGAAGTTAGCCAGAGCAAACCAGCTCCCGGAGCGAGAGTGGGCCCTCCAACTGGAGGCTTTACTGCAGGGCTCTGCAAAAGAAGTGTGCAAAGGGCTGTCTGATGAAGAAGCACAGGATTTCCCCACCCTTAAGACAGCGTTGTACAAACATTATGAGCTAACTGCCCGTTTGTACCACGAAAAGTTTAGAAAGGCGAGCAAAAGCGCAGGAGAGACTCATGCGCAATACCATCGGCGGGTCTGCCACTACTTCGACAAGTGGCTTGAACTTGCGGGGGTGGATAAGAAAGATTATGTTAGCATTAGACAGGAGATGGCTAAGGAGGTGATTTTCGGGGGGTATAGGCCGGAACTGAGCCGATATTTGTTAACAGCTGGGGTCTCTAGCCTCGACGAGATTAGCCAGGCCGCTGAGAGGTTTGATGAGGCTGGCAAGTATTACAGACCAGACAGTCACCACAGACACCGACCACAACATGTAGCCCAGGCAAGGGATAACCGACACGACACCGAACGAACTGACGGTGCAAAGCAAACGACGACTGATGACCGCCCAAGCAAACCACCACCTCGTAACCTACCGGATGACAACACGACAGGTGAACGACGAGCGAAGGGAACCGTCGTTTGCTATGTCTGCAAAAAAAGGGGCCATTACGCGAGAGACTGTAGGAAGGGCGGGGTGGGGGACGTTAACGCGGTTTCCCTTCTAGATGGACCACGTCCTAACTTGACGACAGGGCGCGTGAACGGTCAGGAGTGTGACATTTTACTCGACTCAGGCTGTGACCTACCTGCCGTAGTGCACCGAAAACTAGTACGTGCAGAAGACATTACAGGTGGGACCGTTCAAGCTAGGTTCGCTGATAGCTTCTCAACCACCCTCCCCCTTGCATACGTTGAGGTGAGTTGTAAATACGTTACGGGGAAAATTGAGGCAGCAGTTATAGAACGTCCGACGCACGATTTCATTTTAGGCTGTCGTTATGTGTTACCAAGTCCAAACGTATCCGCACCAGTACATCATGTCAGCGCTGTCACCCGGAGCCAAACAACCGTGAGGAAGCCCGAACCTCTAGGAGCCACGCCCGCTGTTGGAAATACCACACGCAAGAGATAACAGAGCTGCAGAAACAGGACGCTAGCTTAGACAAGCTGAGAAAATTAGCAGAGCGAAACGAAGTGCAAGAAAGGAAACGCGGTAAGGTCCAGTTTTTCTTCAAGAAAGGTATCCTACATCGACACGTGAAGAGGGGAGATCAAGAATACAAGCAATTGTGCGTACCGGTAACCAAGCGCCAGGACGTTATGAGGCTCGCGCACGAGGGCCTACTAGGCGCACATGGGTATAGCTAAGACGGCTGACAGGGTCACCACCCAGTTTCACTGGCCAGGTATTTCCGGGGATATCAAACGCTTTGTACGGTCGTGCGACATTTGTCAGAGGACGATGCGAGCCGATCGCCACCCCGCGCCATTGGGCGTGATACCGTTGATTGACGAACCATTCAAGCGAGTAGCAATGGACCTGGTAGGGCCACTCAAGCCCTCGTCGGAGCGAGGACACCGGTTCATCCTCACAATAGTCGACTACGACACTCGCTTTGCGGAGGCCACGCCCTTGAAGAATGCCGACACGGAAACTGTAGCTGAGGCCCTGCTCGGGATATGGTCACGAGTGGGAATACCAGAAGAAATAATGACGGATCAAGGGACGCAATTCATGAATCACGTCATGGCTGAAGTCAATCGTCTCCTGTCCGTACAGCACCATACAACCACCCCCTATCATCCACAGTGTAACGGGCTGGTGGAACGTTTCAACGGAACTCTGAAGTCGGCATTAAGGAAACTCACGGCAGAGAAACCTCGCGACTGGGACCGTTACCTCCCAGCCCTACTCTTTACATATCGTGAGGTGCCACAGAGCTCGTTAGGCTTCTCTCCCTTTGAATTGGTTTACGGGAGGACGGTGAGGGGACCCCTGGCGGTCCTTAAGGCGTTGTGGACGGACGAACAGACGGGAGAAGCGATTAAGACAACATACCAGTACGTAACCGACCTGCGCAACAGGCTTGAATTCGTCGGGAAGCTGGCGCGTGAAAACTTGAAAGAAGCCAGGAAGGTGCAAAGCCGACAGTTCAACGCGCGAGCGAAACCACGCGAGTTTCAGGTGGGGGAAAAAGTGTTGCTATTATTGCCAACCTCCCATAACAAGCTAGAGCTTAAATGGCGGGGGCCCTACGAGGTGACCCAACGGTTATCGGGCCTCAACTATCGGGTAAAGCTCGAGCGGCACGACAAAATATTTCACGCCAACCTCCTGAAACGCTACGTAGAGAGAGAGAGGGTGAGGATGGCGGACCCTTGGTAGTGGCGACCATAGTCGCTGAAGAGGTGGAGCCAGTACTGGGGGCCGCCGATACACTCCCAAATTACCCCACCACGACGACGGAGACCTATCGAGATGTGCGCATAAATCCTGACCTGTCAGAAGCTGAACAGGCTAACCTGAAGGACCGGTTGACCTCTTTCTCCGATACGCTCACTGACAGACCAGGACTGACCTCACTGACGGAGTTCACGCTTAAATTGACCACAGATACCCCGATCAGGTTAAAACCTTATCCCATCCCACACGCAAAGTTAGAAACCATCAAGACAGAGATTCAAGGAATGCTAGAGATGGGCGTCATCGATAGGGCGGAGGGGGCGTACAGCTCCCCGATTGTACTGGTGAAAAAGAAGGATGGCAGCCACAGGTTCTGCGTCGATTACAGAAAGCTGAACCAGATCACGGAATTTATCGCCGAGCCCCTGCCTGATCCAGACACCATCTTTGCGCAGTTGGCCCGAGCCAAATTTTTCTCGAAAATCGACTTAGCAAAGGGATACTGGCAGATCCCCGTCAGGCCCGAAGACAGACCGAAACTTGCGTTTACCTCTCCCATGGGATGCTACCAATGGAAAGTCATGCCATTTGGGGTCCAGAATGCGCCGAGTGTTTTCACACGCATGATGCGGCAGCTGTTAGAACCGCCTGAAGGGAAGGGTGTCCATAATTTTATGGACGATTTGCTACTAGCAACAGAAACATGGGAGGCACACGTACAGTTGCTTGTCGACGTGTTTTCCCGCTTAAAGGCCGTGAACCTGACTGCACGGCCCACGAAATGTGAGTTAGGCTACCGCTCACTTGACTTCTTGGGGCACAAGATAAGTGAGGGGGCGATCGCACCGGCGGACAGCAAAGTGGCACAGCTCCTGGACGCCGCACGACCTGTGACAAAGACAGAAGTTCGTAGCTTCCTAGGACTGGCAGGGTTTTACAGACGTTATATCCCCAACTTCAGCGCCATTGCTTGTCCCTTGACTGACTTAACGCGAAAGGACCAACCGACCACAGTTCGATGGACGGATGCTTGTCAGAAAGCTTTTGAGACCTTAAAGCAGAGTCTGGCATCTGGTGCCGTCACCAAGCTACCAGACATCGCGAGACCGTTTATTCTGAGAACTGACGCGAGCGACAGAGGTGTCGGCGCTGTCCTCTTGCAAGACCACGGGGGTACTAAATACCCTGTGGCCTTTGCGAGCAGGAAGTTATCTCGAACTGAACAAGCATACTCGGTTAATGAGAAAGAATGCTTAGCTCTAATCTGGGCCTTATCTAAATTCGAGCAGTATCTGTACGGTCGAGATTTCTTGCTGGAATGCGATCACCAGCCCTTGGCTTTCCTGAGCCAAGCGACACACGCCAACGGCCGACTAATGAGGTGGTCGCTGTTCCTTCAGCAATACCACGCCCACATTAAGTATATCCCAGGGAAGGAGAACGTGGGGGCAGATTATATGAGCAGGAGCCTGCCATGCGATGTAGCAAAAGGAAAAGATTAGTCTAGAATGTGATCGGAGAATAGCCTACTTACAGTGGGTGTAAGAGGAGGTGTAAATATTATTCATAGATGTGATTTTTAATAATATGTAGTTGATGTTGTGCCTAATCAGGATGCACCATGTTATGTTTTGAGAACGCGAAGAATGCGTTTATCTGAGGCTAGTGGACCATAGTTGTTTTAGTTTTGCTATTGGTTTTAGTTGTTTTGTTTTAAGCTGTTGTGTTGTTCTCGCCTAATTTTGAGAAAACCCCAGGTTTTACTCTTGAGTGGGGGGATGTCATGAACCTGCCGGGTTCAAGGCCAGAACAACACGGCCGAATCCTGGGTAGCTTAATTATAGGGGGCTGCGGTCAGTCCGAACCCGTCGTGCCAGTGGACAAGGGACAGTGTGTCGGGACGATCACGCTTCACCTCTCATCTCCACCATCGTTGTCTGGGACAACCGAGAGTGATATAGTGTTCCGCACTATCGGTGACAGTAGTGTTTACGATCAGTGGACTTCTGCTCGCCAGACTCAGGGCTCTCTCGCAGCGGAGGGAACTGTAACTTTATATCTCTGTGGTCTGTACACAATCTAATTGTTTTAATTTTGTTTTAATAATAATTGTTGACCTGTACTGTGTTGTCAGGCGTTGTTGCGCACGCGAATGAAAAGGGAGTGAAGGAGGCGTGCGGACGTGGGAACGCAGATGAGTGGGGCGTGAGAGGGTGGAAGGTGGTGTGAAGCGAGCCAGCGTAGTGTTCCCTTTCCCCCTCGGGCTTGGTTGTCAACCCCCCCCCTCTCTGCGGGTTCGTCACAGGCTTAAAGAGTTATCTCCCAGTAGAAATAGCACACACTTTCACATTAACGAAATTACTAAATGTCAGCCCAAAACCCCCAAACGATATGGTCTATGATTGGCCAGTAGGGCGGCCAGTTAGTGGTGATTGGCCCCCGAGTTTGTTTTGGGTCCGGGAGGGCGGAGGGGACCCGCACGAGAAGGACGGGGCGACGACACCCCTCAACCCCACCTTCCCCAGGTGGACACAGCAGCGCTGCCACCCGACACTGCCGACACTGCCGCTTTAGCCCTCCCGGGGACTATAAAAAAGGAAGGTTCTTACAGCGCCGTGACACAATCAAGAAGACAGCGAAGGTCAGTGTGCTTGTTCGATATGGAGGACAGGAGCAATTGGAGGCCCCTCCGAAGCAGTTGCTGTTGACATATGGGGGGTAAATGTCGAGGACAGTTTTGGTATTTTTGTTGACTAACACGCGAGAAGGACGCCAGCACGGAATTATATAGTAACTCGTGGACGCCAGCCAGTAGCCTGGCTGATAGAGAACCGATCGCTGATAAATGAAATGGACAAAGTTACGTTACGAATACTCGAATACTGTGTACTGTGCAGCTGACCAGGTCGCCAGAATAAAAAGGTTTCAACAACCTACGGCACGCGTGTGGTAGGTCACCCTGTTACACTAAGAAAACAATGTTTTGAATGAGGGTTTAGCATGCCTTATGTGAATGAATTTTTAAACTTTACAACAGTGGACACTGATATCCTCTTCCTTCTCGCAATCAGTAAGTTCGTCTGTTCTTCCATCACCTTCACCACTACCATGTAGCCTCAGGAGACTACAATACTTCTTTGGACTGTATGAACTTTTGTTCCCTCACCTTATGTTCATTGTGAGCGTCCCTCCGTGAGACGAATAGTTAATAAACTCAATGTCACAAGTTATTCTTACAAAGAATACACAAAATACTTCTCTAAACAAAGTAATAAATCAGTGTTTTACAGCAAGTAGTTAGGTTAATCTCACAGTAATTTTACATCGTAACAATCACTGCTGTGCTTAGCAGGAAAATACCTCACTCGAATATGTTTACAAGCAGTACACCCACATAAAGGACATACCAGGTATACCAGAAAGGCAATAGGTATACAAAATATGAAAATGTCCTGAAATTCGGTGCACTCAGCACAAATATGTATAAAAACGTTAAACAATAACAGAGTCAGAATGGGTAGCACACGACATAGTCCCTAACACCACCTGCGGATGATACACTCAGTCTTCCAGCGCGTGCTTGATTTCTACCCACTCTAAAATGAGGTCTAACCCGCTGAATCCGAAGCGCCAGTTTACTGGCTTACCTGGTAGAGCGCGATGAGCTCTGCTCCACGATCGTGATTTTCTCTTTGCACGATTGTGGCCCTACTGGCAGAACACAATGAGCAACGATACGCTTACTATTGTGGCTCGTGCTCCACGAGCCTGGCTCTGCAGTTTCCCTATCGTCTTCAAAATCGTGAATTTTAAGCCCATGTTTCTGAACATAGAAATATTTTTATTCCGGTCTAAGCGGGTTAAACACCACTTAACCTTCTTAAAGTTCTGGTTTTTAATTGTACTGGTACTGTACTGGTAGTAGAACAATAGCCCCTGGCTTGATTATCATGCAGTACATACAGTGACAACTCTAGTCACTAAACAGCCGTATAATTAGCGCTCTCTCTAGCGCCTCACGTCGACATACAGTGTGCCGACTGGTAAGCCCGAATGACGATTGAACACCCGTCAGTGACAGCACAGCAAACAGCAAGCAAGCAGCAAGCAGCAAAACACCAAGGTTGCTTGATAATCCATCCTATGCTTGCTATGGTCGGGGCTAATATTCCCACCTTTGTCGTGAGTTCAGCCCGGACCACTTGTAAAATACTAAATAAACTGAAACTCCAAATTTCTCGTGATCCCTGCGTGGCAGCGACAAAAAAAAAAAAAAAGACATCTTGTCCACGGTGTATTTCCCGAAATATGGCCGGGTGATCAGGAGGGGATGAGGTAACCGGGCACTCCCCCTTCTTCAAAAGCTACACAACGTCTCCGATGCGACGATGTGTGGGGGATGGGGGTGGGGAAGATCAGGAAAAAAAATCAAGCGCTCCCACTGATCTGAGAGCACCCCTCCTTCTTCCGGCCACCCTCTCTTTCATGCCAAGGTCATTGAAGTGGTAGGCACACCGATAAATAACACCCATTGCAACGGGGAAAATAGATACTTTATTTTACACTGTATTTTGCAGGAAGTTTAAAAAAAAAAACTCATCTCGTTACCGTGGTAGAACCCCGCCCTCCAAAGATCTATAACTGGCGGCTGAAATTTGTCACCAGGTTATGTCAAACCCGCAAGTTAAGGAAAAAGGAAATGGCAGTCGATTGTCTGATAAATTGTTCTTCTAGCGCCTGTGGTCTTCTGGATAATGTGCAGTACGTGTCGAGAAGATCAATGCTGGCATTTGTAATGTCCTTGCGTGTATCTGCGCACCTCGGTACTGGCTGATCCCCACCCCACCCCAGCGCCAACCGCCGCCATTCCATTCTTCCCTAAACTTCCCTCTCCCTTCTCTCTCTTTCTAACGTCCCTCTACGTCATCCTGTATGCCTTCTTCCGACACCATTGATCTTCTGGATGATATACAGTTTACAGTTGAGACAAGAAATCTGCCATGAGTAATGTATACCCGTAAACGCACATACGTGTCTGTGTGTGCGCGCGCACACGAGTGTCTTTGGGGAGGGGGGGTGTTCATGATAGCGAAAGAATGAAAGAACATAAATATATGCACGCGCGTGTTTGTGTGTATGCGCACTGTATGACTAGGAAAGGGGGATAAGGAGAGAAAGAGAAGAAAGAAACAGCATCACGTCAGCGGCCGTTGCGTGCACCGGAAGTGTGTCTGGCTGTGATGGCGGCGACCAGGAAGTTTGCCGGCGTCGAGTGGATCACTGGCCAAATCCGTGTCTCGCGATCTATACAGACCGTCTCGCAGAGGTAGTGAGGTGGTTACTCTTTGGGCTCAGTAAAAAAAAAAATAATAACCGCAAACATCCCTAAGCCGTTGCTTATTTTGTCCGCTAATTTCGTTTTTCATGTAGTTATTTATGTAGCTCAAATGTTGGGCTTATTGTGGATTATTTTTAAACGCGGATAGGATGCTAAAATAATAATAATTCAGACGCACATGGCGTTTACAAGCACACACACACACACAGAACATCCTTGTGAGGCTTCTACACCACATATATTAACTGAACTTTTTTTTTTCAAGTGGTACGTATCTTGAAAGCTGGTCCAAGCAGAATCTTTCCTCTACACTAACAATGACAAGGTTGAAGGAGATAATTTTAGAAGCATTTCATTCTAAATGTTATCATCAAACCGTACAGCAGCATCAATAATAAAAGATTGTCCCACCTCTGTGAAGAAAATGTATTTATCCTAGAAGCTCAGGTAGGTTTCCGGAAAGGTGACAGTAAGACTCATAATTTTTCTTTTTTTTTCCAGAGCATTTGACAATGTCGACAAATCCAAACTACATATATCCTGCTAAAAAGGGGTGTTCATAGAAAACTATTTTAAAACACTACAAAGTATGTATCAAAGTGTGAAAGGCGCTGTTGGATCTGGGATAACAGACTGTTGAGAGTGCATGACCAGTCAAGCTCGGTTATGTACCAAAATCCTTTGTTGTTCTGTATTTTCCTATCTGAAGTTTGGGCAGACTTAAACCTTTGTGAAGCCCGTGGTATTGACCTTTTAGCAGATGCACATGAAATCTTACTTTTGATGTCTGCTGAAGACATTACTATTATTGCTGACTCACCTGTTGACCTTCAATGTAAAATTAACTGCTTAGAAATGTTTTGTAACAAATGAGGTCTTACAACTAACATGGATAAAACAAAGATATACAGTATTTAAAAATAGGGGCTTTATCAAGGATTGGGGAAAATGGTACTATGTTGAAAAAACAAATTACTGTAGAACCTTGTTGCAAATATTCCACCATTATCTTCACATCTACACTAAAGTTGGTGAAGTGTACAGACAATTTATCAGGAAAAGCATTACAAGGCTTTGTTGGAATAAGGAAGCAACACTTCAGATTGAAGAAAATCTCAGCAGACATAACCTTTTAAAATACTTGAAAAAAAAATATATAGGAAGGGTCGTTAAAAATGACATTACCTTCCGTGAATGAGGCAAATTCTCTCTTGTAATGGACTCGTTTGTACGAATTATAAATTCTGGTGCAGATTATTAACATTATTCCATCCATGGATACCCAAAGCAGAGTTACAACATGCTGTATTTGCAAGACAGGGCTGGTAGATCTACCTGGGCCTTTCAGGTTAGAAGTTTGGTTTGGAGAGACATATTTATATATCTATCTATATATATGGGAAATACAAAAGGTTACCAGTGTAGAATGCCAAAAGTAAGGTTGTTTTATCATGCTATAGACTATAGAGTATAGACCCTTAATACAAAAGAAATGATGCTTATGTGCGGCCACCCAATGTTGATATTCATGTAACCAGCAGTTCTTGTTGTTGAAATAGGCTAGATGGCCTTCCAAAATCTGCACTGATGATGATGAATTAAAGCGTTGCATAAGTATTTCAAAGGATTTTATTTAGGTTTTCACCCACGATAACCAAGTTAAGGAAGAATGGAAGACACATTTGAGGTGCAGCAGATTAATTTGCTGAACACAATCCATCATAATACCGTATTTTTAGTCACCGAGGACAGGGGTTGTTGTCATGCTATTTTGTGGCTTTTGTGACTGCGAGTAAAACGGTCTTGGATATGGGAAGACCTGCTGCCAGACATGGTGTTAGAGGTAACCACGTCACCCACCCGTTAGCCGCTCCAGGTGGTGTTCCCAGGCAACTGACACCTCAGTCGATTGGTGCAGAGAGTCAGAGGTCAGCGCTGGTGTCCCGAAGGCGATAAATTAAATAAATAACAGCAAGAAACATTGATTAAAATATCTTACAAAACAAGCCGAAGAACATGAGTGGGTCTTTTGTAGGGCTTTCGCCTTTTATCTCTTTATAATTATTTTTTAATGGTAGGGAAATGCCTCAGAGTTTTGTACAAATCTTCCCATGTCCACCTCAACGATCTTAGTTTCAATGCGTGTTGGGCACCAACTGTCGTTGCAGCGTTGCGATACTAGAATAAAGCAGCATAATTTTTCCACCTAATTAACCAAAGATGTGCAAAAGCAGTTTTCAATTGATTCCGTTTTTAGTCGATTATTTTCTGTATAGTACTGCTGTAAGTAAGCGCTGACAAGATAGAAAACGCTGCACAAATTCTTCGATTATATCAAGGACCAAATTATTCTTCTTCATTGTCACGAGCTAGTATTCCCAGCAGTCACCACGGGACCTCTTTTATAAAGTGAACAGGAAAATTAAAATTTGCTAGCAAACCTACAATAGAAAAAAGATTTAAAGTTTTAAAAGCCACTGCCATTTTCTCCGCGAGTCATTCTCGAGTGAAATAACGGATCGTTGATGAAGGAAGACCTACTAACAATATTAAAGGCAGTGACATGACTAACAAGGCAGCGACTGAGGACGAATACAAAGAAGACGGCCAAATGTTGCACACAGAGACTTCGATGCTTTGTGGATGTACACAGTTGACGACCATTGTGACAGTATCCCTGGTCTTTCAACCAGAACGTGAATACTGGCCCCGGGGAATGGGCACGTGGGCACTAGTTACTCACACACTAGCCGCCCACGTCCACATTAACTGCAGGGGGAAAACACACGATAATCACACGTCGGTCATTCAATTACACAACTTGGCTCACGAGCCCCCACCCCTGCTCTTCCCCGAACACAATACTCAACGACGTGTGATTTCAATGGAACAATAAAGAAAAGATTTATTAGTTACAAAAGCATTTCAAGCAAAACACAATCAAATGGACTCGTCTAGGGGGGTCCCAATACTATCCGTGCTATAGCGTACTTCTGATGTTACAGTGCTGTTGCCTCTCTTTACAAATACCATACACACTCGCAAGCGCACCAACTTAGCTCTGTTACAGCTGGTTTGTTGAGAGTCCAATACTTCAGTTGACTGCCACGACACACTGACGATTTCCCTTCGAAGTGATGTCTGATGGTCTGACGTCTTCTTCCTTCGAACTGTCACCACGTCAGAGAGCGACGACTGCTTCTCTCGGTGACCCAGATTCGAGCCTTGTACCACTCGAGGGTACCCACGTGGGTTCCTCGACGACTGTAATGCCTCGTACAGCCGCCAAGCAAACACCACCACAGACTGTCTCAGTCCTTTGAGACCCGACGACTTCTGGCGTCCTCAACGTTGAGCCTCTACCTCTCACACCGGTAGAGCGAGCCCACAGTCACACAGCCCTTTCCTCTCCACGACGACAGTAGGCAGTCTTGACAGTACCTCGTCAATTACTTGCCTCCTTCTCTCAAGGTTCTCTAACCCGACTTCTTTCCTCCCGAGTCTTGCCCTCGTGGCTAAGACTTGGTCCGAGGCAGAAGTGTAGCTGGCGTTAGAAAGCTGAAGTCGTTTTGGCTGGTGACCCGTTGCTCCCCTACTCAGACGTTCGCCAAAAAGCAAGTGAAATGTGTTCTTGTCTCTCTATTTATCTTTCCACATTCTCACAGATACATACAACAAGGGATGCCATTGGTCAGTAACTCATCATCCAATCAGCTACAATTAGAGTCAGCAAACGACAGGAGGAGATCTCTCTCTGACCACAGGCCACGCCTACAGGTGGTTGCGGTCAGGTGGCTAAACCTCCCTCCCCCCTGTCCTATTACGTGGTCTGACGGCAAAACCAGGTGCGCGCCTTAGGATAACTTTCTCCCTTCTGCCCAGACTTTGTTGACGTTTAGCCAGCCCTCGGCCACGCATGGCGGCCGAAATCACTTAGCACCTTCTGTTCCACGCGTCCATTTAGGCGTCCATACCAAAACATATGCCCCCTTCTTCCTCGCCAAAGGGCCTCAGGCATGTCAACAAGGCGCTCTAGACGCTAAGTGGGCAGATTGTTACCTACCCCCTCGAGTTATCTCATGACAACCATCATGACGTCATTTCCGGCTCCATGTCCGGCAGCGTTGCACATTTGAAAGTAGAAACCTGCTAACACAGAAGAAATGTCACAGGGGCAAAGGTTGGTACATGCAAGCCGGTGCGTATTCTGATCTGGGAGACTTGACAACACTTGGTTTCCATGTCTGACGGGTCTGTCCTGCTGTAGGCGGGACCAGAATGTGCGTCAGCTTGGTGCACTGAGGTCAGGAGGGCGAGCAATTAACAGGAACCCTGCTGCAGTGCTGTCTTCAACTTCCGGAGCATTTGGTCGCTGACTCACTCTTTCACTCACTCGTACGCACACACACACATACAGACACGCGCATACACATTCAAAGTAGGCAAAATGAAAACGCATGCGCAAGGCCTTCTTATTAGCTTCTCACAAATCTTTTTTTAAAAAAAACCTGTAGAGCACCGAATGACCGACTGAAAGCGTGCCCGCTATCTTATGTCATTCAGGGTGAGGCTGTGGACCTATATACATTAGTGCCCAGTTAAATAGTGCCCAGTGACAATACTAAAGAACACTTAGTGTCACATTAATATTCGGCTTTGTAACAATACATGCATAGCGTTAAGTGTCACATTTTTTACACAAGGCCCTTTTATATAAAGCACAGTGCCATATTTTCATATGCCTAATGTCATTAGCATATAACTCCTAGTGTCATGATTTCATTTAACATCTAGTGCCATATCTTAAGTAACGGTTAGTGTCACGTACACTTTCATGTAACTCTTGTGTTACATTTTTATCTAACACCTAGAGCCGCATTTTTATATAACGCCAGGTGCCATATGATTGGGGGAAATAAAATATCACGCTTAGAAATGTTTACAAAAATATCTATTGACAATACCAAATAAGACAGTTGCACATTCTCATCTAACGCCTTGTGCCACATTTTTATACAATTATAATGCCATAGAGTGAAAATTATATATAATTATATTTATAATGATATGTAGCACTTAGAGTTGTGTTTCAAGTGACAATGCCAAATAAGACAATGTCTCATTTTCATATAACACCTAATGACAATATTCAGCAACGCCTCGACCCTCTAGAGACAACACAAAAAGTCACGCAGGTGGTTCTTGGTGCCGTCATCTGCCCTCATCTCTGTTTTGAAAGACAGCCGATGACCGAGTGGGGTTTTTTTTTAAAGATAAGGCATGAAGCCATTTCTGGCTGATTAATGGGAAAGGAAGACATCCCAACATGTTCCATCACTGTGCCAGTGTGTTAGTCCGCGCGCAAATCGAACGTAAAAAAAAAAGATCCGGCAGAGGGTGTGCAAACATTTTTTTGGATGACATCACATGGAGTCGACAGAGTGCATGGCGGTGGTTTGGCGCCGAACATTTCACCATGGACCTGTCTGCACTCATCGACCCTGCCACCAACTGTCGAGGAAAACGTTCCGTAAACCAAAACCATTGCCCCCACAGTGTCTGCTTCCTGTACTGAGTGTACTCCGACACCTTGTGCACGCGCGCTTGTGTGTGTGTGTGTGAATACCGAGCGTGTGTATGTGTGTGCCACCTGATATGCGTGAATACCGACCGTGTGTGTGTGCGTGTGTGTGTGAATACCAAGCGTGTGTGTGTGAATACCAAGCGCGCGCGCGTGTGTGTGTGTGTGCCACCTGATATGCGAGAATACCGACCGTGTGTGTGTGTGTGTGAATACCGAGCGTGTGTCTATGTGCCACCTGATATGCGAGAATACCGACCGTGTGTGTGTGCGTGCGTGCGCGGGTGTGTGTGAATACCGAGCGTGTGTGTGTGTGTGTGTGTGTGTGTGCCACCTGATATGCGAGAATACCGATCGTGTGTGTGCGTGCGCGCGCGTGTGTGTGTGAATACCGAGCGTGTGTGTTTGTGCCACCTGATATGCGAGATACCGACCGTGTGCGTGCGTGCGCGCGCGTGTGTGTGAATACCGAGCGTGTGTGTGTGTGTGTGTGTGTGAATACCGAGCGTGTGTGTGTGTGCCACCTGATATGCGAGAATACCGTGTGTGTGTGTGTGTGTGTGTGTGCGCGCGCGCGTGTGTGTTTGTGTGAATACCGAGCGTGTGTGTGTGTGTGTTTGTGCCACCTGATATGCGTGAATATAACGACCGTGTGTGTGTGTGTGTGTGCGCGCGCGCGTATGTGTATGTGCGTCTATGTGTGTGCCTGCGTGCGTGTGCCAGCTGGTAGCTGAAAGCGGAGACACGAATGGGTCGTAATCTGTTCCCCACTTTTTAACAGGTCAGCGAGAACCGATCGCTGATAAATGAAACGCTCTCTCATTCATAGATGTGTGTGTGTGTGTGTGCGTGTTAGATGCATGCCAGTGTGCGCGCGTGGGTGTGTGAAATACATGCATGGTGTTGTTGATAAGAGACTTAAGCAGCCCTGGTCAAAGGCTAGGAGGTGTTGTTAACCCCAGCTCGTGTCGTGTCTCCTTTTTTTGTACAGACCCTTAAGTCAGTTCATTCTCTGAGAATGATGGACAGTTCTACCTCCCCCCCCCCCTTAGACACCAACATTTCATCGTCAAGAAGAGCCGACGATGATCGCCACTGTGAGTGATGGATGCGCTGAGTAACAAGGTGAACAAGAATTAATGTGGGGAGGGGGGTGCTGGTTCATGGCAAGCGAAACAACAATAGAAGTGAAGCATTCAAGTTGTTGTTGATGTTGATGGTGATGATGAGGAGGAGGATTTTAAAAACAAATTCAGAGCCGTCTGAAGCATGCTAGATCTTATCAGAGTGTCATCTGCGGCGATCGAAGCCGCAGGGGAAGATCTTTTGACCGAAATTAATTTTTATTCCCTTCTTTAAAGGCGGGCTGACTACAAGCCATTAATCATTGTGCCTGGCCTCTACCCCCCCCCCCCTCTCCGCCGGGCATGCGCCACGACAATAAATGAAATATGATGGTTGGAAACAGTGTCATTTTTGCTGGCAGTACAATCATAATGAACGTTGCAGTGGTGCTGGAGGCCGGGGTGTGTGGGGTGGGGCTCGAATTAACCGAGTTCAAAGCAGGAGTCAGATGTGGCATCACGATAGCGCAGAGGATAAACGCCTCAAGGAGACGTTACAACAACTGTGCCCCCCTGCTAGTGGTGGAGGTGTGATGCACTCAACAACAGCAGCAGCAGCAGGGTTGAATAACAGTAGCAATGCTTGTCACTGCACGCGCGCCAGCTGCAGTTTACTATCAGCTGCCGCTGCAGCACCTGTAGTGTCTGTTATTACACTATTTTTCAAACACTTCCTTTTTTTATAGTCAATATGACTCATCTGTCGTTATTTGCGTCTTCTTCGCGTCTGGTTTGTTTATAGTTTTCCTCAATCACTTTAATGCTTACATAATTTTACGGATGCAAGCTAGGATGAACTCGACCTCGTGTGTGTGTGTGAGAGAGAGAGAGAGGAAGCGAGAATGTTGGAATAGAGGGAAGGGGACCGTGGCAATGGAAGGATATTTATAGACACCTTGGGAGCAACTGTAGACGGAGGTTTCGATGAAAGTAGCTATAGACAGAGGTACCTCGGAAGTAATCAAGTGCAAAGCGAGGGGCTGGCTCGCTAAAGGTCGTGACCTGTCCATGGTCTAGTGACTCTAGTGAGTCTAGTCAGTGCTTTACTCATTCTCGTGTTACTCACGACAGCCGTGATGACAAAACCCATGTCGCGGGTCACGTGAGACTATTAATAAAGAAGGACAAGACTCAACTCAGTCGCAGAGCCTTGTCACATACCAACATTACACCTCCCCTTAAAGATCTAGTCAATCTAGTGGGATGGAATATATTTTTTCTAGTGGCTGTGTGAACCTCATTCCAAGATAGCATTTCCCCAAATATGGCTGAATATCTCCAAGCCATTCTCGCGATACATGCTTACAAAGATCACGGAAAGAGATGAAACTCTTGTTCCTAAATAAGCTAAGTAACATATTATCGTCTCACTTCTCCCATTGGCCTTGAGAATGTAAACATACCCTGCTGGTACTATCCTGATGTCGAGTAGTTGACTTCATTCTGTTCGTGGTAATGTTTGTGCCCGTATTTCCAGAACGGGGAAAGGTTGGAGGTGGATGAAATATTCCTCTATATTTTAGGAAACAGAATCCTGCACTGAGCTTTAGAGAAAAAAACTATTATCCTCCACTAGATCTTTAACCTAACAGACAAGATCAAATCTTACCCGCAAATATGAAAAAGAAAATTAAATGAGGCAATCAAAAGAATATGCGAACACATTAAAGGTAGCAGTCATTGTGGCACGACATTACAAGAAAAATTAATCGTCCTTTCAATTATGCGTGAACAGGATGAAGTGGTTCAGCTGGCTGGCTGGGGGTTTGGACGGAAAGAAATTGTAGAGGTAGGGTAGCAGGTAATTGTCATCCTGAGGGGCTGGAGATAAATGGCCGCAACACCAGTCGGCGGTATCAGGGAGGACGTAGCGGTGGGTGCGGGGGTGGATGAGGGGGCGGAACAGCTGCGCAGAGTTCAACGAAGAAATGAAAGGGACAATCCTGAAAGCGAGGCAGAAAGCGACAACAAAGAAAGCCGACGGAAACAGCCACCGACGGAAGGCAGCAGGGTGGTGGGGAAAAGTAAAAGGAGAGGAGGAAATAACATGGAAGCAGGCTGGAAAATGAAAACTGCCAGGATCCGGCAACAAGAAAGGGGAGATCCCCCCCCAAAAAAAAAATAAATAAATAAACCACAAAACAAAACTAAAAAAAACCAACCTGCTAGTTGTAAACGATCCTACCCTTCTCCTCCAACACGCACGCAGTTGCGACAGGACAGTCTGGTGCGCTGTGAGCCGTGAGCAGGACAATTAACTTGCCCACCAAATTGCCCATTATCGTCGAGGTTCTCCTCCCCTGAAAGATCAAACGTACGTGACTTCAGCAAGTGTGTGTGGGGGTGACTGTGCGCACGTCAGCCTCGGCCATCAGATGCCATGCAATACCTGTTCACATTCTATCGACACTAGCCAGCGCCCAGGTGACACAGTCACTTCATATTCTGCTATCCAATCACCACAAGTGATTGCCAAGCTGGTCTTGTTTGCTCCTCTCTGTTGCCTTCATGTTTCAGTCTCTAGTCTAAGTAGTTAAGACGATCATTCGCCTCCTCTCTGTTGCTTGCCTGTTTCAGTCTCTAAGTAGTTAAGACGATCATTCGAAGTGAGAACAATGTTGGGAGGGTATACAGGGAAAACAATGTTGGGAGGGTACGTACACACAGAGAACTACTAACGTTGAGAGGATATACACAGAGAACAATCAGTGCTGGGAGGGTACACACGGAGAATAATTAATCTTGGGAGGGTACAGACGGAGAACAGTCAATGTAGGGAGTTTACTTGGAGATCGATCACTTTTGAGGGGGATATACAGAGAAAGCTGCTAGAAAGCAACTTGAATTCTGTAAAAACCAGAACAAATATGACCAAGGAAGGAAAAATGTTTTAAAAAAATCAGTTCTAGAAAGTTTTGGCTACAGAAACTTCTAACCCAAACAAACTCCGCTTCATTAAAATAAACATATCGTCGTTAATTAGCAGCTATGTGCAAATTGGAGGTTTTAAAAGCAGGAAGGTTTTCAGAAATGTGTGGGAAGCCTCATGCGTGGACCCCTCGATGTGAGCAAACAGCCTAAAAGGCGCCTCTCTCTTCCAATCGATGCTGGCGACCTTCGCCATCTGGGAGCGCACCCCTCCCCATCCCCCTCGGTATAACACAAGCTGCATGCAAGCTGTGCGGTGGCGGGGGACGTCTCTGGTGGTGTTGTCGACTGTGTGTGGTAGGGGGCAGGGTGTCGAGGGACGAGAGCCTCAATGAGCGCATGCTGAATGATCAACAAATGAAGGAGCATCGGCTTACTTGTTTCATTTCTTATTGTACAATAATTATTGCCGAGTGTATAACCTAGAACTGAGACAGGTAAGCGAGACTGATGGAGCTTCTGTGACGCCCTTTATCGTCGTTTTCATGAAGAAAATCTTGTGTAAATGACAATTAATGGAGCAGACTGCATTCACCGATGTGATCGCGAAGCAGAGCGAACGGAGCTGGGCGTTTTATTATTTTTTAAACTGGTGTCCTGTGATAGAGACAGGAGACAGACTGTCCCGAAGACCACCTCCCTCCCCCCCCCAAAAAAAAAGCAGCTATTACAAGGAGGTGGGGGGACCGAACAAAGAACTGTCATGTGTAGTCGTCGGTGACTAAAGAGCTGTCGCCGTAAGCATGATCAGACCTGACGTCCCTGACAGATAGGAAGCAACGTCAAAGGACTGACAAGTGACAAAAACATTGTTAAGCGATTTACGTTCTTGACAAACAGGAGGCAACGTCAAAGGACTGACGTATTTGACAAGTGACAAAAACATTGTCAAGCGATTTACGTCCTTGACATACAGGAGGCAACGTCGAACGTCTACACAAATAGGAAACAACCTCAATACGCGACTCCTCCTCGACAAGAAAGAGAAACATCCCAAACAGTCCATGCCCTTGACAACCAGCGAGCCCATTGTCTTAGATTTATTTGATAACATTTGATACACTGCTTCACGTGCTGCAACAACTGGCAAGGACTCGATCCAATATGAAGAACGTGTACGCATTTTATTTTTACATATGCACATATGCACGTACAAACATATTAAAACCATTTTTAATCTTCATTTTTATACATGCACTTACACACGTATGGATATGTTTAAAAACACTTTTCTCGTCAATTTAGCACGCTTCCTCACAGGTATAGGGTTAAAAATAAAAACCACCGAACAGCATGAGGACATGAAGTATAAAATATAATTAAAGGTGATCTGATGTACAACTTGAGTATCTATAATAATCTCGCAGAAAATGTAAGTGTAGAAAATGATGGATGCAATTTATAGGCATGTGGCGTATTTTGCGTATAAGCTGTGTTGCGAATGTCCTGTGCGAGGCTTTGATAACGCTTACACTTCAAATGCGACCTGGTGTGGGCGGGGAAAGAGGAGGAGGGGTGAAGGACACAGGGAAATCCCCACTTGATATTCACCTCCTCCGCGTCCAGATCGAACTCAGCCATTCACTCTCAAGCCCACGCGTGGCCCCAGACTGCAATGCCGGCCCATCCCAGCAGAACGCCATGCAGGGAATTAAGAAAAAAAATTGTGAGACGTGATGGGCGAGAAGGAAGGCCGGGCAGCGAGTGGAATGCACCTCGGCAAGGCTCGTCTCCCTTACCAACGTCTGACGCAGGGTGGCGCCGCTGTCAAAAAACGCCAGTTCTATTTCTAAAGCAGATCATTGAACAGGACTTGTTTATTTGTTTGTTTTTGAAAACTAAACTTTTTTGTTTCTGCTGACAACCTACATGACATACCTGTCACTTGCTGAATCACGTGATCTGAGTCAGCGGTCCATTAGACGTTGGTCACGATGTCGCGCGGGTTCTTACCAGCGTAGTACGAGCTAAGAGTACAACACCACATGTAACAAAACCTTCACGATTTCTCCCATCTACAAAGATGATGATGGTGGTGGTGGTGGTGGGGTGGGGGTGGATCTTGATGAGGGTAGCGGGGGAAGGGAGGGGGCAAAGACAAAGGCGAGGCTGCCAGACGCACGAGGTAGCGAACCACACCCCTTCGGCTGCATGGCGTGCAACCGCGGCGACACTAATAGTTCAAGCGGGAAGCAGATGCAACCCGGTGAGGCCCGCCGCTCGCACAGTTTGTTTGCACAGCATTTTGATCAGCAGGCGTCTGTGAGTTGTAAGCCGGAGCCCAAAGGAAAGAACTCGACATTTCCGGTTCTATTTTTTACAAAAGCTGATTTAACACCTCTCTGTCTCTCTCTCCCCCCTATGCCCTTTACGACATGGTTCTCCGAGTAACGGTGGCAGCCAAGGAGTACGGATGTCGTGTGGGAAAGAGGGGGGGGGGCGGTGGTACTGTAGACGTGCCATTAGACGCCAAACTGGCTGATGGGAAACAGTTTTAAGCTTTGATTGCGTGGATGTACGAGCAAGTGATGCGATGGTCACCTTCAAGAATTGCGCAAACAAAGTCTTTGAGCTTTACCCCTTTTTGTGTCTGCGTGCCTGGCTCTCCTACGCGCGCGCACGTGTGTTTCTGTGTCTGCAAACAAGCCCACTATTTGTTGTTTAAAGACGAGCTAACGGTAAGATCCGCAGGTGTTGATAAAGTAGATGGGTGGGTGGGTAGTTAACTGAGTAGGGGAGAAAAAGGATCGGTACAGGAACTCCACTTTTACAGACACATTTTTTCTGTAATGTAGTGGAAGTTGAGTTAGTGGGTGGATAAGAAATAACTGAGATACGAGGGAAGTGGAGAAAAAAACACAACATATGATATCACAGAGCTAACAGCCTTTGACGAAGGGATGGGTATATACTCCATGAGGAAAGCCAAATAAGCAGCTGAATACAATTATTCCAGGCCTATACCGTCGATACAAGAATGCAATTTCCTGACTAAATTTCTTCGTTTATATTTCTTACAACACTGATTCCTCACAAAAGCGCGCCTGCAGCTTCAGAATATAAGGTCTTTCCTCTCATGAATAAAAATGCTTGTTAACATGCTTGGGTAAATGAGCGGCGTATTATGAATGAAAACAATCAGCCAACACCGGCTGCAGCCTGCCCCGGCCCAGCAGTGTTTTCGTAAAATTTCTAAAATTAGATAACACTTTCAAAGCCATAAAGTTCTTAATAGAAAAGCGTGTGCTGTTTTAAAATAGCAAATCTCCATCCATTCATCAGCGAACACCACTTCAGCTCAGCAGTGTTTTCCTGTGCTTAGATAACATTTATGACAAGAATGTAATGGACTAACATAATAGGTTATTTCATGAAAAAAATAAAGAGAGAGAGATTCTAAAATTGAACTTGTTAACAAGTTTGAACGGGTGTCTGATGCAACAACCCCTCGCCCGCTCTTTTGTACTTCCCTACTCGTCTCCGTTTTGCTTATGCCCTCCTGCCTAATAAAGTCCTCCCTTTCCCCCGCATTTGGAGTCTTCGTGTCCGATTCAATTTGTTTATCTACTTCTGAGAGAAGGAGCAAGAGGAAGGGAAGAACTGAGTGAACAAAAAGAGAGAGAAAAGGAGAAAGCGAACCCTTTTTCACGGTTTTTTTTTTGGGGGGAGGGGGGTCTACCTCGGAGAAACCGAGCGAGAAGGAGGAGAAACTGAATGAATAGAAGAGGGAGTCCTCCAGTTATGTGTGTGCTTCAGAAAGAGATTTAATGGGGAGACAGAATGAGCAGAAGAGGGAGAACACTGAACTCTAATCATGGCGACCCATATATAGCTTCAGTTTTGCTCTCTTCAATATAAACTAATGAATGTTGCCGTAAAGGATCCACAAACTTTCAGAAAAACAAGGTTGTCTGCACTCTGCAGGCATCATTTGTAGCACACATTGATTCGCTTTGAGACTGGTCAGATTAATATATAGTAAGTGAAATTAGCTAGTGTCATAAGAGAGCACCTGAACATACGTCCTGTCGCCACCGTGTTCCTCCCCCACACTGAACTCTAAGCACGAGAGAGAGAAAGAAAGAAAGAAAGAAAGAAAATGAGGGCCCTGCGGTGGCTTTATGTCGTCAGACTGGCCCACACTGGAAGTTATTCCCAAGTCGGTGACAAGCCTCCCCACCTGAAAACAATCTCGCTGTGTGATTTGCCGTCCGTCCTTTTCCCCAGCATTCTGTAGTTTGCCCGACTTCTCTCTCTCCCTGTCGCCGGCAAGTGAACTCGACTCAGCTGAAAGACAGACGGGTCGTCTCCTACAGTCACCAGCGCGCCGATTATAATTTTTTTTTTTTTTTTTTTAACCTCTGCTAACGACGTTTTCCTCCTCGAGTGATGGCGTCAGCACACTCCACGTACGGGTGTGGTGCTGAGATGAGCAGTTCTCTCCCCTGCACGCACTCTTTATTCTCGACGGTACGCGGCTCACCCTCCACTTTCCCTCCTCTTCGCTTCCACGCTCTTCCCTTTCTCGCCACACACCATTGATTGTTGGGTTGGCAACAGAGAGGCCTCTTGTCTTTGCTGTGATGTCGCATGGGTTAAATCACAGCCCAGGCTGCACAAAGTGATGCAAGTCGATGTAATGCGTATTATTCAATAATTTCAAGGCGTTGATTATAAATGTGTTTATTCTTTTTGCTTTAAACATAATTGCATTGGATCAGCTCTTGTGGCGGCAATATTTGTCTACTCCTGACCTTAGTCGCTCGGTTGAACCTGTTCCTGTGTAGAATGTCGCCACTTAAACACTGCGCAGTCTGAGCCCACAAATGTCCTCATGGCACACACACACACACACACAGAGCATGCTAAATTCAGTAGTCACTGTAGTTTTCATCACTGTATGAAAGTCAAATGCAAGCAGGAACGTATGCTTGTATTTTGTATTCGTTTTGGCTGGTTGACTTCCAAACATTTCTTCTACTGATACCGCCAAACATCCCCCTTCACATATTAAAACAAACAAAACATCACAAAATAGACTTATGTTTGAACCTTTCTTGATTTCATATATGCTATATGTGCAATATTGTAGTGAGGTTTATGGTTTATACTTCTTCCATAAATGTTGAAAGAGTTGGACTGCCACCTGTTTGCCTGAGGCTGTAATCATTAAGTGAAGGTAAAGTCGCTGTCGCTGTTTTGTCTGTTCGTGGCGGACTTTGCGGATGTTGCTTTACCCTTGTGAACTTACTTTATAAAACAATAACAAAGATCCCCTAGCAGGTGGAGTTGGGCGAATGGGGTAAAGTAACACAAAGCAATATCGAGGTGGCACTACTAAGGCAAAACGTGTATCCTAGATGTCTCCGTTGTATCCATGGGCAAAGCTTAATTTCCCTTCATTAATGAGGCCCCAGCTAATTATGTGCCCACCTTTCTGCCTATTTTTCAGTCCGCCTATAGGTTTGTATGTCTAGGTCACCTCATGGCTCCACATGCTCCTCAATCACTGAATGTATATATGTCTCTTAATAGTTCTTAGGTCACAGTGTAATATCTCAATATGCGCCTGTATGTCTGCTTTCAATAGTTCTTAGGTCACATATGTACATTTGCTTACATTTGTCTGCCTGCCTTGTATGTCATTCCTCTCTTTGCCAGACGTCTTTCCCCGCCTGCCCCGCTCCCTCCCCCCACCCCTGAATCCACATCGCCGTTGTGTGGTTCTGCAAAACGTGTCGGTATGCAACTGGACTAGACTGGCCATCATTCCTCCCTCGCTGACCTCTACTTACAGAATTCGATAGTGGTCATCGCCAGCAGTTCTTTCCTGTAGGAAATCTGGATAAGTATCTCCCAGAATAAGAGAAAGAAGTTGTTCGCTAAGTTTTGAAAAGAAAGCTTATTTCCGGTCACACGGAGATTGCCTTCACCTTCAAAGAACGTAGACCACAATTTCCCCCTACTCCTATTGCAAGATTAAATCACCAAAAGCATCTTAAGTCGTAGTCTATGATTTAGCTAAGGTCACAGTATGATGTAGCTAAAGCCAGCTTCACACTTTTCTTCGTCTTCGGCGCGTAATACATGCCAATCACTAGTCGGACCCATCGTTAGGGTTAGACGTAGTACAAGACAGCAGACGTAGAGGGATTGTGGGAGACAATTTCCATCTACAGTCAAGATCCCAGCAGGTTTCCTCCGAAAATAAATCAGTTTTCGCTGCAGACCATTTGGGGCTACGTGTTGCGCCCTAATATTTAGTCACACCGTGTAACGGCACCCTAATGCATCTCTCCACGCATGTGCATAGAACTCTATGATTTCAACACAAATGTGGAGACAAACAATTAAAGTTGAACGAAAATACGTGTATTTATAGCTGAGACTCGACCTTCGTGTGGGCAGATCGGTTATAATGCCTGTGCAAACGAAAATGGTCGTGATGGGTTCTGGCATCAGCGCTGGGACTTTGATGGATCACGTGACCCGTGTCAGCACGTCCATTGGAAATGTACACCCACAGACTTTTATGATTTCTGTGTGTACATCGATGCATCTTCACGAGTCATCAGTCGAGCATTTCCCGTACGTCAGTCAGTCAGTCAGTCAGTCTGGGTGTGAATGAGGGCTGATGGAGAAGGGTTGACGGGAAGGAAGACATACAGAGAACAAACGAGCGAGTTTGACAGGCTTGAGCTCCTGGAGTGATGCAAGGTCATGACGACAACCACTGCTTCGCTGACGTCCATGTCGGGTTGTGGCAGGTCCCTGGGTCTCTGTGTGACCACGTGACCTGAAACCTATTTCCTGTGGTAAACAAATCGCACATACAGTGCACAGGTACAGTTACTACTATTACTGCAGCGTTGCCTAAATGAAATGTAAACAAAAATTCGCTCATCAAGCACACAATCATGTCATGAAGTGATACATTTTATTAAAAGAATGGTCTGTGAAATAAAGATTTAGTGCTCAATGAACATAAACATTAACTGATAAATATGGCGGTAATGGTGGTAAAAAATCGTTCTCAAATTTGCTCTAAACGCACACGTTAATTAATTGATACGTTTGATTACAGGACAAGTTAAAAAAAAATTCTTTTTAGCGAATACCTGCTGTCGTTTCATTCATAGAGACGGGCCCAAAAATTTAACTGTATGACATGCAACAGTATTAATCAACGGCTAATAATTTAAGGTGCAATGTATAAGGAGCAAGACTTTTATCTGTTGATCTGTTTACAAAATACTTCGAGCATAATGAACTTTGGTCAGATTATAGCGGTCGACACTTTTGACTCAAAATATATCCTGCCCTATGCATTTTTTATGGTCGTAATGAGCACCAAGAAAATGTTCCTTTTAAAAATTCTTATATTCTTTTATAAAATCTTATGCGTTTTAGTGTTAACAGAGGAAGTTGTTGTTGCATTTGTTCTAGCAGCAGTTGTGGGAAGGCCTAAAGACCTGGGGCCAGTTGCACAACACGTTTCTAAACCTTAAAACTGTTCTAAAGAAGCAAAATCTCTTCTTAGCCATTTTGATGCTTTGCAGAAAAACATACAAAAAATTGTACTGACAGGACGGAAAGTCAGACTTAACTTTATCATACATAAAGCAGTTTTAGTTTTAAAAATTCTAAAATTGTGGTGTGCACTTTAAACTACTTATCTAAATAGAGTCAAGGCCTAAAAGTGTTTAAAATTAGAAATGTGTTGTGCAACTGGCCCCTGGAATTTTACCGGAAGTACCTGTAGTTGACGTTGCAATCAATTGTAGGCGGCTTTGCAAAGCAATCGGCTGCCGACAGAGCTCCGTAAAATTACCTATTTGTCTTTCAGCGGCTTATGTTTGTCTGGTTTTCCCCCCCCCCCCACCACCACCTCCTCTCTGCGATAGACCCGATCTCCCCAGCGACAGAGAAGGTAAGACACGAGGGCAGACAACGTCACGTCGTACATTTCCGGTTTGCCGTCTTTTTGACGTTGTCGGACGCCAGAGGGCCTGTTCAAAAAAAATAAAATAAAATAAATAAATAAAATCAATCGTTTTGGGAAACCAATAACTGACAACTGCAAGTTGCGGTGAAGAGCGTAAAAAGCGTAAATGTATACCAGCCTGCACTCATTTATATCCACTTCATGTCAGCAAATACTAAGCTACTGATAGTAAGCTATGATTCTCGTAGTTGAAAGCTTAAATGGTTCCCGCTTGTGTTTTTTTCTCTTCCCCGACTGTCACTCAAACTGCTATAATACCGGATCTGATATCTTATGCTTGACGTCACACTGGGACCTTGGCACTTTGGCAGCCATTATGTCTCACTGAAAACGGATATTTACATCGCGCTGGCTTAATTTACCTCGCATAAAATGAGCTACTCTATTGAACTCTGGCTAATATGTGCCACACTGAACTTAACAACTTACATCGGTGTGTGTGTGTGTGACATTTACTCTGCACACGCCTGTCTCGCAACCAGTATTTGCTTTCCATGAGATCACTCGATCTTCTCTTACCATATACATGAGAGCTTTTCGCCAGACTGAAAACATACCAAACTCTCAATACTCTTAATACCAGCAACAAAACAATCCCCCTTCTCTCCCCCCCCCAACCCCGAAAAAATCATTAGTATAAGCGAATATTCGAATGCATGTACACGGATATACACCAGAAAAATGATTGGATTTAGTCGGATTTACACAAAATGGTCGATCTAGCTGCCCTTCACTGGTTTTCAATCAGCAAGCATGTCGACGATATCAGCGTCGTGTCTGATGTCCAGCACAGCTGTCAACAGCTCGAGTAGCGCGGGGGGGGGTGGACAGGGAGCGAGGGGAGGGGGGAGTAGAACTGTCTCTGTGCCACCCATCATCGCAGTGCCACTCGGCGCGCTCGACAGCGGGGTCATGAGGTCATCGTCATCACGTCTGCGTGCACGGAAACAGGTTCGTCGCGACAGTTGCTCGAAATGTCACACACGCAAACCCCTCATTCATGTGACACCATGGAACTTTCACCAGCTCGCTGGCAGCCTATAGTCCTCCACTCCACAGATTTGGTTTTAAACATAGACGACCTTAATTACTAGACAACAGTTTAAAGTCAGTTTATATCTTTGTGTTTTGTCCCGAGGTTGAACCTTTTACGTGTTTAACAAAAGATGCTTATTAGTCCATAGCCTATTATTATTGTTGTTGTTCTCGTTGCTGCTGTTAAAGCGAATGTTCCCGTTAATTTGAAAGACTGAAATTGAAAAGTGTTAAGCTGATTTAAAAGGGTGTTTTACATCTAAAAAAAAAAAAAATAAAAACTAGCAGATAACTTCCCGTGGAGATAAATTTCATCCAAAAAAAAAATCATGTTGATATGGATTTGGCTTCGCTATGTTCGAGAGTTAGTTAAATGCTGATTGAACCTTCCTGTATCTGATTTTATTTTAAAACATTTTTTTCTTATTTGTTTTTTAAAAACATGGGTCTTAATTAAAATTAGCTCAGACTTGCTGTCCGTGTGATCGATTCTGTCAAAGTTGAGGATTGGGAAATTTTCGTCTGATCCCTTTCTTATAGGCTAATCATAATTATAGTATCTGTCCTATTTTTTCCCCTGATCTTCTGCATTTAATTACCTCCGAATTCTAAATGTCCATCCATCTTGTGCCAAACAAAAAATCTCTTCCAATCATCCAGAAACTTCAGTGTGGGAGCCAGGGATCACCTCGAGTCTAATGACTCTTTTTTATTAAGAGGAACAAAACAGAGTGTCTCTTTCTACTATTACTAATTTCCATTTGGTCTGGCGTTCTCTGGGCAAGCATTTGACATAAATAAGGCTAAATGATGCGCACGTGTCTCTGTACTTCACGTGGGCTGTCAGTGTCAGCCGCAGGCTGCGGGGCTCTGCTTTTTGTTGGCCTCACATTCATTCATGTTAATCAGTGACCCGAACTAGAAAAGGCAGACACCGTTTGCGAGAGGTGTATAACGAGCGCGTGCGTGCACCGGGCAGTTAGTGTCACCCAGGACTTGAATCACGTTTCGCATTACGATTCAACTCGTGCGATATTCCACCACTCCTTTGCTACACCGCAAAAAGTGTAAATTTGTTTATTCCAGGACTTCCTCGATTTATTGATCAGAACTAAAAAAGTTCCTGGCCAGATATCCTTTAGTTCGCTAAAAGTCGCACTCAAAACATTCTGAACTGCTTTTGCATCTCTCTGTTCCATCCTGTGCCAGGTTTTTCTTCATGCGTGATGCTGCTCATACTGCAACGAATTTCACGAAAATGTCTTGAAATACTGTCCTGAGATGAGTTTGATCACGGATCCTACGAGCCCGTGTTTCCGGTTCCGGTTTGCTGTTGTGAAGAGACGCAGACCATCATTTAATTTTAATAAAGGTCAGTGGTCTGCAAACAAATGGATTCGAAAAAATGGACAAGTGCAAATTGTTGCATTGTTGGATGTCATACCAATAAAGCGAGATGTCGTTATCCTAAACAAAAAGTAAACATCTTTCCTCGTCGCCATCATAGCTTACAATAGCAACCGACCTTAGCAACGGGGGACTTCCCTATTGTCGTCTGCTAGTAAATGGCGTTGTCGTGAACTCAGTGCTACCACGGACCTTCATATGTGGCATTTATTAAATTAATTCTTAAAGTATAGGCTTTTTGTAACAGAATAATCTATATAATTGTTTCCAAAAAACCCCCAAAACTATGCTTTTTTTCAACAAATTGTTAATGGTAGAGAAAGTCAATGGCATCTGTTGTGACGATGTTTTTAGATGATAAAATTGATGATAAACCCACATGCGTTTTCTATAAACAACCAAAATACATTTTACAGAAAATACTCATGTTGATTTTGCAATCAGTCTTCTTTAACAAGGTTCTTATGACAGAAAAGCTTAATTACTTCTAACATTTCTTCGACTTTAGGAAAACCCGCCATTTTAAAATCGGAAACGGAAGTGAAAACCTAACTTTTGCAGGGTTTGTTACAATTGGTCACTCCTATGATAGCGCAAAGAGGCAACGAATGAAAGACACCCATCCAGTAGATGAAGGTCCGTGGTGAAATCGAAAACTCATTTGCAAAAGCCTCGTTTTAGTAGTTAATATTGTCGTGAAACTTCATCTGCCAGCAGTCTATTCTATATAAGGTTCGTGGTGTGATGCCGCTCACGAATGGAAACCACCTTCTATGGAATGACGATCGAAGTTTTAAAAAAAACTAACCCGGATGAAACATCCCTTGACCCTTCTAATGCGAGGAAAACGCTGGATAGTTATTTTAGAACTAAATTTGTCGTCTTAGAATTCCCTGTTCTCCCAGAATAGAAGTTATTTCCTGTTACTCTGAAAAAGAGAGAGAATTTCATTTCAATGAGTTGTGATGCAATCAATTTTTTTTACGAAAGTGAAATCCGTAAAATCACGGTATAATCTTATTTGCTCGACTCGAATCGACTACAAATTTCTTCAAAATTTACTCAATAGAAAAGTGTGTTTCTTTGCTGCAGAGAACATCTGCAGTGACTGACAGGTTGTCTCGCACATTGAGTAAAGGGAACGATGTTGAAGAACGACGGCTCCGAAGTTTCCACGCAGACAAAAGAACCAACTTGCTCCTCCCTATCACCCCCAACCACCCACTCTTCAAATTACACAAAAGACAAGCCTTGTATAGCAAGTCTTCCTAAAGTCAAGTCTAATGGTGATGCAAACATCACATGTAGAGCTAAACAAATGAGTATTTTGCTCTACATGTTTACTAATCTTTTTTCCTTCGATAGCTGCTGACGTAGGTTAATGAATTTTGTTTGTTTGTTTGTTTGTTTTGTTTGTTTGTTTGTTTGTTTGTTTAATCTCACTTCGATAAATTTCAATCATCATTATTATCAACAGCAGCAGTAACAGATACCAGTAACTCACTCCCTCTCTCAGGTGAGATAAGGCAACGTTTCATCTTTGTTCCCTCGTATCCTTGATTCTTTCCCCAAAGCGATTACACATACGCAAACACATAAACACACACACACACACACAGATTGATCCTTTTCTACAATACCGCTTTGATGAGATCACGTGTTAACTCGTCTACCTGTCATTCTCGGCCATTTCACCCTAAGAAATCGTAACAACCTTCAGTTTGCCCTCTGCTCTGCTGACAGATTACACGCAGACTGTGTTTACACCTGTGATGGGCTTTTTTACCTGCTGACGACCTGATTCATGGGCTCAGCCCACAACTTGCGTGGGTGAAGTCTAAGCAAAGTCCGCATTTTCTGCTGCTGCTGCATGGCTTGTGCTGCTGATCAGCGTAACCGGCACACGCACAGACTTCCGAGTCTGCGGGCACACGTGACACGTTAACACCTCCGCAATTACACGCGAGGGTGTGCATCGCCCTATCAGGAGAGTTTCGCCAGCTCCTCTCAGGCCGCCGTTCGGGACTAACAGGAGGAGGTTGTCCTTTTGTTGTTTCAGCCATGTTGTTTGAACTCTGGTGTGTGTGTGTGTGTGACAACATCATGCACTTATGAATGAATGTATGTGCGTCTGAATGGTGATTGTGTGGAGGTCTTTTGCTGAGGATCAGTGCAGCGGGTCAGATTGTGTACTGGTGTTGCTGGTTGTTGATGTTATGTGGTGTTAAGGATTTTTCTACTAACAGTGTGAGCTACTTCCTACCCGTCCTCCGAGACTAATAAAGGTGTCTTGCCTTGCATATTGTAGTGTACATTTCTGGTCATACTGCAGTGCCTGATCGATTTGTGAACCCAAAGATGGCTGGTGGGTGGGAGATGGTTTATGTGGGATCAGCTTTGTCAAACCTAGTAGTGACCGGAATATCATTTATTGTGTCCTCGATAAAACAAAAACTAGTGTCTGTCGCTTTAAAGATACATTGAAACTCTTATTATTGATTAATGAGTACACGCTACTGCTTTTTAAAAAACTTCTCTCTTTCTGTGTGTGTGTGTGTGTGAGAGAGAGAGAGAGAGAGAAAGAGCAATATGCTATATATTTGTACGTACATCAATAAAACCCAGGAAAAAATATAAAAAAACAAAGAAGGAAGGAAGGAAGGAAGACGAAGGATAGACCAAGGAAACAAAAGAAAAATTAGGAAACAACCAAAACAAAGAAACAAAAAATAACGGAGGAAAAAGAAAGATACAAAGAAAGAAAGAGAGAGAAAGAAAGAAAAACAAAAGAAAGAAAAAAATGTAAACACAAACCAAGGAAAAGAGAAACAAAACATGAAACAAAGAAAAAGAGAAGCAAACAATTCAAGAAAGAAAGAAACAAAGAATTAAAAACCAAAAAAGGAAAGAAGCAACAAAAGAAAGAAATAACAAATAAAAAGAATAAATAAATAAATACGGAAAAAAAGACAAACAAACAAAACAAAAACGAAACTCGAGCAATCCTAGAAAGGAAGAAACGAATAAAAGAAAGAAAGCCAGAGATGACTATGATTGTATGAAAGGCTGATATCGCTAACATTAAAATCGGTTAGGAACAGACCAGCTGTCGAGGGCGCTGTCAGTTTTCTAGTTCAGAAATAAGACCACACTGACTGAGTGCGTGCGCTTGTGTGTGCTTGTCTGCATGCTGGCTTATTGTTGTGCTTGTTTTTCCCCCTTCACCCACAGAGATATTTTGTTACTGCTATAAAAGGATAGTATCTCACAGTCTTGCCATTAAGCACAATGGGCTGGGTATCGCGTTGCTGCCCTGTTTTGGGTGTAATTACACGGCAACCTCACACAGCTAGGTCTTAATTATAGCTCAGCAAACGTTAATTGCAGCGAAAAGGCCTAATTGTTATTATACTTTACATTCATGTTCAGCATTTTTGTCTTCTAAATACTCTCAGAATAACCATTCAAGAGCTGAATGCGAGGCCAGCAGTCCTAGTTCATGTGCTTTTCTCTCGTCGGTGAATGGCTAATTTAATGTGTCCTTCCACCTTCAATGATGATGATGATGATGATGATGATGATGGACAGACTACAAAATTTGTCCCGTCCTATTCTGTGTGCGATGTCACACAAAACAATTCCTTTTGTTCAACCTCCTCATTTCCTTTAAATTTAAATTGTTCCTGGTTAGTCATCATTTCGTTCAGTCATTTAAATAATAATTACTACCTGAAGGGCAGTTTTCCCACGATGTTGCTATGATGATAACCCTTGGAGACTACCCTGATGCATAATTTTTGTTTGTTTATTTGTCTGTCTGTTTGTTGTTAAACTCTACATATTATGCATATTACAAAGCTGATGTATGTACGGACAACCTGTAGAAATCCACCAGGCCACTGTGATGTCTGCGATTTCCAGACCCTTTTGAACGGAATCGCCGAAAAGACTAAAGTGGCTGCTTGTTTGGGGATATTAGTTTTTCTTTTTAAGCTGTAGCTGTGGGGCAAAGTTTGGGAGGCGTGATGGGCGATAAACTCGGCCGAGAGTAGTGTCGTGACGCCATCTGCGTCCTTGGCAATACGGTCACAAACTGGCGCGCCAACATTTCTTGTAGACCGTTAGCTGCGATAAAACGTTGACGATTGTGACCTCTTTCTGTTCAAAAGACGACGACGACGATTATGATAATGACGACGATATTAATAACAACGCTAATGAGGACTATGTTGTTGGCGATGATAGTGACGACGACGACCTCAATAATAATAGTAACGATAATGATGACGATGTTGTTGGTGATGGTATTAACGACGACCACAATAATAATAACGATAATGATGACGATGTTGTTGGTGATTATAGAGACAACGACGACCTCAATAATAATAACGATAATGATGACGATGAATGTCAGGTATCATAGTTATTTGCTGTATTGTTTGATTAAGCTTAAATTTTATAAGGATTAGTGTGGAAGAACGAGAGAGCGTGAATGACGTCAGTTGTTCGGAAAACGTGTATGAATGATGTAAAAATGAAGGAAATGACGTGAGGGAGAGCGCGAGCGAGGGGTCGGTAGTCAGGAGAAGAAAGAGGTCGAGGAAGAGAAACAGAGCGTAGCGTATGGATTTAGGAAGAAGAATTAGTGGAGTAGGGCCAGTAGGAATTAGAGCGAATTTAATGAGTAGGGCTTTTGGCATTCTTTTAGACATACAGACCAGGAAAGACTCAAATGGTAGGAATTTTCTTATTTTATAATAATCTAGGTGTACGAATCGGTTAATAACGGACTTTTCATTTGTGTATTTTCCTTTTTCTCTTCTTTTTATTTATAGTTATTAAAGCAGATAGACTCGTTTTAGACAAGTCGTTCTTTTCTTTTAATTTGTGTGAAAGAGCACGTATTTGTCAGACTCCGTGTATGTGTTGAAAGGATTGAGTGACTGATACACTGCGCGGTGGGCGGGACAATGTTGTTGGTGATGGTAGTAACGACGACAACCACGACGATGATGATAATAATGTAGTAATTTCGAATGCACACTTGGCTTTTTGCAGCAAACCCGCATGGATGCCTCAGTTTTGCCAGATACTGACGCGAAAAAAAAACAAGAGAAAAATCCATCATATGCACACACATTGAATTAATTACTTGAGCATTTTTAGTATCAGGGCTCCACCGTGTGAAAGCGGGCCGTCAACGACGTATCAGCCATTATGCTCAACGGTCAATGGAGCTGCGAAAGCTGTATGTTATGTGTGGCCATTCCCCAGTTCCACTCTCATACAGGGCTATGATTGACAAGTAATGGAGACTACGTGTGTGAAACCCCGGGTGTGTATTAATACAAGTTCGTGAAAACTGTTCTCGTAATCTGACGACAGACGAACAAGTTAACTTCGATTGTATGCGGACACAGCACTTGAAGAGTTGACTATTTTAAAAGGTGTTTAAATGGTGTTTGCCGGTTAAATAAATGTGCATTAAAAGCTTACTGTGTAGTTAAGGTATACTTCATTCTGAATTTATCCCAACAAAATTCGGTTTGCGTTTGCATTCTTCTGCTAGCTCAATAGTTTCAGTATTTCGTGTAATGTATTTTGAAAGGTCATATTATCATCAGACAGGGTCGCCGAGAGCCAGCACAGACCCTGGGGCAGACGACGGGGCCTCTTGTAATTGTAAATTGTTTTCCTAGTATATAATAATAATTATGCTTACAATTCGATTGTCGAGATCTACATTTCATTCAGTAACGTAATGTAAATTGAAAACTCAGGCCTTTCTTTAAAAGAAAAGGAAAAGAAGAAGGAAAAAAAATCCACTGACCAAGGCCGGGCCCCCTTCCCAGCCAGGGTACCCCTATCATGAGGCCTGTCATCAGATGCCACTTAGGTACTCTAGTTTACTTTAAACTAAGGGGTGACTGTCCTAAGCAAATGTGTTTATGGTTTTAAGTATGCCAAATCCTTATTACCGAAAGTTATTATAAAGCATGGTAATTAAGGTTCTGAATGGCGAATTCATTAGCCAACTTTTCAGCGCCAGTTGGTCGCGGTTAGCACAGATCATACGAACAAAACCCCTGACAAGAAATAAATTGAAACTTTTCAGATAGCAACAGTGCAAGGAGAGATGGATGTGTAAGTGCTTCCACGTCATGTGACCGGGAACACATGTGCGGTGATAGTGAATTAAACTAATGTTTATCTAAACAATGCCCCGCGGCTCATCATGACAGACTCCGCCCTACAGGCACGTTGACACACGTGAAAAATTCTCCTCCCTTATCCACCGCCCCCCCCCCCAGTCAGCCAAGCCGACTGGATAGAAAACATCACGGCAACGGTTGAAAGGATGTTCATTCGTGCGAGACAACAGAGAAACGACGACAGGCCCTTGTCGTTGACGAAGTTTCCTTTTAAGGCTGAAATCTGCTGTCAACAACGGCTTTCGTCGTCTTTGAACCCTCACCACTCTGTGATTTTTTTTTTTTTTTTTCGGCTTTGCCTCCGTCATCGGGAACGTATGTTATCAGACATCTAGACAAAAATAACACCAATCTTATGATTTACATACATACATAATGCAAATTTATAATTTGCTGATCTCTAAAATTATTTTAAACGACTTCATGAATCCCCCCCACCACCACTATATCTCTCTCTTACACACGCGCGCGTGCGCGCGCACTCTGTCATAGCCATTTATAAAGTCTGAAGTGATGATGTATTCGATTAACACTGTCATTTATTTATCTTCAAACTCGGGTCAGTACTATTGTCACGGTTGTACTGACTTTCCCGAAAAGCATGTTCCGGGTAGGCATTTAGACTAATTTCCCGGCTTGTGTACTTCACAACTTCCCAGTAATGTTTTCAAAAGTGTATAACCAACTCGGGGGGGGGGGGGGTAGTTATGAAGCGAGAGTAAGTCGTTTCCCCAGGGCAAAATGGGGATCTTAAGGATAAGTATCTTGTTTCCGAAGTTATAAAGCAGTGTTGAAATCCCGCGGACACTCTGTTTCTTGACCCCAGGGCACCTTCGCCACCGATTTATAATTACGGCTCCAGTGGTAAATCAACATACACGGGGTCTGAACACCGCTTTTTATAATTTTTGGAAACAAGACAATTACCCTTGAGTTCTCCACGTTGCCCCTTGGCAACGAATTCCCTTCATAACTATATGGCCCATGCAGCCAGATGTTGTTGAATGGAACGGATTGCTTTAGGTCTCCACACCACCCCTCCTCCTCCTATAACAACCACAACAACAACAATAATAATAATGATTATAGCTAGTGAAAAAAGAAGACGAACAATGCGTGAAAAATGCATGACATGAGCATCTTGTGACATCAACACTATTCGCCTCTTAAAAATAAAGGAAGCCAGATTTCCCTACGACATAAGGCTAAGCCTTATAAAAAGCGGGGCGACTGTCCTTAGCTCGTTTTAGAACTGAACTGTTAATACACAGCTGTTTGCTGCTGTGGTTTTGTTTTATTAGTGCAGAAAGTGCGAATTAGTCATAACAAATCAAAACAAGTTAGCCACACAAAGAAAGGAAGGGGCTCTTCGTGTAGAAGAAAAAGATATCTACTGGTTTGTGCTGCTCAGTGACAGCGGGGCAGCGGGCAGAGACGGAGCAGCCAAAACAAACAAACAAACAAACAAACGAACGAACAAACAAACAAATAAATAAACAAACAAACAAACAAACAAACAAACAAAACCCAGGAGTCTGCACTTCTTATCAGCATCTGCGTTGTTATCAATATGAAACGCTTCTCTGTACGCAGTCTTGGGGCTCTTGTCTGCGTCGAGGGCTAGTGTAACCTGCGCGAAACATTATTTTCAAATTTTTCAGATTTAAACGATACTAGTTTTCCCCAAAACTAATTCACAACATATGAGCGAAAAACTCGGTTTCTTTTACGAGACACAAACTTTTGAACTTTGAAGTTGGAGTCTGGCTTTTTAAGGTCAAGACCCTTTTTCCTATGACGTCACAAAATGACTCCGATTGGGCGCCGTCTGCATTCACTCGAAGCTTTCTCGTTGGCCTGCGGGCTCTGATGACGTCAGTAGTAAAATTGAAAGGGAATCCATGTTGCTGGTCGCTAAAATCTTAATTAAAACTTCATTTCTAACACAATATCGAGAGCTTTATGTTAATAACTCTTGGCAGTATAGGCAGTAACCTTGAGCTTAATTACATGCTTGACTAATTAACTTCTTTTACCATACAAGGCTTTGAAAAGAGTGAACACATACAGCCCCTGTTTTATTTTTTAAACACAAGTTGGTGGTCGTGGACTGGTTGAATATTTTGTCTCTTCCTGGTGTGTGTGTGTGTGTGTGTGTGAGTGAGTGAGTGAGTGAGTGACAGAGTGAGTCCACAAACAGTCTCTTTGCATTAATTGTTCTACACCTAAACTGGTGATTTAATTACGTGATGCAGTGGCGTAGGAACCGGGGGGCAAGGGGGGCAGCTGCCCCCCAAATAAATGTGAACGTCGTTCATTGTCAGCATGGAGCTTGTTCCCCCCCCCCTCAAAGCCAAGCATCTTCCTACGCCACTGTGATGAGGTTATAGGTGCTATGGGACGAGCAAAACGTATATGTCGTAAATTCAAATAAAAAAGAGAAAGGCTTGTATTCCTTTCTGGAATACAGAGTATAGACCTTATCCATTTTATACTGGAATTTCATAGGGGTGATTAAGGGAGAATGGCTACATTATTCCTTTTTTATCCGAAGGCAGTCACTGACGGAAAATATACAAAAGAAATAGGAACGTGATTTTAGGAACTGCAGCCACCCAATCATCCGACGGCAATGGTTACACGAGAGCTTGCCCAGTATTTCTTTCTACGGGCAGCAAAACAGTATCATGACTGATGTCACTGGGAGTGGGAGGGGGAACAACGACCCGACCGTAACTGGCCTCACTGAGAAGCAGCTCCAACAAATAGAAATAGTCGCCAGTTAGCGGAGCGAACTCATGCAAAATTACATGTACTGAGCTCGTGCCGCCCGGAAAATGACTCGCTTACCTCAGGGAATTTCCGATCGGGCGCATGTGGGGCTCGGTGGGTTTCGATCGCTGACGTCACTGGCACAGGTTTAGCGTGCTGACATGGTTAGGCCTTGGACCCGATCAGTCGATGGATTATTTATCTTTCAAACAAACGTGTTGCATTCTTTTGTGCAATTTACCCTCGCTGTAGGGAAGAGACCAATACGGCAGACGTTTTAGGTCGTTTAACTAAACTGGAAATAGAGGAAGGAGGGGGGAAATTAAATTAAAAAAATCCGGAACTTGCTTAATATCCCGAAGACAACAGGATGCACAAGTAATATGATGTTTTGAAGTATATCTTTATTCCTGGGTTTTGACCAGGTCGAATCAAACAGTACAACACTTCGTGAAGGGTTTAGCCCATTGTTTGTCTTCTTATGAAATAGATTTTTGGAAGATCGATGTTTATATTTTTGATGTGTTTAGGGAGTTAGGTGCGACTTTCTTAGGTCTTAACTAACACCCATGGTATGTGGAACGCCTTTTGTTTATATGTGGTTTCACACTGTGGAGTGTGTTTAATATACCGACTAATATCGTCCTTGAGCCCATTCGCCAAAGATGTTCTAAACACAGGGGAGGTCTAGCCATATAAAAAGCTCTAAAGCTCAGTAAATATTATTTTCTCGGCTTCTAGCTGATGCGGCATCATAAAATCATTTGCAGTAAAAACACCAGTCCTGGGTGACATTTCATAATACGCTTGCAAACAGACAATAGGGCCAGACCCGCAGAATAAATATCGCGCCAAGGAACGGATATGAGTAACCTGCATCCCAAAATAACAGTTTGTGACTTTCTCTTTTTTTCTGTTCATACCTTTCATTCCTTATGTGCATGTGTCTTTATGTGAAGGCCCCTGTGTGTGTGTGCTCGCACCCCTTCCCCCCACCCCCAACACACAAATTGCTACGCGGTCAATAATAATGATATCAAGCGGCGAGAAAACACTGACACTGTACATGCACTTTACCGCGCGATAAACATCGTTTACCGATACGCACGCACTGCCTTTCCATCAAAGATGGACCTCTCTGTGCGCATGTGCCGAGGGCCGTCTGAGTGCGCAACTATCTGCCATGGTCACACGGACTTGCACGGAGTTTAGTCCCCAGGGGAATCTTGTCCACAGTTTATGGAGTGCTCTCTTCTCCACGGTAGTCAGGTGGATAACATGGTAACCGTGCTGTCACGTGACCTAACGTTCTTCTCATTGTCAGGTGATGCAATTTCATCCACCATGTTCACCCTTCTCTGCCCCCTCCCCATCTACAAATTCAGTCGATCAGTTACATATGCATTGATCCTTTACAAGAAATTGGTGTACTGTCTGCTGGGAATAACATTAAAACCTCACTTTACATAAACATCGCCCTATGCTATAAACGAACATACCCTATGAACTTTTATGCCACGTTCCACTTACACACTCAATGACGTTTTAAAGTGAAAAGGTGAAGGGTTTCATAGTCTAGAACCCGTACGGGTGGTGAAGTGCAAGTGGTTTATCGTGTCAAGGACACGACATAGGAAAAGCGGGCTTCAACCCTATGACAGTGCCATAGGAACCGGGGGGCAAGGGGGGCAGCTGCCCCCCCCCCCAAATAAAATGCTGGGAAGGCAAGAATGTGAACGTCGTTCATTGTCAGCATGGACCTTGCCCCCCCCCCCCCAAAGCAAAGCATCTTCCTACGCCACTGTATGAGGTACCCGTATACTCGGTGTGCAACCGCCGACCTTCCAAAGTTAAGAGAAACTAAGGCAATGGACCCCCTCTCCACTCCCTCCCCTATGCCTAGACACACTAAGCTGTGGTTAAAAATAAAAAAGGGGGTAAAACTCGCTCGTCACTCTGCAGTGAGGACTGTAGAGTTCTGGGTTCAGATCTCGGTTCAGCGTACACCTGTTTCAACTCTTGCATGCGACACCTGGTCACAGGGCTGGCCTTATATAGGTGGATGTGATGTTGAATGATAATGTTCGCCGGGTATTCGGATTTGCTCTCTCTCTCAATCACCCTGGGCGGTCCGGTGGCGCAACGGTTAGCGCCTGTCACCAATACAGTGAGGGTTGGCTGTCCTGGATTCAGCTCTCGTCTCGGGCACGCCGTTCTTTCTCTGCATATAGCGTCTGTTTACGGGACTGGCTGCCTTGCCGTGGTATAGCCTTACTTGCTGGCTCGGCGTAAAACACTTATTTCCCCCTCCTTCCCCAGCTGCGAAATCACCACTTTAACGAGCACACCTTATCAGATAAGGCAGCCAGCCAGCATTGGTGCTGTTATCCTCCAACGTTTCTGGACATTACACTCCCGGAGCCGCAGTTATGAAGCGAATATAAGTTTTTGCCCTGGGGCAGCATGGCGAATTCTAGGACAAGCGCCATATTTCCGAAATTATAAAGGAGGTTCCAGGCCCCACAGATGTGATGTTCCCTTTGTAGCTATTAAACCGGTCGCAAAGATGCCCTGAGTGAAAGAAACATGATGTAGTGTGCGGGGGGTCTTGGCATGGCATTCTGACTACAAAAGCAAGATGCTTCTCCTTGAGTTCCCGATTTTGCCTTAGGGGAAAGAATTAATCAATTACTACTTTAATTATTACTGACTCTCGCCTGATAACTACGGCCCCTGGCGGACTGTTCGTCCAAATGCTGCATCAAAACGAACAATGAACTCTTTAGGGTCTAAACGGACAATGAACTCTAGTTGGAAGTCATCGCAGTATGTAAGCACGAGCAGCCTATGATATGACGACCACCTGTGCAAAAGATGCCGCTAATGTACCCAGGGCCTCCATTACTATCCTAATCTGATGCAGCGATACATCAGGACTGGGCCGCGTGCTTGGGCGTATGTATCACGAGCCTTTGTGAGACCACGACGATATGATTTGAATTTGTGACCGCTTTTTTTTTACGTATAGCACAGAACCACGACAATTCACGTAAACGCAGGCCTGGTTTATAATTAGATGACATCGTCACGATGGCTCATGTGGTTTCTATGACCCCCCGAGTGTACGTGTGCTTCGTCTCAAACCGCTGGGAGATAATGAACCAGTAGAACTATTATTCATCCCTCCTGTTGCTTTCTTCCGGTGTTTATGGCGTCATTTTCACACTCGCGCATTCCTGTCGCTACATCTGCTAAATGAAGGAAATACAAGTCTTCCGAGTGAAGCGTGAACGAGGTGCCCCGTGAGCATGTCGCGGAGACGTTATGGTTCAGGCCAACCAGATGACGTATTTTCGGTCAATACACAACGCTGTCATCAAACCGCCCCATCTGTCGCACATGGCTGACCAGACCTTCGGAACACGCGGGGCAACGTGGTGCTTTAAGTCTGTTTAAGAAAGCGATGGCGAGTCTGCTTCTATCTCTGTCGCCCCGGGTCTCTGTCCCCCTTGCCGCTGCATCCTTCCCTACTTTCCGCTCTCAAACAACTGTCATTCCTTTCGTTTCGATTTCGCACAAGAAGACTGTCAACGGATCTTTACTCGGAATAGCCCCGCCTTACCCCCCCCCCTTATTCCTCTTCCTTCCTTCAACCCCACTCTCCCCTCCCCCCTTTTTCCCCCCTTTGCACACGCATGCGCACAATCACAGAAGTCGATAAAGTCTGAGGGTGCGAAAGTAAAATGCAACCAGTCGTCTCGTGGAATACAGACAGCGCACTTCAGAATTTCGATCTCCATTTTCTGGCTGTCGTAGAAATACCCGGATTTTCGCTACGTCGGCGTTGGATATTAAAGAGGCGTGGGTGTCGTTTTCCTGACGTCATAGGTGTGCAGAATGTATAGGTTTATTATGTCGGCGTTATGGCCGCGGGGCTATCTCGGACACGTTTAAGGAAGTAAAAGGTCGCAACTTAATGTAACAGAACAGGCGCGATCGAGAGATTTGTTGAGATTTGTTGATCTGCACTTAAACGCTGAAAGAATTAAATGATTTAACGACACCATTTTAACATTTTAATAAATTAAAAGGAGTGTCTCTTTTAGCTGAGCAGAATCATAATTAGTTATTCTGTCCCGCTCTTAGATGGTTATGATATTTTATTGCTTCTGCGCGTGGGCATATCTATTTTTAGCGAAGACCGACATGTCTTCTGTAAGTGACAAATAAATTTTCTTTGGTATGCCGCTAACGCTCATCTCAGAATAATTTGGAGCGTACACAAACGCATTCACGTATAAATACTCGCAGGTACGCATATACACACATTACCGGCCACCACCACCACCCACCGCCCCGAAGTCCCATGGAGAGACACGAATGGACTTTATTCTGGCGTTATGAGTACTGTTACACCTAATGTCGTATCACACACTATACCAACACACGCGTACATTATATATTATATATATTATATATTGCTTGCATACCTGTTCCATGCAGTCAAGTTATATCGACATTGCTTGAACAACCATCGGGACATGTGCGCACACATACAAATTGCACTTAACATGATGTAAACAGCTTGGCAGGGATTTCGGCAGGAATAAGATCTCGGAATTTTCGGATCAAATCCCGTTTGGTAAGCATATTAATTATGACTCATTATCAACATAATGATCTCTGTTTCTATGGCTTGAGAAAATGCGATCCGAATGGGACACGTTTTCTTTACATTTTAAAATAGTAATTCATTAAGCTCTTTTTTTAATGGATACAATGATTTAAAAAAACCACAAATATTCAGCGTTCTTTTATTAAGCGTTAATACATTTCTGTTCCCCCAACACTTAATTTCCTGACGTCTGCCACAATGGAGCAAGTCACGTATGGCTGTGGTTTCTCCATCCCTAACTACATTATCCTGCATTGCTTTGTGTTTACGTATGACACGCTGCACTCTATGTATTCAAAATCCCACGAAATATTTAGTCTTTTATCTTTCCCGAAACAGCTTCGCAAACATTTGCATTTAATGCTCGGTTTTTCTGCCAGTGAGCTAACAATACCGGACGATCAAAAATAGCAGTCGGCAGTTTTCGTTACTCGACGAAACCGACAGCCATCTTCGTGGCCTGCCATTGGCCGGACGGCTCTCACGTAACTGAATTAGACCAAAATGGCGACGCTGGTGGAAGGCAGAGAGTACGGTCTCGCTTCGAATGTATCAACCAGCGGAAACAAAACTTTTATTCATTTCAAATTAACCGATTCAGCATTGAGAGCCCTTGAAGAATTCTCCAAAATCAGGGTAAGGATAGTTTTCATTGTTCAATTTTCCGAATTCTCTAGAAAATAGCGTAACTTTGGGCTTTTAAATGCAGACTTCGCAGTTTTGAGCTCTCTTTGAAGATAGATAAGCCAAAACATTCTCAGCGGAGAAATTACTGTTAAATGTATTTTAAGTTATAAGTGTATGAATGATCGCGGAGGACGTTGAAGAACTTAAACTAGTATGGTTTCTGTCAGATTTTTCTAGAAACATGAGTTTGAAGATCAACATATGGGTTTATTGCTGTTGTCTGATATCGACTTGTTTGGTCGCTCTAACGGTGGTTTCACTAAGAGATAACTGCTTGTAAAATAGGATAAGTGTTTGTCGATATTTAAAGTAGATAGAAAGTAGACGGAGACGTAAGCTCATGTACTCTCAGTGCTTTTAGGAAAGGAGTAGTAAGGCTAACAGTAGAAATTCCGATCCTGATCATACATACACCATCTCCATATGGTGTTAAGGTATGCATTGTTGGATCAGCAGAACTACAGCCACACTCGATACGGTATTGTACTCATGAAAGTGTACTAAAAATAAAAAGACACCAGATGCGTGTTGTGCAGTTTTTTGTTTTATGAATAGAAAGCCTTCAAATGAAACAGGCTAATGAAGAATTGAATGATGCAGATGCTGACTTTACAGTTTACACTAGACCAACAGCTGGAAGTTTTTTTTTTGACTACTTAGGTTCCCAGCAAAGTTTGTTTTCTATTGAAAACATTCGCAAGTATCAAAGTTTATTATTAAATAACACTTTTTACAGGTAAAGAAAATATGATTAATCAAAATATTCCTTGTTTTTTTGCTTCAGTGACAGTTGTAGGCTGTATGCAAATATGTTTGTTGGTTGTCAGCGTTACTTAAATGCAGGCAATTATGAATTAACATGCACAGGCATGGCATCATATAAAGCACATATCACTATGAAATACCCTTATTTGACAGTAATGACACCAGGGAGATATTATCAGTTTGTGACTTTGAAAGCAGCTACCAAAGAAACCATAATTTGGTGAAACAACTTTTGTTAACATCAGGTCGCAGCACATTTTTCGTTGTAACAAATTAAAATATGTGTGTATACAGTCAATGTAGATGCCTAGCAAGGTGATTTGTGTGCAATCAGCTTTTTCATTATAATAATGCTGCAGATTTATGTGGTGTATTTTTCTACTGTACTGCAGATTCAGTGCGCTGTACAAACATTTTCTGAATACAAAACATTGACAGCACACATTTAACTGATAAAAAATGTATATAACATACATACTGATGACACAGACTAAAACATAGCAAGAAACCAGCTAGAGACATAAAAGATGGAAAAGTCTGCGCATGAAGCATGCAAGGGGTTCGGCATAGATATATAAATTAAATATTATATGTAAATATTTAAATTATTAATGCTATACCTAGAGCTAATGGTGATGATAGGCAATGAATTCAGCAGAAAGAATAGAGAAATTTGGTCCATAAATTAATGTAAAATATATTGTCTGTGCATATGCACAGTATTAAATCATTTACAATAAAGTTGGAAATTTTATTTAGAATAAAGGTGTCCCTTTAGATTGTTCTTTTCTTTAGAGATATTTGTGAAGATGGTCTCTATGCATTGTTATGATCTTTTAAATGACGTTATACTATAACAGTTAAGATACCTGAGTATTTTAGGTTTTTTTTACTGGAAAGTTGTTAGATAATCTGTTAAGATTGAACCTTAGTCTTAGTTTACCAACCAAATAGGGGAGTTGTAAACATGCATAACATTTACTTCTAAAATTAGTGTAAGGAGGTTGTATCTAGAATTAAATGGTCATATTAAAATTGTAGATAACATGTAAGCTTAAATGTTAGCCTTATGTAACTAATGTTCTAGTAATAATTCCCTTAGGATGGTAGTTTGCATGATTTCTGGAAACTTAAGTACAAGCAAAACAAGTTACAGAGTGTACATTAGGTTTAGGTGAAAGAGCTACAAAGTGGCAACACTGTCCAAAGACTCAGACATCAAATGAAATCTTATTGGAGATTTTATAGTGCCTTTTGAAGGTCTCCAGGTTACAGGAGTTTGGTGTGTGTGTGTGGTAGCTGGAAACAATGTTAGCTTTATTTGGTAAAGGCTTGATTTTTCTTTACATAAGAATATCTTCAGTCATGTAGTTAATTTTTATTCAGGGTGGATTCTCTGAGTGTCTGTTGGTTATGCAAACATGTCTTTCAGTGATTTTTATTTTTATTTGAATGGCCATTATCACCATACTAAAGGAATGTCACTTGTGGAAATTTTTGTAGAAGAATGTTTCCTGAGCCCATAATTATAATGAAAGACAAGAATTATAAGTTCTTTATGTTGATGCTCATTTTAGCCTTAAGCCCTATTTTACACACATAGCTAGAACACCACTAAATTTTTTTATGCATGATTCCCCTCATGCTTACAATGGCATGCTTACTGCCTATTTTAGAAATTTAAAGTTGAATATTTTTATAAATACATTTCCATTTTTGGTTTTGACAGATTCTTATAGGCAAACTTGGATAATTCTCTTATAATCGATTTATTTTAGCATCAGCCTAGATGTTGGAAGAGTGTTTTCAGCTGCTGCATAGCTCAGACAATCCAAAAGCAAATGTCTGAGCTAATATTTGGGTTATTGATAGGTGACCACAATAGTCATTTGCTGAACACAGATAGTGATGGCTGTTTGACTGCTCATATTGTCTTGCTTCTTGCCCTTTTGAGTGGCAGAAATATGCCAGCCGCCTGTCCATGATCAGAGAAAAGACAATAAATTTAGCTGTATGAGAGATGTCAGCTGACGGGCAGAGATCTGATAATATTGTAGTATAAAGGAAATGGATTTTCATGGATGCTGAACATTTATCACAAGAGAAAGTTAGTTTGGGGTATACAGATTCATGTGTTTGTTAGGGAATAGTGGCAAAAGTTTATCTAAAGTTGGTGTCCTTTCGGTTATTATTATAGGACATAAAGAGTATTTATGAAAGCAGAACGGGATCAGATATGACAGCATGAGCTTTGTTTTTGTGTTAGATAAACGCGAGTAGCAGATAAACTGACATTGAAGTGACAGGTAAGTTAAGGGAAAATGGGACAACCAGCCGATGAGTGGTTATTGGTAGTTGAAAACTAAACATTCCATCTTCCTCAGTGGAACAGGGCATGTATTGCAACTATAGTGCTGCTGTTAATCTGCAGTTTCCAACAGTCGCTGTCCAAATTAGAAACTGGGTGAGAAAAAATATTAAAAGAAGCCAAGGAAGAACTAGGTCGCCCAGCTTTTCAAAGAGAAAAGGGAGCAGTTTCAGTTCACCCAGGAAGGAGCCTGTTATTATTTGCTTAGTTAAGAAGCAGTTGCCCTGTTTGTGGGACCAGCTTCATTTGCTTGTAAAATTCCGATAAGCAGCAGTGCGACAGAAAACAGCAGAAAACGGTGAAAATCAGTGGACACCGGGCGTTAGGCTCACTAGGGCTAGACTTGGAGGACATAAGATGGACAAGCCAGGCGGTGACCAAGTACGAAGGTTTGTCACTTGGGTCACCGTGCCACACAGGGAAGCACACTGGTGGAAGCTGTGTGTGTGTGTGTGCTGTCCGGGCGAGGTGGGCTTAGACCTTGTGGGGGGGGGGGAATCGCCTGCCATTTGCCGAGTGCGGGGTCCCCTTCCGCCCTCCTCCAGGTGGCTCTGTTCACGTATGTGTCTCCCTACATTCTGCCTTTCACCTCATGTTGACACTGGCTTTTGCCCTAGTGTGTCATGGGCCGGGCCGGCCAGTATGTGTGTGTGTGTGTGTGCGCGCGCGTACGCGTGTTGGTCGCCGTTGGTACTTTCGCTCCCCTAAGGGCGTCGTCATTCGTGCTCATGTGTGTGCACTGTCTTTCATCACCATCGCCCATTTCAAATGCTCAATGTAATTATGTAATTTTTTGAGGGATTTGTTAATGCTGGCAGGGGGCGAAAGGGTTTCTACAAAAAAAATTAATAAAGGGGCTGTTCTGTTGGTGGGAAAACGTGACAAAAAAATACAGTGCAATCGGTGCATGAGGTGCCGACAGCACTTTTCGCAAACTAAAATTTTGAAGCGTAATATATTTAGTCTACACCGCGTTGCGCTTGCCTCCACTAGGGAAAATGTTATCCACAAATACATTATTATTGTTATTACTATTCTTAAACGTTGGAATACAGTTTTCAGTTGCTGTACTAACGCGTCAAGCCTATTATTAATCTTTCAGTTCCATTTGAAAGACTTCATTGTAGTCCACTTTTTCAATTGGTGTGGGAAAGCTTGCACAGATTTAAATACTGTTAAATGCACAATGTACTACTTTATATTACTTTCAAAGAGATTACGGCACCCCACAGTTAGGAGTTGCTTTCTGCACCGTAGCGGTTATTGTTTGGGAGGAGGGAGCGGGAAGGAAATGTGTGGACATGAAGATGCTACAAGTAAAGCAGCTTGTCAACATAATCTTTAGCCCTGGCGCGTGCCTGCATATGGCGGCAGCACAAGGCGTGGCGTTCTGGGACCGGAGTGCGCTGATCATTTGCGTGGCCTGTTGACGCCAGCTGTGATGGTGCCGTTTGCCGCTGCCGTCGAACTTTTTACACGAAGTGGATGGCCGATGGACTTAAAAGGATCGAAAAAACCACCACTCGCAGTGATGATGGGATTTCTGGTGCCGTTGTTTGCAGGGCGTGGACTCGTCTGCTGGCCAAAAGTTTCGTCCTTTTGAACCAAACTTTCCGTTGCAGGAGTTTTCTTCTATCCCCTATTAAATAGAAAGCGGTTAATAGGGAAAGCGACAAACAGCCCCCAGGTGGTGCAAAGGTTAGAAAATCTCGCACGAAAGTGCAGGACAGTGGAGGGAAAACAGTAATACTGGGTGGGCAGGCGTCCAGATGTTGTGGTTGATGTTTAGTAATCTGTCAACAAACCCGACCTTGCCAGGCTGCCTTGGGCGTTTTTGCATTTGTGTCCTCCATCAGCTGTGACGTAGCACACAGATATGCTTCATCTGTCCATCCTTGCCGGCAGAGAAGCTTGGATTCATTGGCATGAACGTATCATAGCGTGGAATGGTTTGCTGATCCCCATTTCTTAACATTTTAGCAGCTGCCGAACTGTTCTTGAGATTAGTAGAAATATTATTAATAAAACTCAACGTCTTCGATGACATTAACGGCTAACATTGAGTCAGAATTTCCAGTTTTTAATTGTGATTAGACATGCCTTTTGCACAACTAAGTAAAACCGTTCTGGTGTTGCAACTGCACTCTTCAAGAATGAAAACCAAATGATGCTCTTGTGAATCAGCTGAATTGGGGTTCGGCGGTGTAATAACTGATGTGATCAGCAACGTGGGTGCAATCTGTGCATAGCACTGCACGCACACCAAGAGTTTCTGTCCTGACTGTTGACTAGCGTCATCTCTGGAGTTGGCCGGCCTTCGGAGCCCCATTCTCCAGATTGATAGCGCGTCCTCCTCCAAGTAGCAACAAAGATTGAATTGCAGCTGAGGAATCTCTATGCAAGCACAGCCCCTCTATTGTCCCCAGGCCTCGGACCAGTAAAGTGGCCGGCCGCAAGTGTCGCTCTAGCTCTCCCTCCTTCCACAGAGCCTGTTCTGCCCTTTTCCTTCTCTGTACTGTATGTGTTTGTATAACATACCGGGTGGGTGGGGAGGGATGTCTGTCAGAACCGTGAACGACTGCAGGTAAAAAGGGCTAAAGGTGCACAGTCGCAGTTCTTTCGCATCGGTCGGCTCTTTGGGAGCCTTCCATCTCTTACCTAACACTTGGCACATCTAGCGGAAGGAGGGGTCAACACGGGGTCAGCATGTCACCTGGTAAGGATCGCAGCATTGTCGCTGCCGCTGTCAGGTGCTTTGATAAGCCTCCATAGCTGCCAGCACCTTTCGCCAGTGGCTTTCATGTTGCCACCATCTTCCCAACTTTCTCTCGACCACTAAGAAGTTGTGGTGTGAGGCTGTTTGTTATCGTGTTTACTAAGCCCGCAGGGAGTCAACAAGCGTGCACCGCCGCCCAGGTTCTTAAAAAAAGAAGTTGCGGGCCAATGGGGCTTCTACCACCACCACCACCAGCTGTTGGCCACAGGGATGACCCAGATACACCAGCCGTTAGAAGAGGGGTAATTTAGGGAGAGAGCAGTGCACCGTGAAGAGAAGGCGGGAAGGCGAGGGGCCGTCAGGTTGTGTAGGACCATTGCTGGCAGGATATGTGAGCACGGTGTCCTTGGAACTGCCCTCCCTACAGATATAAGCCTTTGTATTACCAGAGGTGCCTTTGAGAGGTAGATCTTTCACGGTGTATATTAATGAGAGAGGGGTTGGTGTTGAGGAAAAAAAGTGAGTTGATGACAGGAGGTAGGCCGGCACTGGTCACACAACACTCAACAAGTTATATTCAGTAGAATGGCCATAAATTTTTTAAATCACAGTTTTTAAAGTTCTCTTAGGAGGGTGATGGTGTAAAGCTTTGTCAAGAGAAGCAGCACTCAAAATCTTACGAATCAGACAGTGCAAAGGCTTTGGGGTGTTGTATAGCTGCTACTAGTACAAGTACAAGTCATAAACAAGGAGCTATATCTGTGCAGAGTACCAGGTGACATTATTTGTGGCCTTACCCCTCTTGCTTGTAACCCAGTTCAGTGTCATTGGCTGCAAGCATAACAAACAGGATGCTGGTCAGCAAGCCTCTCACAGGCCACACTCCTCAGATTATGCAGAGTGAAGAGGCTTGAGAAGCTGCTGTGTAGTCTTCATACCTGTACCTAAGAACTTCTCAGTGAAATGTCCAGAAAGGCACAACAATGAAAGTTTCTTCAATTAAATGAACGTTATTGACAAGTCTGCTTTAGACAACTTCACAGAAAGTGGTCAGATCAGTGATATCAGTATGGCTGCATTTATGTCATCATAGCTACAGCCAGTGGGGCAGACAGTGTATGCCTGCATGTGCATGTCCAGAATGTCAGTGTAAATGCTGACATCTTTCAAACAGAAGAGTGGGATAGGATAAGCATGTTGTATTGAACTAAACCCGATAAATTAAAAAGCAGATTGACTCCAGTGAGCCCTTGTGTCCTAACCTTGTGACATTCACCAAAACAGATCAGATCCTCTTTCTGGCCAAGAAACATTTTTTGTTGCTACTCCACCATTTTGTTCTGTGCTAACATATGTTGGTGTTTGACCTCAGAGTATGGTGGTCTGGTGTGATTAAGGAGAGAGGTGGTGAGTGTAAATGCGTTGCAGATAGTTGAGATTTAATACTTAATTAATGCATGGCATTAATATGTATAATGCTGTCATTTTTGTGAATGTCTGTGTTTCACAGGATGGCTGCAATAGGAAACCAACTATCCAATTCTCCGGCAGCACAGGGGTGAGTTGATGTCCCCTCCACCCCCTCTTTCATTTGTCACATTTAACATGGTCAAATGTCAAGGCTTCATTTGTTTCATGTCAAAGTCTGTGTTCACTTTTGTCATACATAGTTTGATATTTTGGCATGATTGTATCATTCTGGGTGCTGGCAGGTGTAACAAGATCAGTGGCTGACCTCGCAGTGTGATGAAGATGTTGGGTATCTTGCTGTGACATTATGGGATGGGACATGAAAGTACTTGACATCTTGGGAGGGCCCAGTGTAGGAAAGTGCTGCATGTCTTACTGCAGCATGAGGGAGAGGAACTGCGATTTGTTTTGTATCATGCTTTGTGGAAAGTAGTGGTGGTTCTGGAATATTGATAGTGTTGGTAGGAAGACAGGGGTAGTGCTGGGTGTTCTGGGATATTGGTAGTGTTGGTAGGGAGACAAAGGGATGAGTGGGTGGAGCTGGGATGCTTGTGGACAGCCTCACACTGCTCCTTATGTTCAGGTTATGCGCATTCCTGGCCAAACGTCCTCTCATGACCCAAAAGCTGAGCGGCAGTTCCAGCTGACTCTCACTAAAATCCTGGGGGATGACAATGGAAGCTTTGACTGCATCAGACAAGCAGCGACAAGGTAACTGTGTTTCCTCTGCCTCTCCCCTCCTTACATACACTGTGTGTAGTATGGAAACAAACTCTTAATTTCATCAAAAGGTAGAGAAGAACATCGGAGAAGCTGCTTGGAAAGGTTTTGACCATTCATTGTTTTCCCAGCTTTTCACTTCGGTGAAGTGCAGTAGTAATGGCAGTGGTGTAAACAATAAGTTTAAACTTGTAACATCATCATGATTCACAGATTGGTTGTGTGTAAAGATGACAAAGGCATGGCATGTTGACAAAGCTAATTTTGTTATATTGAGCACCAGCTGGGGTGCTAAGTTGAGCCATAACTAAAATGGACAATCCTGCCAGATTCAGTAGAAGTTGGACAAACACTGGATTTTATTAGGTTTCAACCCACCGCCTGCCACAAACATCACATTCTTTATTTGTTAAATTAAACAACAGAATGATAGGAGGAGTACTTACACCACTGTAACTGTTGAGTGCCAGAATAAAATATGTTTATATTTGTTGATTTGCTGGTGTGTTTTAGACCCAGTGGCAGCAGCTTACAGTGCCAGGGAAGCATGCAGTACAAGATTGTCACGCATGCCAACAATGATGTGTACACCGACACACGCAAAAAAATCACCCTGGCAGACTCGGAGCTCAAGAAGTCTTGGTAATGTTTCATTATTTTAGCTTTTTGTTCTGAAAGGGAGATTAGTACATTTAGAGAAGCAATTTTAGAAAATTGTCTCTCTTTTTTGGGGGGTGGGGGGAATGACCATCTGCAAAGATTCTAGAAATAACCCCCATTAATTTGAAATGCGGTGATAATGTTTTTAAAACCACTTCAGTTTTATTTAAAAAAGATTTTACAGTTGTTGCATATTCAGGCAATATTAATATAGTGACAAGAATGGGTAAGGAATTATTTTTTTCTTTTATATTTTATAGTGCAAAGGAAATCAAAATGGGTGGGCGCTTTGGCAGCAAGAAGATCAAGAAGGTTGTACCCAGTAGTGCCTACAAATCCTCAAATCCAGTCAAAGCTCCAAGTATACCCCCACGCATCACTCCACCTACAGCTTTGTCAAGCTCTCCAGTGTCAAGTTCTGCTGTCAGCAGCCGTCTCACCCCACCATTCGGTGGCAACAGTAACTCGCCTCATCGACCTAACACACTGGCATTAAATGGCAACCGACCTGCCAGCAAGCCTATCATGTCTGTTAACAATGGTGCTAGCAAGCCTAGTTCTCACAGCAGTAAACAGACTTCTGGTGTGGTTAGCATGCCATATAGGTATGTATTTCAGAACGTTTGTGTAAATGTTTTCCCTTTGCTATGTGACCTTCAGTTATGCTATGTTTAAGAAACAGTGGGTCAGATCTATGCAGTCAGTAGCTCAGGTCTAGTGAGTTACCGAAAATGAAACAGCTTCTCCCTCTGTTTTTAATATAAATTTTATAAATTGACAAATGGCTTGACTTCCATGCATGTGTGACTGGTGTTTTGTGCAAAATGTTTAGGATGACATAAAAATAGTTTGAAACAAAAAGTAATGTGAAAAACACTAATAAGGTGCAGAAATAGGGACAGAATCAGTTTGTTGCTTTATAGTAATTTAGCTCTCTTTCTTCCAAGTTGCTTTTCATCCATTCTTCAAAAATTTAATATTTTCTTCATACATTGTGCAGAAGTTTTTTGATACACATTCTTGTTTCCAGGGATCGTATTATCCACATTCTCGCTCTTCGGCCTTACAAGAAACCAGAACTGTTGGCAAGGCTCATGAAGGGTAATATTTTTGAAATTTTGTTTGATGTGGATTACAGCAGCGGGTACCTTTAGCCTGCATATGTAGATAAATTAAATTAAAAAACTTATTTGGTGTTGCAACATTTAAGGGTAGTCATCAGTTTGTTAAAAATAGTTACACTAGAGACTTGTTGATAACAGATTCTTTAAGAATGTTTTGTTAAAAAATTTCCTTGGCTGTAAAAGGCAAGTGCATTATTGAACGAATAATGGTGAGCGATTTCCAAGCTTTGTGTTGGAGGGGAGGCAATCTGAAGTAAACGTTTTTCTCTCTGCATAAGTATGATCCAAAATGACGTGTTCACAAAAAAAACCTGATTTTTTTTTAACTTAATGATTCATTAATAGAGGTAAATAACTATTGAGCAGTTCTTTTTCAAGAGCTTGACTGTCTTTGCAGATGGAATTCGTGAGAAAGATAAAAACTCTTTAGGTCCCATCCTGCAGCAGGTTGGCAGCATGAACAAAGACAACTCTTACAGCCTTGCTCGTCATGCTTGGCAGGATGTTCGTGTTGACTGGGCTTATTACACTGAGGAAGAACGTGAGCTGGTCAAGAAGTACGTCTGCAGACTAGCTGACTAATTCAAAAAATGCTTTGTATTTATTTCCTTTGTGTATGTATTTAAATTTTTTTTTTTTTTGGTTTACTGTACATTTGAAGGGCATTGTTTATAGATGTATTTAATGCTTATCCTGCTGTGTTTCGTTTGATTCCACATAATTTTCTGAGCTTGTCAAAGGAAGCTTTTGAAGTGGTTGTCTTTTAAATGAAAGATTTTTGTGTGTAGGAATTTGCAGCGGCATGAGTCACGGATGTCCATATCACCGTCCATTTCTCCTGCTGCCAGGACACCAGACAGTCCCTCACCTCCCCAGGTATTTTCAGTGGCTGTGTGTGGAGTTGATCCTTGTCGCCTATATGCACTTTAAGGACAACATGAACCCTCGTTTAAATTAGAGCATAAAGTATCATAAAAACATTCTGGTAGTATTTTATGATAAAGATGCACAAGAAATATTCTATTAATGTTTTTATCTAGATCACACTTAGATGCTAAGAAAACAGGAAGTGGCTAAAGGTTAGTATTTCTAAAAATAGCATCGTCTGCATGTGCTGATTTTGAAGAGAAAAGATGCAATTCTCTGTAAAAGAAAACAGAACAGGACACAGGGTGCTGTTGCTGAAAGTACTCTTCGGCACTTGGAGTTTGTACTCATTAACGAAATCCTAAAGATAATAGCAAAAAATGCCAGTGGATTAATTTTGTTTAGAGATGTGTATATACAGATCTCTGCTTTGTTCAGACAAGCTGTGCAAACTTCGTCCCCACACCGTACTCAAGAATTTGCTCAAAACAGTTCAAAATTGATTGTGAGGGCATCATTGATCTGCGTGCTCAAAACAGCTTAAAAAAAAAAAAGTGTAACAAACGTATGAGGAGCTTAAACGTGAACATTTAGGAGTAAGTAAATAAATTTTGCATGCAGCTATATGAAATAAGTATTTACGTCCATAAATATCAAATTTTTATAATGTTAAAATATAATAACAAGAACTACAGGAGTTTATTTTAGACGGACATTTAAAATGTCTTTATTATATTTTATTAAAAAATAAACTCAAATGCGCCATCTTAGCAACAAAGAATCGGTAATAATAGAGTGTAGTCTGCAGTGACCATGAATGTTGCCCATTAATTTTTGATCCGAAGATTTACTTACTAGTCTGTCGAGTGTATTTGGTTTGAACCTTTTTAATGTTTTTTAAACTTCAGTTGAAACTTCTAAAGAAAGTTAAGATCTGTAGAGCTGTATTCCAAAATCAGCCTTTTCATTTTCTGGGCTAAAACTCGCTTCTTAAACATGAGAACCTGAGCATTTCCTTATCTGACTCGAAGACATGCATAAGTGAACTGACCCACACTCGCTATTACAAATACTATTTGTGCCCAACAGAACTCTCCACCATAGGAGAATAATTTTGTCTGATTGCCTAGTGGCAGGTGAGAATGCCAGTGTTTCAAGGGTTATATCTTGAAAATTAAGCATAATTATGTACATAATTATGTATTTTGGGAATTATATTAAAATGAACTTAACCCAATCATAAAAAGAAAATGTTGCACTTATGTTGTCCTTTAAGTGTGAAAAAGTGCTTAAATAGGAGAGTTTCTTACAATATTAGCATCTAAATGTCTTCTAAATGTTTCTGACCATGTATATATGCAGCTGTGTCCATAGCATCCACCTTTACAACATAACAAAAATCTCAAGTTTGGGTTTTTTTTTTCCCCACCTCATTGTGGTTTTTCTCTAAAATGTGACATCACTGATAATCAGTTGCTGTACTTGTGATGCAGAAGCGACCTGTGGAGGAGGTTCCAGATATCCCTGTCAAGAAAGTGAGAATATCTCATGAACATCAAAACAGTCACATAAATGGCAAAGTCTCCAATGGAATGAATGGTGTGATGGAGGCATCTGCTGTGAATGCATTATTCAACATGACTCATAAAACTAATGTGGTCGCTGGAGAGAGCAAGAGCAGAAATGGTGTCAGTGCTTCCTCACCGGTTCCAGAATCACCAAGTTCTAATCGAGAAAACCAAGAAAAAGGTGGGTACAATTTATGAGTATGGGTGTTTTACTTTTTGTTGATGGGCATTGCGTTCCAGTCGATTTAAACAGGCATAGCTTCATCTTATCTTGATTTGCCACTTTAAAGATACTCAGAAACCACGTACACATCTCCAGTTTCTGACTTAAGTGCCTGTGCACTGAAACATGAACTGATCCTTGCACATAGAGATCTTTTTCTTACAAAATATTTCAGGAAGAAGGCAACACTACAGTGTAAATTCTATTGATAGCATTTGACTTGCGCAGAGAACAAATCACTGATAACATGGCAAGAAAAAGTCTGTCTAGGATAGACACTTTTTTGGGTATGACAGTAGGTTTTTTTTTTCAAAAAAAAGGTACTGTATCCCATAACCTCAAGATTAATGGTGCAAGTGACACAAGTGGTTTACTAACATCTAGTTCTTTCATCTTTTATTCCATGAAGAGCTCTTTTTTTAAAATAGAAATTTTATTTGGGAAGTTTTATTGGAAAAGAGCTTTGTTTTCCTGAGATATTTCTTGTGCATGCATTTTCGCATGCTGGCACCTGCATCAGAATGTGTACAAACAAACTTGAGCTCTGATTTACTCAACATACCAGAGATTTCATTTGCTTTGTTGACTATTTTTTTCAGGGTTGGATCCCAATGACACATCTTCATCACCAGACTATGTCACGTAAGTATGCTTCATAAATGCCTTTTATAAAAGCTTAGTTTTCCTGAAGTAAAACTAAAATGTGGAATATTCTAATGGGCTGGCGAACATGGTTGCACAGCAGGAGGCAAGTCTGGTTTAACTGTTCTTATCAGTTTATTTCTATTTTTTCACACTTTTTGGCTGTCTCGTGTGCTGATCTTTGAAAAAAAAAAAATCACAAGATATTAAGTGTTTTATGGCAAGAAAATTCATGGTGCTGTGCGTATTTCATAACAGGCAGTATTCCAGCATAGAAGATGGAGATCAGCGCATGCGATACAAGCAGGATTTCAATGAACACTATGAGGAGTACCGCCGGTTGCATGAAAAGGTGCAGAATGTTGCACGTCGCTTTCAGTATCTTCGGGAACGTATCAGCAATACAAAAGAAGGCACACAAGACTATGAGGTGAGGGGCGACAATATAGTTTCAGTAATAAGTAATGCTTGTTTTATAAGAGTTTCTGGATTTTATGTGTACAGTAATAGATAATACTATAATGTATATTTTGCCCATTTTTATGTGTAAATTATAGAGGGTTTTTTTTGGGCAGTAATTTAATATTTCATGGATGCATACTGACACAACAAATTGTTTGGATATGCAGGTGCTGAAGAAAAAAGTACTTCAGGAATATCAACAGCAGAAAAATGATACTAAGTTCCAAGAGCACAAACGCCGGGTGGACTACTTACATGCCAAACTGGGTCACATCAAGCGGCTCATAAATGAGTTTGACCAACGCTTTCAGGTGTCCATGCGCAGCTAGCCAGAGCTTCGACTGGCTGCTTCTTCCCACATCTCCCCAAATAATCCCCTTACCACGCTACTTCCCCACTCTTACCGACCCTAACAGGCACCTGCATCTTCCCTCCAGGTGCTGTGTCCCCATGGGTCCAGAAAATGGCCAGTGTTCCCATTTGTTCGTGCAAAAAACCACTTGTCACTAGACACTTGCTGAAGCCTTCATATTTGATTCTACCCAGTCCACATTTGAGTGCATCAGCACTTGGAAATCTTGCCACAAGATGTTCTTGCTCATGACATGGAGGTTTCCAGGTTAGCTGCCATGACAGACAAGAAAGCTTTTGTGCACAGTGCATGTTTTTGCATTGCCTGCAGGCTGATGCTCCCTGCCTGTCCAAACTGTTGTCTGTGTTGTGAAAAGAGTAGTGTACCATGGGCCGTCTTTGTGTGAGAGGATGGAGGTACTGTGGATGGTCTCCACCTTAAAAGTTGATGTAATAATGTGTGTGACCACGAGGGGACCCTGGACATAGCACAAGCTATGCTCAAGAAGCTATGTTTTTCAATGTCATTTCTTCACAAGGTGAGACAGGACTTGATGACTGCTTTGTCTTTCTTTCCGTGCATTGGACTTGCTGGTAAGGTCAGTTACAAATTAATATGACAGCACCACCAGCAAGCTCAATCTTAATGGAGTTTAAGAGTGCTTGTTTTCATGTGGAAAGTGGAAATGGCAACTTGGATTTTGTAAACATGCTTCACAAAAGCTGCTCAGAGATGTGATTTCCACAGCTGTCCACCTTTACCTAATGAGTGAGCTTCTGCTGCCTGCTTTAAGAAGCCAGAATGATGATCCAGCTGCAAGTGGCAGGTTGGTGGTGCCCAAGGTTGAATTGTCAAATATGGCTTACTGATAAGAGCATGTGAATGGGAGGAGAGAGAATGAAGTTGTGAAACATTGCCCAAACTGTGATCTAAATTGTGACGGTATGATGACATGCCACAGCTACATGTGTGTCTCATTGGATGTATGTAAGTGCATGTAAAATATATGTTTGTACAGAAGAACAGTGTGATCAGTGGTGTGATCTTGGGCTTAGAACTGCAGCTGTGCAAATTGAGATTTAAGCTGGCTAGGTTATTTTGTAGGGGTTTTTTCCCTTGTTCCATTGCTTAAGTTAATGCTGTGATTTACTTCTATCTTTTGAACCTAATTTCCCTCCTTCCCTTTTTGTAACCCCTCAACCATTCCTTCCTGTCATCATAACTGAAGCAGTTAGGATTTGTATGTATATATTTGATATTTGTTCCTAAATTTTCTGCTGAGAAAGTTTCTAAAAAATAAATAAATTCTGCAAAGGCAAATTCATAATTGCATTGAGAAAGAAACTACCGCATGCTGATATTCAGATAATTTTTAATTAAGAACTTCTGCAACCCCCATATCAGTGACTGAAAGAGAATGTGTTGGGCCATAATGAAAAGAAGTAGAATTTGTGAAAAATATAAATTAAAAAGAAAAAAAAAACAAAAGAAAAAAAAGAAGCATTTGACTCCCAGGTCTGTCAATTTCCTCTGAACCACAGTAGTCAATTTATTAATCACTAGCTTGTAATTTGTGCGTGATTTGAGGGTATTCTTGTTGAACTTCTTGATGTTTTTGTACAGTAGCTGATTTTTCTGAATGTTAACACCAGTAAAAGTGTTAGCTTTGGCCTATACCACGTCTTGTATTGGAATTCACAGTGTAAATGATTTGATTAAAAAGAAATGCCAAGAAGGGTCTTCCTTATGTTACCTCTGCTGTCCAGACTTGATGGGCTCATCAAGTTGCAGTGTTTGCTTCATTTTACTTCTAGTCAGAAGGATGCCCTGGTTAAAGGGGCTACAGTAATGCTGTTACTGTACAAATAATACAGTATATAAAACAGTACAAAATGAGATTTCATAAAGTTAATGGGGCATTGGATTTTGAAATAAAAGTAGACATGAAAAATGGATGCAATGAGATATAAGTGGATATAGGATGTGTCTGCATGTGCATGTAATCATGTAGGACCCAGAAAGTCTTCCATTCTACCTGTCTGCTGTCTCCCACAGCACAGATTTTGTTTGCCTGTATACATGACATGGTATGTGGAAAAGATTGCAAGAATTGTACAAGGTACAGGAAACCCTGTGGCCTTGAAGTATCAAAAACTTTCTACCTGATATGCTTTAACTACTGTGGTGAATAGAAACAACTTTTTTTTCTTTTGGTATTGTGGATATTCTGGGATGCAAAAGTGCAGAGTAAGACGCGTCACAATGAAGAAGTCTTAAGCATACAGTAATACCTGCAGCTGTAAGTTTTGTGTACATGCATGGTGGAGTAATCGAGAGAGAAAATCATTGGAGTACTTGCAGTTGATGATTAATTTGAAGGAAAACTGACATCTTCTGGATGGTATTCTTCATTCTATAGCAACTAACTGCTGATAAATATCAAACTGTGCTGGGTGTGAATTGCTTCTTTACTTTTACTGTATGCTTTGTGTAAGTTTGGATTTTGATCTTTTAAAAATCAGGCTTGAGTTGTTAAAACTACAAAAGGGTTGAAAGATGGTCACCAAGATAATTCAAAAAGCAGCAGTTGCTCTCTCATCCATAATGCATTTAAATCTCACAAGAATTCATTAGTAGCAAATGGAATTTCTTGTACACAAAAGAGAGAAAGGATACTTGTTTTTATTTTTTGAAGAATAATAAAAATAAACTAATAATTTGCCTCTGTGTATGTGTCTGGGTACGTACTTGCATCACTTAAATTGCAGGGTTGTTAAAAGGAAAAATTTACTTAAGCACCAATTTTCTGTTTTAGGCAGGCAGTTGATGAACACTGTTGGGATTATAACAGCTTATTCTTGTGGCTGGAAGCACATTTGCGGTGAACTTTGTAAATGACATGCAACCCATTATACAAGTGTGTGTATTAAGATGTTTCAATCTTTCAATGATGTTTTGATAAGGTGTCCACAGCAACTACAGACACTAAGAAAATATTTCATCTTTTATCTAATTTTGAAATCCACATTGTATTTGCCTTGTCGTCACAGGCCTGACTGCATTTGTTGGTTCATCTAACAGATGAATGACTGGGGTTAAAAAGTGGCTTGCTTTCTTGTGAATTGCAACTATATTGCTTGCAGAAGGGTATCTGCATTTGTAAACACAGGCAAAAAGGGCAGAAGTGCTCCTACTGAGATCAGTGTTGAGAAGTATTGGATAATTTAGCTTGAAGGTCTTGATGCAATGCCAGTATCCCTTTTAGAAATCCTGGCAGACCCATTAGAAGATTTCTTTCAGATGAATGTAGTGTGTGTGTGTGTGAGACCTTTAATTTTGCAGTGTCAAATAAGTGGTCATATCAGTGCAGTAGCTACCTGATCTTGTTAGGAATTGCCTAATTGCAGCTGAATACAAATTTGCCAGTTATAAACATCTGCATTTACACCACCCCAATTATCCATAGGTATACTTGTATGTATTACTACATGGCAGTCTCCAGACAGGAGAATTGCACAAACATATCAGTTTTTCCAGTTTTCATGGGAGTGCATTGTCAAAACATGTTCAGGAAGTATAAGCTCTTGGTTTGAGTTGGGGTGGTGGTGTGGTTGTTTGCAGCCACTACTGCTAGCTAACCAGCCATTTTTTGAAGCGTCACAAAAGTGCTGCCAATTAATCAGAAGTGCTTCAAAATATTCTATCTTGCTCTTTCACCTTTTTAATGATTAACAAGTGGAAATGTACCTAGAAACACAAGTAAAAAAGATGTGGATGGTTTGTGGAATTGTGGGCCTAGTAGTGAGCGTTATAATTTCAGTACAACAGACCAGTTGATATATGAAAAGGAAAATGTGCTTTAAAAAGGGTGATACTGCAAAAATTTGCAGTGAATATTCCCCCCTCAACCCCCCACCTAATATTTTTGTGAATTTTGTTAAGTGTTAATGACTTGCATGTAACTGCAGATGGAAAGAAATGCCAGATTTAAACCATTCTTTACCAGCTTTGGAAATGTTTGACTGCTGATAGTGAATGCTGTTCTGTCGTAGCGCTCAACTTGATTCTTGCTGTTACTTGTGCTCTGCAGCCATTACTGCCTGTTTTGTTTGTGTGTGTGTGTGTCATGTTTGGATGTCGCGGTGTGGATTTTGGTGGTCAAGTATGCAGACTTTACCATGTTTTATATTTGTGCTTATGTTTGAATCTTAGGTAGCAAGATCTGTATATTTGTTTGAGATTGAAACTTACAATCTGTATATCAGCATAGTGTGGACAGAGTCTCATGGAAAGGGTGCTAATGAATGAAAATGGACAGGTAGTCCTGGATGCTGAAACTCAGCTTTAGATGGCAAGCATGGCTACAGTAGTGATGGTCACTTCCTTTCTTTGTAATATTTTGAGGGAGAAATGTGTCATTTTCAGATGTATCAGGCTGTGAATAAACATACATTTGGCACAACACAGGAAACTTTTCCCCACTACCCAGTATTCTAGCTGTACAAGAACATAGGTGTGGGGGAAAGTTAAAATGTAGCAGAAAATTGAAAAGTGCTAAGATGAAGGTGGTGACAAAGTGCCTTGTTTGATAGAAGGAAGACCATGGGGAAAATTAGAAGGGGAGGAGAACTGGTTTTGAGGGCTTTTACATCTGGTTTGTTAGAAGCTATCAACCCATGAAGAACATTAGCAGCAAACAGTAATTACATTCTTGATATTTGTTGTGGGTGCTATTTGACAACCTCAAAGATAAACTGGTCACATCTTTTGAACCCAGAAGGGGAGTGATGAGAAGATAATTTTGTTATTAATTAAATCAACAGTGGTGTTGGTCATCCCCACTGTGTGCAAAATTTTGCTTAAAAGTTTACTTCAGTGTGGTAAGTGGAGGATTTATAATGGTGTCTGGAAGCAGAATGTTACAGTAGCTTGTTCAGATATTTGTGAGTGTGAGTGAATGAGAAACTTATTTATGATTCCTTCCTCCCCTCCCCTCCACCCAACCCAACACTTCCTGTTTAAAGTCCCCGATTATTCATTTCTTGTCTGTTGCCAAAGCAAGATCACTGGTAATACAAACCAGAATGAAATGGTGAAGATTAGCCTTTGGTGCCTTTAAAAGCTGTGATTGTCCAGAAGGCGAGTTGGTCAGTGAAAAGTCATTTTCTGCACAACCCTGATGTGGGCTTTTAAGAAGTTGTCTATGAAAAGATATTCTTTACTTCGAAAGCCATTTTGCTGTCAGGTGTTGAAGATAATAATGTAAATAATTTGAGGCAATGACGCAATTGTATGTACATCATGCAAAAATGATCATCTGACCCATCTCTTTTTGGGATAGAATGTAGGGATGTGTTGGTGTAAAGGATCGTGCTGACGATGTCATAGCTATTTGGTAGATAGCTTACCTTGCTGCACTGGAGTATGGCTGTGGGCTAGTCTGTTATATCTAAAAATACGATCTCTTGTTTCGAGGAGTTTGTCATGGCCTTATGTTGCCAAATTGTGTTATGAGAAGAGACATTAAGTGATGTAAAATATGTATTTATATTATTTTCATGTTAATTTGGTGAGTATGGAATTAAAGAAAAATTATGCACGTGTGTGATTTGAATGAAATGTTAATGTCCCAAAAGAGACTTGAAAGGAAAAAGAAAAAAAAAAGAAAAATGTATTAAAAATGAACGTAAAAAAGAAACACAAGAATCCAGTAAGAATGTGAGAGTATTATAAGAGTTTGCACATGTAAATGAACTAAAGAGATTAAGTATGGAGAGGCCATGGTATTTTTGTGTATTTACCATGGCTCAAACATTCAACACAACCGACTGCTCATGGATGATAGCAATTCAAAAGAGAAAGCGACCTGGTGTGTGTCTTCATGGAGACAGTACACCTTTTTTTTTTTTTTTTTGCCAGGTGCTTGCTCTGCTCGTTGAATCACGGACAAAGATTTACGCTTAGCCAAATAACAGCTCAAGAACATGAGAATACCAAATCTGGTGCGATCCAGACTGGTCCTCTAACTGGGCTGTCTCTTTGCTTGTGCCATATCCAGACAAGCAGCCATTAGTGCTGCTGCCTAGGATTTGCACACTATTGACATATTTGCTGGGTGAGAGGGGATGTACCCCCTTTTTTTTTAAATTGACTGCTCCACAAAGCAATGTGAGCAGTGAAAGGCTTTTGTTTGATGTAACCATGTTGGTGTAGCAGAAGTAATGGGCTATGTACTGATGGGAGAGACACTGTTCATAGACTGACTTACCTGTCATTGTATTCACAAATATTTTCTTTCATGTCATGGACTGTTGTTCATTTTCAACACCATACCTGTGAAGTATTTACCTAAAGATCTTTCATGACCAGAGCAGCAGAATGGGAGTGTCTCACACCTGTACATTGTTCAGATACAAATGCTAGGTTGAGAAAGCCTGTTTTTGATAATTGTACAAAGTGCTCTTAGGAAAGAATAGCAACATTGTGAAAATGCCCAATAAAACGGTTGTAAGAAAAGTCACAGCAGTGTAAAACTATTTCAAATGATATTTGCACCTTTCACTAACTGCTCTAGTACTTTCTAAGTAAACATCAGATTGCAGTGTGTTTGGCTGATTGGATGCATGGTTGGTGCAAGTTGTATTCCAGGCCGACATTCTGAAAAGTAGCCGTACTGAAATATCATTTGTGATTGCCATGTGGCAAATCGTGTACTAAAAACTCATAATCAAGGAGCCAGGTCTGGTGAGAATTGTACAAGGTGCTATGTGGGTGTTCATTTCACTATCCAACGATGTATAACAGTGTTGATTGTACAGACAGCTTCATTGTGCCGACTCTGGACATTGCATGTCTTCTCAGAATCAACACTGTGCATGTCGCTATGGCAGCCATGTTTTGAACTTTATAGCAACCACACAGTGCTGCACAGCATTTTGAGGAGGAGTTTGTGTGTCGACTTCTTCCCCTCTACCACAGCAAATAAAGCATTGCAAAAGTTTGCTTTTGTTATGTATTGTATGTTAATGGTGTTGTAGCTAAAGACATAGACAAACATGCATTATGTAAAAACATTCCCTACATAGCAAAGGCTGTTTCCATGCAGTTTATACATGTTCTACAGCTTTATGTGCACACACCTATTAAGTTTTAGATTGCACAGCGCAAGAGGATCTATAAGCTATTTTTGGTAACTGATAACAATGCTTTCTGCTAACTTGTTCACAACTTTTGAATTTATTTACCTGTTTAACTTGGATTAACATTATGGTTATGTCCACAGTTCTCACTCAACTGAGGTGGGTTGCTACTTCAAAGCTGACCATTTACAATAAATCGGCATAACATCCTGTATGTTAACTTTTCCTATACAGTTCGCACCTGCAGATGTGAATTTCTTCATAATTTCAGCTCAATTCATCTGTATTGAATGACTTTAATGATTAGAAACCAGTATTTATAAGCCAATGTAACAATAGGACTATCTGGGGGATGAAGCACACCTCAATTGCAGTTGTAAACAATGGGGCTTTGCTTTAAGATTCAGAACACACCATAAAAGAATTTTAAACTGAGAAAAGAAGGGCTGCTAAATAGCAGTGCTTAATAGAACTAAATTCATAACTGGTCACCATGTTCTGTCACATGCAGGTCATACTTACGTTATGTCAACAAGATGTTATCAAAGTCATGGCAACTTAAAATTTGGCCACACTCCATTTTAAATATTTACAGATGTGGCATTTTCTCATATTCACTCATGTTAAGCACACATGCACACACAATTGAGCTTTTAATGGAAATTTTCATGCATTCTAGATCTCGAGATGACTGTTCAATGACAGTAAATAGATCTAAAAGAAAAAAAATATAGTATCAAGTTTATTGACAGTCACATAAATGACAACAGTAATCGATTTACAATGTATACAATATAACAGCAGCAAGGGAAACAGACTAACTGAAGTTCAATGGGGTTAATTTAGGATGACAGGCAGCCTTACAGAAAGCTATCACTAGGCTGACTACACATATATGAAATGGTCACAAAATATGCCACTTCTTCCTTGCTGCGTGTTTGACGAGTTAACAGTTTGACTTGTGTACTGCTGGCCACTTTAGCTCAACTGCATTTTTTGGTGACAGCCATCATAAAGTGTAAACATCTTTCCCTAAATCATTATGTTATTCTCAACTCATAAAATTTTAAAACCAACTTCCCTTTATCAAGAAAGAAGTATCAAATATATATATATATATATGTTGCTATTATTGTCAATGCCAGTCCTACAATTCTTTCTCATACTGATGCAAATATTCGAGTCAACTCTGTTTCGTGCTGTACAGCTCTGCAAGCTGTTCTCTTAGGAATCTATGGAATGAACACAAAACACAGAAGGAAACTGAATGTTAAAAAAGAAACCCCTTTGTTATGATTCGAGGAACACTGTCTCAGGTCACTTGCCATCATGACATCAAAGCCTATGGACCATATTCTTTCTCTGGGAGTGGGAGGCAAATAACTAAAGCACTTATTTTTTTTAGCATTCACACACCTGCAAACAGACTGCACCAATCATAGAATCACCATCACACAATCGTTCCATTTGAATCACAGTTTTCAGTCAAGGCTAGGGCTGGAGTCCATGGATGTGTTACTGGCAGAGGATGGAGCGAAGTCTGGCGGAGAAGCAGTATTGCTGTCGAGAGGCGTGATGAGAGCTTCATCTTTGGTGGAGGTGTCCTGCCCATTCAGGTCTTTACGACACACTGGACATGTACCATGCTGCAAGGGAGTGTCACCATGAGTCTTTTAATCTTTGCACCCAACCACCCCCATCCCTACTCCTCCCAATAACTCCTGCACCCGAACAGAAGTGCTGGATACTTCAAATCCTGCAAAACTAGCTTAAAAATTCATAACAGGAAAATTGCCAAACCTTTCAATTTCTCATTTTGTATTAAACGTTTACATGTCAAATTCCTTGCTTAGAAAACAGTAACAGGGTGTGAATTAGTCTTACCTATATTTCCTTATACAACCCCCCCAAGTTTAATTACTGCGTGTACAGGATTATTATTTGACAGAAATATCTTGTTCCGCTATACATCATTTGGGGTCTAATGCATTTTCAAAACTGTCAGTGGCAGGTGAAAAGAGCTATCTTAATGCCACCCCTAACTTTTTCATTATTGCAAAAGTTTCTAAATTTTGTTCACGACACTTCATAGTTATCCAACAACTCAGCAGCATTTCCTTAAAACGATTATCGTGTGGAAGACAACATACCAGTTCTAGCCAACGAATAATGCATTCTTCATGATAGTGATGATCACAAGGCAGGCGCTTCACTTCTTCATCCAGGTGAAAATCTTCCATACATATAGAACACTGTAAAACATGTTCTGTACAAAGAAAATAAAAATCCTGTGTCAGTAGCAGGATCATACTGGGTTACAGCTTACAGACATTTAGGTGAAATTTCTAAGATAATACACTTCTTGACAAACGGAAACACCCAAAGAAAAGTTTCTCATAACCAGACATCTGTTCAAATTTTTTTTTTCAAAACAGCAGTTATCTACACATAAATCTGAAACAGGCTTTTGTTCCCTTACCGACTTGACTGACTGATATTTTAACTGTGGGAAGACCGTTGATCTTTTCTGGCTCTGCTGGCGGCGGACCTGAGGATTCCAGCTGATTCAGCAGCTGTGTGAGCAAAAATCTCATTAGAGGTTGAATTGGAAAATGAGATCAACAACTGAGTTAAAAAGCAGTTCTGGATTGTTTTTCCATCAAACAGGGCTTCTGCTAATGCAAAAAATTGCGTACAGTACGCATTAAAAATTCGGAGGACCCCTTCAACTTTCATCAACGGGGTCCCAGGAGACCCCTTCAAATTTGGGCGAAGAACATAAAAATTGGGTAGGTGTAGTGTCTGACATCGTAGCCCAATCTATTGTTATCGTTTGCTACAAGGTGAGAGTAACTTCCCTTGCACTGAGGGTTTTTTTTCCCCCCTTACCCGAAAGAGTTCCATTAACCTATTTCCAAGATGTCGTTGACAGTATGGTTAAAATCATAGTCTCAGAAGCGGAGAGAAAGTGAGGGTGAAGACAAACAGCAAGATAATGAAGATAGTGAACCCACATCATGCCCTGTTCCATCTACTACCTGTGATTTTTTTTCACCCCTTAGAGTTAGCCTGGAACCCCTTAGAAATCTGAAGGGGTCCCTGGGACCCCAAAGAATTTAGCCTTTGCAGAAGCCCTGATCAAGGATGAAATTAACTGTTGAAATTAAGTTTGCACCCAAAAGTTTCACCTGTGTGATGATGGTGTCCAGGCCTCCTGCACCCCATGCATAGTCAGCAGGGTTACCATGAAGTTGGAACATGTTTCTGCCAAAAACCACACTAAGATTTACACTGGTGAGTATCTTTCTTTCATTTGCCCCAGGAGCAGCAAGTAACACCTCTAAATAGTGACAAGTCCCCCAAGAAACCACACATAGGTTTGAAAACAGAGTGTGCCAACACCACTATAATACCTAGTTAAAGCAACATGAATGCATTCCATAAAGAAATGAAAACTAAGGCTCAACAATTATTGTTTTACAAAAATCTCACAACACACTTAAGCTGTGAAAAACAATTAATATATTAAACACTAGATGAATTTCATTCATGAATGAACAAAACTCACGTCAAAAATGAGGCAGCTACACTGACTGATAAAAGCAGAATCCACCATTCCAACGATATTTAATCATTTGTAGGTTTTCCCCAATATGCTAGACACTGCTGAACATGAGAGCTTACATTGGAATTCCCTGAACTGCTTGATCTCCCAGTCTGCTCAGGAAATAGCTGATAAGACTGCAACAAAATATACAGGTATTGTGATGATGATAATAATATAGCAGATTTTCCTATATGGAGGTGAGCTCCATGCGCTGTGCATGAAAGACTACATATGTACTGACATGAAATTTATGAGAAAATGACTTGTCGATGATAACACTGAAATTCCTGATGGTCGAGGAAAGAGATATGGTTAGTCCAGAGAAAAAAGTAGTATTGAATGATTGCACTTGTTTCAGTTTATTTGCAGAGACTACTGGAATGACTTCAGTTACTTAGAAAGACTTTAGTTACAAAAAAATACGAGACTTTAAAAGTTAAAAAAAATTGCATGTGCAAGAGCCTTTAACGCTTTGAAGTTCAGCCACACATATACAGCTGAAAAACTACATTCACTTCAGCTATGAGTAAGAAACTCTGAACTTCTTAAAAAAAAAAAAAGTTATGACAGATGTATTTAGATGCACTGAAGTGTGCAGTACAATGTACATTAATGACACTTCGAGAAGGCTTCGAACATGCCTCTTACCCCTCCAAGTAGGGATTGCGAGTAGGTCTGACCAGTCTCACAGTTGGCTGTGTGCCAGATGGTCCAGGTTGCCCCTCTGACAAATTCTGCCCCTGTCCATTTCTTCGTCCAGCATTTGAAAGGCTTTGTGATTCCATGACAAATGCTGGGCCTAGCAACGTCTGAGTCCAAAGCTACCACAAAAAAATTCATAGCTTAAAACTTCATGTCTTTTTCAAAGCAATAACAAAAGAAATGAATTTTTATAATATTTGACATAAATACAATACCATGCTACCTGGATGGACCAAGTAGCTGATGTGAGGAAAATATGAGGGGTATTCTTCAGCTTTTTAAAAAGACATACTCTGCTACTGTATGGGACTCTAAACATGATTTTAAAAAAATACTACGATTAATCATATTTATACCTATTACTTGCAACTTGCACTCACTTGAACATGGATAATTCTCATTGTATTCTGAGAATGACAGGGCTGTGGTGGGTGTGCTTACCTCCTCAAACCGTGATGCAGGGTCCTGGGAGCTTCGACCCAAAGACGCATTAGACCCAGAGCCACTAACAGTACTTGACCTGAAAACATTTTTCAGCTACTGATGCTGCTTGAGCATTTTAAGGTAACACCAAAGCTGACAAATATTTCTAGTATTTACCTGCAGGGGTGAGGGAAGAATGAACTGACAATAATTAATAACTAATTTAATTTTCCGAGATTGTTATATTTGCGATGGATCTTACTTAATCTTTTTAAATATCTGGAAATATTTTCAAGAAATTTCAAATTCACCTAAACCATAAAGATTTGTATTTCAAATAAAGCAATCAAAATGCAGGCAACACTTAGCAATATTTCACAAGATATCTTTTAGTCATTTTTTTAAACTTGAATGCTATTAAAAATAACTTTACCTAGAGTGTCAAAAGCAACATATATAACAAAACATTATATATATGTATATAAAACTAAATTGATTTAAATTACCAGATCTACATTCATATAAATTCATTACAGCTTAATGCTTACACAGTGACTTCTTCTATAAATCCGCTGTTGCATCTTGGACAAGTGTAATCCTGAAATACACAATGCAACACTGCTTAGCTGTGATATGTTTAGTTATTTAACATTGCTGGAAACTTTACTTAAAGAAATTGGGGAGGGAATGAGCAATCAATGAAGTGTTTTAAAATGATTTCAATGATTTGATACACCTTATTATGTCCATAGGGAAGCATATATGTGTCACTGTTACCACTTCTTTCTTATGGATCCTAATTTACATTTTCTCCAGATATCTAAGCAAAATCATATTTATCTTCTGAAGCTACCCTTCTATCTTCCAAAATATAATGAAAGCAAAATTGCGCCTATTTGGTAGCTGCTCACTATCTGAACCATACAGTTCTTTTCAAAACTCATACATATTTTATTCTCCCTGATTACGACCAAGTTTTATGATAAAGAGAATAATACATAGGCCTATCTTATGAATATTATCAGTGTTAACCAGATGTGCTTTATTATTTATGCTCAAGGTCTTGATGAACTGTTTAAGAGAATTCTCACGGATCAAAATGTTAATTATTTAATATCATGTAAAACATAAAATACAAAACTGGGGGTAAAAAGGTGTGCGAAACGATCTGAACTTGAACCGAAAATTACTTTTCACGATATTTATTTAAAACACCGGTTTAAACACACGCAAATTGCAACGGCACTTTAGATCATATAATGAACTGTATTGCTTTATCTCACTTTCAGAGACACATGCTGATGAGATATTTCAACAGAATCAGCTCGTTCGCTAACACAGAACTGGCAGTTCTGCCTGTTCTAGTAATCACTTCGTCAGTATCCATAAATAATTTTTATAAGAAAAACGTAAAGATCAGACTTATCAACTCTATACTCCCAAAACAGTCAAATCATACAGGAAGATTAGGTGTAATTTCTGTAGAACATTGATGACAATAGAATCGACTGGAACAAGGAGGACTCTCTACAGCAGCTTCTGCCATTTTGTTTTCACAATGCGTACTGCTTCCGCTAAACGATATGACGTAATAGAGTAGGTCTTAGAAAATTCAAAATGAACTGAAAAGTATTATCTTAGCTCTGCGTCAGTTTAAACTGTTTTCAAGTATAAAGTTACACCGAGGCTACACGATAATGGGAAAACACGCATAATACGCGACCTCCCGATTACGTCATAGAAAAGTGTGCTGTAGTTGACGAGCGTTCACCACGCATTCCTTCTTAGTTCCGCGTTATGTCTGCTGTTAGCAATGCAGTTTTTATCGAAGCTGCAGCCAAGTAGCTCACATTTCTGAAAAAACTGAGTAAATAAGGGTGTGCATAGGTATCTGGAACTGACGCTAGCATGTGTGAAAGCTTTAACATATTGTGCGCACTCTGTCGCGTCGGACTGTACGCAGTGAGTATATGATCTACATATACAGGTCCAACTAAAGAATAATATTCTTTTTATTCATATTTATTTCACAGAGATTGATCACTTGCATTAAGGTGGTATCATTAATGAAAACAAATGATTACATATTCTTCTGAAATTCCTTGGCCGACTGTCTCTTTTTAGATGGGCGTGGTCTAATTGAGGTAATTCGACTAAATCGTATACAGATAAAATAAGGACCTCATGTACGTATTGCACGAGTTTTTAATCGTTCAAACTTCTTCATAGCTTATGCTGTATTTTGTTCGAAAATGAATCGTGGATATGTTAATTTACTATTTAAAAATTTCTTTTTGCTCTGTCTGTACATCATCTTTAAGTTATAAGGATTATATCAAATATTACTTGATAGGATATCTGTCTCTACCCCCCCCCTTTTTGCCACTAACTGCTAGCAGCGGTTTTATTTTTCAATCTGTCACTTAAGTTCGTAAATGCAAGGTTTCAATGCAATGCAGTGATAGATAATGAAACAAGTATTCTTGATATCCCTTCCTTAACTTGACAAGTTGCTAGTGAAACCACCACACAGCGTGCTTGCTCGCTTGCTGTCTTCCCCATCTCTCTCTGCCTTTTGCTGTTATAGGATATTGTCACAAATTATTGTTCATTAAGCATCACCAGCACCATCTTAGCATGGAAAACAAACATCTTTCTGAGCAATGTACATGAAACATAGCCTGCAACCTAACCATAGATAACAGGAATATTCCTACCAAATTTGGTGAGGATAGAACAAACTATTTCTAAACAAAACAACTTCAGGGGTGCCTTTCGGGTCATTTTTCTAACCCTAACCCATTAGTCATCAGATGGGTGAGAGAATGACAGTCTTTTTTGTTTTTATTTATGTTGGAGTGAACTTGACAGGATTGCAAACAATTTGATACAAGGGCTTGAGAGATGGTGAACAGGATGGTCACATGCATTGAATATTGTGGGATCTTGTGAAATGTGTTGGCATTTGGAATTAAAAGTTTGTGCAATAGGATTATCTCATCTTTGGCAGACAATTTTAACTTGGCTTACACAGAGAATTGTTGACGTGCATTTATTAGACAGAGCAAATTTAGGGAGGGAAGAGGAATAGAGAGAGTGAGCAAGTCATATGGCAGCTGGCACTTCCGCAGTTTTTATCTCCCACTTAAAATGTGCCCCTATTGCCAAATATGAGCAGTCAGCCTGTTGTTCTTCCCTGTTTAACTAGTTGCATGTCAGCATTTGTTCATGAAGTGGCAGTTAGTGGAGGGCATCTATGTTGAGTGGGTTTGCCAGTTTTCTTTGCATCTGTTTGCAGTTAGTGTGCTTGCTTCCTTTTATTACAGACTTGATGTTGGCTACTGTTTACTGGTGCCTTCTTTTGCCAGCTGGTCTGCCCTCTCATTTCCAGCAATCCATGTGTGTGCTGGTATCCACTGCAGAACAGTTTTGGCATTTTGAGTCAGCTTGTTGATGTTGTTTGTTAGGAACTGCAGTGTCTAGTTGGTTTGGTTAGAGGTGAGTTAGTTGTAGGGCTGAGAGTGTGAGTTTGTGAAAAAGACTGCTTTCTTGGGCTGAGGCTTGGCCTGCTGTAGAAGAGTCTGGTGTGATGAGTTTCAGGGCTTCTACCTTCTAGATGAAGCATGATCTGCCACCAGGTGCTGACATGAAGACTCGTGGCTGGCCAGGGATTTTTATATAAATGCTGCATCCACCTTTTTCGTAGCATTCTTATCTGAGCCATCATTGTAGATATGTGTCCAGCGTGGTGCAGGATAAGATTTGGCAATTTTTTCCATCATCAAAGCTTTCAAAACAGCACTGTTTTGTTTATTTTTTGCAGTAATATTGGGGATAGTGGTCCTGACTTCTGAATTTATCATTCTCAGAGGCCAATTGCTTTGGATTAGTTTCTCGCATAGTGTTGGATCAGTCGCTAGAATGTCTGAATTGTTATGTCTCACCTCTTTGAACATATGACTTTTATGTTTGAGCCTGTTCTTTGTTAAGGTATTGAAGCTTTTCATGCAGTGGATGATCTCAAAAGTCAGCTTGTTAACTCATTCGATACAGATGTATTGACCTGCAGCTATGAAGACATTTGATTTTGCAGGTGCAAACTGGATAGGAAGAGTTAAGGGACATCAAGAGTACAAACATTTCACTACTTTGATACACTGACTCCATACATGAACAAGTTTAACAAATCAGAAGTTAACAGTAGACTCACAGCTGAAGTATTTAGCAGCAGAAATCAACCTTTGCAAAGCTAGGTACCTTAGCTAGTGTACACACTCGATCTGGAGTATAGTTGACACTAACCAGACAAGGCTAACCCAAATGTGTTGCTGATTAGTAAGCTAAGCTTGAAATTTCAGCTGCATTAAATAGAATAAAATATTTGCAGTACCAGTGAGTTGTCTGGAGGACACCCTTTCAAATATTAAAGCTATTTAAGGTCTTTGTTCTCCATTCACATGTATTCTCTCTCTCACGCTTTTGCTCAAATTACAATTATCATTGTTTATCAATCAAGGTTCAAGAGCATTTGTTTGCAACTTCCTGTTTCAGCTGTACCGGCGTCTTTGTTGTAAGGGTCCAAACCCAACGAGACCTAACTTCAGTATTCTGTGCATTGGACTGGAGGGATGTGGAAAAAGCTCAATTTTAGCTGTGCTTAGTGGTGATGACTTGCACAAAATTGAACCAACTGTGGGTAAGGTTTGTCAGTGTGCAAGATTTGGAATAGTATTTATTCATGATATTATATTTCTGTGCTGGATTCAGAGTGTATCTCGCTTCTATTACACACATGCACATATGCATGATAGCACACAATGATGTATACACACTCACATCTGCATGTTTCATATGCATGTACAGTGACAGCTCAGAAGTAGTGACTCAGCTCACAGGAAACGAGAAATTATCCATCCAGATAGAAGCCAGTTAGAATCCAAATTGAACTGATCTAAATTACAGCTTTTCAGTATTTGACAAACTACTGAAATTCTGTGCACCCAACTGGTTAGTGCTGGACAGGCTCCTGAACACAGAATGATGGGCATTTGGTATAGAGGCACTTACGACTTCCATTGATATGTTATTCATATGTGTATATAATAGATAATCTTTAATCAGTTATACGCTATGTTATATGCCACTATATATTATAAAGGGGGAGATTATACGGTTAGTGTGCTTGGGTTCAGAACAGAGGGTCATAGGTTGGAGGTTCGCTAAGCCCTCCGAGTGACACACCCAGTAGATCTCCCTGCTTACCCAGCAGATCATCCCCTGCCCTCCAGTAAGGTTCCTCCTCTTACCAAGCAGTGACATGTAACTAATGTATCAAGGAAAACAGGTGGAGACTGTAGGGGGTTAATTATTTATAACGTGGCCTAGAGATGGTGAACCACTTACAGTTTACTGTTCCTATGGCCACTAGGTTATGGGACCTAGCCCGCGTAATTTTTTTATTGTTTGTTTTTCATCAGCTTGTTTGTTTTATACACTGTACCATAATTTGAGTTGTATGTTGTGCATAATCTAGAAAGGCTGGGGGAGACCCACATTGACATACAGTTCATGCTGATTGTAGTTTATGCTGCTAACATATAGTTCATGCTGGTGGCATGTAGTGTTAACACAAGGCATCTGCATCTCAATACTCATTATTAGCTAGTCTTAAATGAAGAACATTTCTTCAGCAAAGCTTAGATTTAGTCACATGTTATATCCTGATTTTTTTTCAGGCTTCAGCATCAAGGCATTGCTTTTTGAAGACTGCATCTTAGAAGTCAAAGAATTGGGAGGTTAGTCAAGTGTTGCAAGTAGTCACCAGGGTTGAAACATGTCATTGTTATGACCACCACCAGCACTTGCTGGCAACTAGCACATTTCACTAGAATTCTTGCCTTCTGTGTAAAAAAATCAAAAGTGGAGAAATGTGTAAAAAAATTAAGAATTTTAAATTGGTGTGTAATTTGTTTCAAGTTTATCAAGTTTATTTCAACTTATTATACTATAGACCGTAAGGTAAAATGTTGGCTCTTGTTATCAACAACATTCAACATTTGACCTTAGGATACAGTCCATTAACTTTAACTTAAAGCTTGAGGGGAAGGGTTTGAAAGTTTGTTGATCTTTAAAACAAAAAATCTCTAATCAATATGATGTAATTAAGCATTATATGTAGTTAGCTCTGTGGTAATATTGAGAGGTAGGTTTAAGTTTGAGTATATGGACTGGTGTTTGAAAGAGTAAGTTTTATTTAAATTTGTGTGGCATGTGTTCATTTTATGTGTAGACTTTGTACTGTATCAAGTCATATCTGTGTACTGTACTTTATCAAAGTATATGAACAGATCTCATGTGGTTATGATTCACTCTGCACTTAAGCATCATCAATATTATTATATAGTATGTGTCCAGTTTCAATGGCTGTCTGTTTTTTTTATAAGCGCTAGACTCAAGCGCACGTTTCGTCCATAAGTGCACTTGATTGCATGCCAGCTATCCTTGACAACCTTGGCTTTTTAATCATTAATGCAGGTCAGACTTATTATATCATTTTTGCATTGATTGTGAAAGACCATAAAATGCCAGCGACCTGACAGCATTTGAGAGGTCTTTGCCATCTAGAGCCAGTTTTGCAATTATGTGAATTAGGCAACCAGAGCACAAGGACTAGGGGGGGGGGTGGGGGCTGCAACATGTGAATTTAAATGGGGAGATGAGAGTGTTGTATTGTTCAGGGCATGTCCACGTGCTGTACCGAATGACACACTGTTACTGAGAATCCATGTTGTCAAAGCTGAAACAGAAATGCAAAAATAGCTGAGCTCAGCAATACTTCAATAGAGATTGGTTGAAAGCAAAATCCAAAAACAAAATAAAATTCTCAGTTCAAAATTAATAACAGAAAGAAAACCAATTTTAAATTATGTTACTGTCAAATGTGTTGTCAATACCTGATTTGAAAGTCTGTTGGAGTGTGGTGTACTGTATTTATCTTTCACATAGACAGCAAAGAAGCCTAACATCAGTTTCCCAGCTGTGATGTCTCCATCAAAGCAGGACACATTGGTCCTAAATTTGCTTATAGTCTCTCTCACTGATGGGACATTTTAGTGACATGTTTTATCAGTCTTGCTATGCCTATCCAGACATTTTGCTTCATGTCACTTCCTGCTTTGCCCAGTGATGATGTGCAGACATCTAAGGCATTATCAGAAGACTGTAACACACAAGGAAGAACAAGCTTGGCCACAATACCAACATAACTTTTTAAAAGTGCAATGCTTATTTGAGATTCTATTTCAGGACATTGTCAAGTAAATGCAAGGTTCTGTCTATAGCTGAACAAGTTATATCATTATAACATTACATCAATGTTGGAACTCCTTTTTTCTGAAATTTGGTTACCTTTTGCCAGTTTCATGAATGTTGAAGCACAGATAGCAGGCTCCTGAAAGTTAACAGAACAGTCCAGAAAGGAAATGTAACAGACTGTAGTTAAGTGTATGCTTTTCAGTTTATTTCTTAGTTGCTGGCATGGCATAAAACAACCAACCAACCAATCAACCAACCTTCAGTTTTTTCTTTGGTAAACAGATCTTCAATTATAAGCTTGTCATGTATGTAGGATTTTGGTCATGGGGACTTAAATTCAAGGGGAATGTGTTGATATATTTTTATTATTAAGTGCACTTAGCTTGTTACATAACAAGGAAATGCATTAAGTAAGGACATTTGTTGTTATCTGCAGGTGGAGATAAAGTGCGGCCGTATTGGGACCGCTACTTCCAAGTCTTTCAGGGAATCATTTTTGTGGTGAACAGTGGGGCTAGTGAAGAGGACCTAACCCTAGCCAAGTCTGAACTCTACAAAGCCCTGAAACATCCACAGCTACGAGGGCTACCATTGCTTGTCTTGGGAAATTTCTCTGATGTGGCAGGGTCACGCTCAGCCGAAGATGTAAGTCACAAGTTATGTAGTAAACTGTGGTAGCTCTGCTTGGCATTGGATGAGAAATGTTTAGAGAGTTTGACGAAAGGGTTACCTTTATGGTTTTATTAGTGGAATTATGTGTACTTGTTTCCAAGGACAAGCTTTAGCATCTTTTTATTTTCATAGGTTTTCAAAGTGTCATAATGAGGAAAATGAAGCTGCCCTCATAAACACTCATTCTGTGTATATTATCACATTTTGTCCCAGAGGTGCTTAACACATAATGAAGTTGAAGTTTGACATTCTTGAGACATTTTATTGTCTAATGAGCCTCTTTCATGTTGCAGCTCATAAAACTGCTGGAACTAGAGAAGGAAGTAGGTGATGCCAGACAATGGTACCTGCACACCTGCAACATTCACGACAAAGACAGGCTGCAGGAAATATTCCAGAGTTTCAACAAAATTCTCACAGAAAACCTTGAGAGAGAAATAGAGAAGAGAAAAAGCAATTCTCCCACCCACAGTCAGCGTCTTTAGCAGAGACTTCATCATGATTTTTTTAAAACACAATTTTGTGATAAGGGTAGGATAAAGAGAGACGATTGGGTGCTGTGTTCTGACCGAAATTTTATGGGCTTCAAAGGAAACTTTAGCCTGTTGTTTTTTTCTTTATATGACATGCATGCCTTAACGTTAAAATGACAAATCTTACATACAAGAAGTACTCGAGTATCTTATGACATTTTCCTTATGTTCTAGATCTGATAACTGTTTAAAGATCTGTTGACCCTGTTGTTTTATCCCTCATGAGTAAGAAATTCATGGGTAATTTGCATCCAGAGACTCATTACTTAGAAAAATATCCAGATATTTGCTCAAGTTCTGCTTTTCATCTATCCTTTAAAACTCATCTAAGTAGCCATCAGCATAAAGTTAAACCATTTTGGAAGGATGAGGGAGGGCACAATTTTAAATCGGTGTGTAATTTGTTTCAAATTTATTTCAACTTACACTATAGATTGCAAAGGTAAAATGACAGGTCAGCATGTTGGCTCCAGTTACTGACAACGTTCAACATTTGACCTTAGGATTCAGTCCATTAACACAGCGGAGGTTAGTATTTCAAAGTGAAGCCCCTCAAGTTCAGCATTTATTAGCTGAAAGTTCATTTTTTTATTGTTTTTAAATCCTATGGTTCTGTTACAAACAGCAGCACATATGTGTCAGTCCGTTTAAACACTTGGCTTGAATTAGAGTGCACGTTTGATTTCTTTTGCATGTTCTTCAAACATCCCATCTAGCTTGATACTGTATCTTCTCAGGAATATCTATATGTACATATATTTATATATATATCAGTAAACTTATTTCCAAGATTCTCTACCTTTTTCTACTTTAAATGTCTTGATGTTGTAAATAAACTTTATGCAGATTTCCCTATTTTGTCATCAAACTGTGTTAGAACTGATTACCCAAATTGCATCAAGTTATTGATTTGCCCCTGTTAAGGAATATGCAGCTGTCACAAAAAAATGGTTAAAAAGCTGCAAAATATGAACATATTCTGGTCTTTTTTCTTCAATCAGTTACTTTGCCAATTATTACATTTGCTGTAGATTAGAGTTTATCTTCTGTTGTTTAAGAATATCTTCTTATCCTAGATAGGTCTTTTTTTTATTATGTGTGCAACATCTTTTTTGATTTAAGTTTGTGTTGGTGTCATGATAGGCCTGACTGTATGTTGCCATATGTCTGCGCAATGAGCATTCTTCTAATGGATACCTGCGCATTACAAATGGACATCATCATCATAGAACTGGTTAGATAGCAAAGTTTGTCCATAAGTTAAGTTTTTTGGTGTATGGCACTTGAACGTTTTAGAACAAGTCAGTTGTACTTAAAAATGTGCATAGAAATTTTGTACAAAGTAATTTGCTTGATTAAATATCTGGTCGTCTGCAGTGGTAAGACACTGAACTCTAGATAAGGAAGCAGATTTGGGTTTTCTGTTTGTGTGTGTGTTTTTTTTTCTTTCTCTTTTGATGCCCAGTATTTCACTCGTTGAACACTTACACTACTTTTCTGTTTAGATCAAAGTCGACTGTATGCCAGCCAAAGATCCCAATCTTGGTTTCTGATTTTTTTTTTCTTTTAACTGACTGACATACTGGCAGCAATATCCCCCGTCACCATTAGGCACTCACTGATGCACGATTGGAGATAACTTTTTTTTAAAATTTCCAAATGATGCACAAAGATCATGTAATGAGAGAAGCTAATTCGTATGCATACAACTTGTGAGAAATGTTTTATCCATGTTCAGAAATATTTGTGTGGGTTTTGATCACAAGTAAAATGTATAGAAATTTGTCCAACAGCTTGAATGGTGTTTGAGATTTGTTGGAGATTCTCAGCTTTTTTTTTTTTTTTTTTAAAGAACTTTGCTATACTTTTTCATTAAGTATAGGCTGTTAAAATTCCACAGAATAGAACCATTACCATGCAGAGAATTTACAGGTTAGCATCCACAGTAAAGTTTTGCTATACGTCCACAGTATGAAATTTTCATATATTTAACATACCTGATAAAATTTAAAAGTAACTTGAAGGAAAACCATATAAAACTGTACCATCAAGTGTTTGTTTCAGCTATAAACTACTAGTATGTGCTGGACATTTGAATGATTTCAGATGTGTTGGTGATATTTATAATTGTTAGAGAGCAAAAACAGAAGTGTGCATGTGTGGGGAAAAAACAACACTCCTTCCTTTTATCATATTGAACATTTGAAGACAATTATGCACAAAACCATCAGCATGGCAGCTATAATATTGGACTTGTTTTTATATTGCTGTGCTGTACATTTTTGTCATTTTCAGTCAGACTCCACTTCTGATAACTACATTTTGACTTTTTTTTTTCTTAGGGAGGGATGATGTTATTTATAGACAGTCTGTTGTTCTATGCGTTTTGATAGGGCCACACCTCCATGACTCATTTCCTCTGGCTCGATAATATATGATGTTTTTAAAAAAAAGTGTGATAAAATTTTACATATTGCTATTAACTTGTTTTGTAGACAAAATTGGTTGAGACTGATGAAAACAGGGTTGGCTGTGAAGCTTTACAGTTACTCCTGCAATGAAGGGTGGTTTAATAAGCTTTTTGTGACAAAATTGTGCCTGTTAGGTCTTAATGACCAAGTAGCAAAGAAATTTTGCTTGTCGTGGCTTTACATTTTTTCCAGCTGACTTATACATTTGTGGCCTCGGTTACAAAAATTTAAGCCTGCAGATATTTGTGCAGTGACCTGCTTGAGCCTTTACTTCTACAGAAAGTCAAACAGTTTGCTGCATTTTCACCCTCCTATAAAAAAACAAATCACTAATAATTAACATGTACCAACATTTTCAGTTTTCCATGTTTTCTTTTTTTCTACCTTATTGAGAACCAAATGTACATAATCCTCGTGGCTGAGCTGTAGAGTTCATGATGCTTGAATCATTTGTGGCTGGGCCATCTTGTTGAGCATTTATCTCTTCAGTAATCTGCTAACCCCCTCCTCCAGCCTCCACCTGTTTGCTCTTATACATGGAAAATGATTTCATAACAGATTTTTGCTTCATTTTGCAATTATTACCATGACTGTAAGCTTCATATTGTGTACTCTTTTTTTTAGGGTGGGGGGAGAACATCACATTGCGCAGTGATGCTTTCTTTTTTGATTGTTTTATTGTTCTTGTACTTTATTTACAGATGTAAATAACTCATTTTCTCTCTGCATCGTTGACCCATTCAGGTTTGTGCCAGCGAAAGATGCCACAGAACAGTTATGAACACAAAACAATTTGCCATCAGAATAGCACTGTTTGGTTCCATTTCCTTATTTATCATCATTAAGCAAAGAAAGCTTATTGATGTCTGTCAGAATGGTATAATTTTGCTCCAGAATACTATGAAGAGTTTGCCTTGAAGTCTTCTTGTGTATTGGGGTTGGGGGGGGGGACGGGTCAAAAGACCTGATGTGAGAGAGAGAGAGAGTGATTAAATATGAATGAATGAAAGAGAAAGAAAGCAAGAGTTGTTTTTGCAGTGATTGTGGTTTATGAAGACACATTTCCCTGGTGGAAGGGGTATGGTGGGCTTTGCCAGTGATATAAATATATACATCATATATTTTTACAGATGCCAGCATTGTCACTCATGCCAACGGTGTCTTTTTTTTTTAAGTGACAGTCAATATTGTGATAATTTGATGCTAGTGTGCTATGGTAGTATGCTAACACTGTTACTGAAATTCACAAACACATTGGCGAGATTTTCTTGTTTTTAGATATGTTTGCTTTCCTCTACCCACCATAACTATTCAACGTTTTTGATGAAGGTTTGTTAGTGTTAAAAAGACCAGGTTATTTCAGATTGGGTGCATGCATAAAACAAATGGAGAGAAACTGTAATAGTGTTATTTGCATAAAACCAACTGGACTGTTTTTGAAAAGAAGTTTTTGCAATCAGTTCCACGAATGATGCAGACCTTGCATATCCAAAATAGGGCATCCATAATTTCGTAATGTAATCATCCCCCATTTCCTTATTTCTCCATATTTTTAGATTATGGTCTGTTTATATAGAATGGCAGCCAAGTGCTGCACTTGCTAGGTCGGTCACATAAGTATCATCATTATTCCCTTCAGCCATTGGGAACACTTGTCACCCTTAAAGAATAGCCCAAATGGAACATTTTTAGATACAAATTCCAAAGTTTTGAGTGAAGAACTTCATCTGTTTCATTCACAAAATATAAACCTAGGAGGTTCCCATCTGGGTTTTGCAAAAATGTCAACAATAGTAAGCTTGCTGACTGGCAACACTTTACCAGCATCAGCAGCCTTCTGTGACATCAGTAGTTCAGATTGTACTTGTTGCATTGAAGATGGTACAGTGACACCAGTAGCTCAGATTGTAATTTGCACTGAAGATGGTACAGTGAAAAAAGCATGTGTGGAAAGAAGACTGTTTGCAGGCAGAGCAGGCCTTTGCATATTCTCACTGTATGACAACATATTTCTTTTACATGCCTGAACATCAAGTGTAGTCTCTTATATAGAACTTCTGTTTAGATAAAATAACTTTGAATGTTTATAATGAAATCAGATCCTGCACTCTTTACAATTAATTCAAACATGAATAGTCAAAAAATCATGTTTAGTCAGAAGATGAGCAAAGTGTGTAATGAGTTAGAAATCCTGCTGAAGCCTATTATTGTCTTTTATTAAAGCAGCAGATTTCTCACTTATTTGCTTAGGTTTTCAGCCTTAACAGAGGGATGTCACCTTTGCAAAAAGGGACAACAGTTTTATTACACTTTTTATAGGAGCTTTTTAGATTTTAGAAAGAGCGTTTTGTACTTATTGTAGTAGCTAAAAGTTTTGTACTTATTGTAGTAGCTAAAACCGAAAGGATAGTTTAGGCATGACAAACTCTGCCTCATAGATTTATATCGACACTAAGCACAGTACCCCAAGATGAGCTTGTTTAGGTATAACCCATATGTCTGCTTAATAATTGTTTTTTGATATTTCTATCAATAATGAATACTGCTGCTACTATTCCAGCAAGTATGTAGCCATGCAGCAGTAGTTTTCAACATTTAGTTTTGATGCACAATTACTGTAAACCTTAACTGCTTGCTGCTCATTATTTTGAAAATTCCATAATTTGGGGTTGGGGGGGTATGTTATCTGCTGCTTTTTACAAATAGAATGTAAACGCTGTTTATCTGTTCAAGGTTGATGCTGAGAAAAATGTTTATTTGAAGTATCAAAAGCACTGTGATCTGCAGCAAACTTATACAGTCTGGAATCTTAATCACTCTCACTTTCATCAGGATGGCACCTCTTAGCTTTTACCAGCAGACATGGCCACAATTGTCAGTTTGTGTTGTTTCATATCCATTTAACCCTTGGCATGTTGGGTGGATCAATAAATCAGATGTGAGATAGCCAGGTAGGCATGATCACAGGGTAATGCATTGCAAAGAGGATCATCCTTGAAAGATATTTTTGTTACTGTGTGTAGATGTTTAGTGAGCTGATGCCAGCTTCCTCTTTACACAGTTGTCAAGGGAAGGCAATCCTCATCCTACCACCAGTTAGCATTTATCCTTAGATCATTTTTATATATGCAGACATCAATATGTTGGTCACCCTTGTTTCCTCCCTTAGAAAATGCCTCTAATAAATTGTGTTAAGACATCAGTAGGTCCTGCAGAAATAAGCAGACAGTGGTGGAGACAACCTGGCCTGAATGAGATCAGAAGGTCAAGCAGTGATCTATGAGCATCTACTGGACAAGAGCCATGTCCAGACTTTTATAGTTATACCAGTTCCCATTATGTAAACCCCTCCTTTGTAACAAAGGAAGAAAAACTGAGGATTTATTTCACACAGAAATGACTGAACTCAAAAAAGTCATGGAAAAATGTAAAGATTCATTTCACTCCCAGAAATTAATATGCTGCTGATGTAGCAAAAGTTTGGATTGTAAACTTGTGTTGTTTTTTATTTTTTGCCTGTGCTGATTTGTCAAAGATCATGGACTCCACTGTCATGTCAACAACGAATACATGAATGATAGCCATTCTTTTTTGGTAATAAAGTGACTAAAGCTTTAATTTTATAAAAATATTCTTGTTAAGAATGGAAGACAGGAATTGTTTGCACTTCATTTCCGTGCACAAGCAGATGCCTGTTTGAAAGATAGCTCACACAACTGACACCCTCAACAGTGAACATTTAAAAGTGCATGTCCACATTTTATACTGTATCACTATGATAGTCATCAGCTACAATCAAATTATTTAATTTTCGGCATACACTTGGACTGTAGTGTGCCTTGACAGAGCCATCTCCACACAACTTGAATCTCTTTGAGTGGCAATGTATGCTCACTAAAAGATCTTACAATTGCTATCCCGATGAACCACAAGGAGATGTTTTATCAAGCCAGTTGTGGTTGACAGACCTGCAGGTTATGTTTTTGCAGTCTTCATACCATTCATGTATTCAGTGACTAGATTATCACAGCTATAACGCAATTGTGTTCCTCTCCTTCCTTGAATGCTCAGACAGGCACTCCACCTTAACTTATGATCTCAACTATCCACTATAGAGGACATGACAAACTCACTGCTTGCTGTGGCTATTGCTAGCCTGGTGCACAGTGTTAATAACTTTTTCAGCAATGGCTTGTACCGGGTGCCGAAGAACTTGGTCTGATATAGGCGAATTGGTGTTTTACGCTGAGCCAGCAACTAAGGCTATATTACGGCAACACAGCCAGCCATGCAAACAGATGTCACATGCAGAGAAAGAATAGCCTGCCCGAGACAAGAGCTGAACCCAGGACAGCCAAACTTCACTGTATTAGTGACAGGCACTAACCGTTGCACCACCGGACCACCTGGTCTGATATACATTAATGCACAAACATATATATATATAGTGTGACATATTACAGCGAGATAAAGCAAAACACAAAAAGACCTTTAAAACCTAAAAACAACTGATGCATAGCATTCTTGAATGTCTTTGTGATCTGCAGTACAAATCATGATACAGATTTGCAGCACAAATCAGAACTGCAGTTTCTGCCAACAAACCACTTAACAAGCTGCCTGTTGCTGTACACTGAGGATGACCAACTGATGAAAGACAAACAGGATTAAAAATTGTTTCTCCACCTAAAAAAAAAACCACATTTCTGTGTGATCAGGGCCCTAGCAGTTCACACCCTGCTTGTTTCATATGATAATATAATTATATCAGATGTAGGTCTGCAACTTTCACATATTATACAGAGGATTGTCAATGTTTATATGCTGCACATTTTGTACACCCAAGACACACCTATCTTCAGGTGCTACCCTCCTCCCCAGGAGAAAAAAAAAATCACTTGATGCATGAGCACAAAAATTGGATGTTAGACTATGTACAGTCTTGAAGATGGTAAGGTAATGCAAATAAGACTTGTTTTTTCAGATGACATGTTAAAAGGAATTTATCAGCTAACAGCCAACAGCAAATCTTGCTTGGGCAAATGTAAAGTTTTAATGTGAATGAAACTCCTATTCACATTTAGCCTCTGAAGTTCATTTATTGTAATTCTCTCCCAAGAAGTCATCTACGGAAATCACTGGGGCGTAATGCTGCAGGTGTAGTCCCTGTAGAGAAACTGATCAGCAGTTTCTCTGTAGAAACATGAAGCCATCTTAGCTAGTGTGATAGAGCTCACACTGGCAAGGCAGCCATAGTATACAAGGGAAGGACCAAGTTGTCAATCTGTGAAGTCAAGGCTTCATAAACAGATGATGCCACTACAGCAAACACCACACCTGTCCATGAGATTGATCCAAACCAGCCTGTTGAGAAATTGAAACAAAAAAGCAACATTTGCTTGTAAATACCAGTCACGATCTCATGCTCTCCTTCACACTTGTGCAAATGTGTATATACAAATGCATTCACATTTACAAGTCTATCAACACATACTGGCAGGCAGCCTGTTATTTACATTATCATCTATCTCTACAGACAATAGAAAATAAATTCTACTTTTTCCTTTCTACCAGAGATTACATCAAGTGAAGTCTATCTGCATAAAATTGATTCTTAGAAGGTGCAAGTCACATACAAGCAGCATATATAGCAACAGACCATTGGGCTATAAGCTTTGTACCAAAAAATTAAGTATAAACCTACCTAAAAGTAACCCTGTAGCAATGAAGATGAGTTGTGCAATAACTGAGAAACCAGTTCCCTGCAAGCTTTTGCATGTGCCTGCACATAGTTGATACAACTGTCTGATTTAACATATATATACAGTCTCAACTCCTCAGTTTGCCGTCAATGACCTTGCCAACCCTGGTTCCTCTCACATTATGGCAGATAGGGTTTACCTCACAGTTACCTTTAGTTACAGTTTATATACCCCCATTATGTTGCCACCCTTGCCTCTCATCCGACATTTGTGTCAGAAATATAGTGGCACTAAATGCTAAAGGATGCAGACTGTACAACTCAAAGTGGTGGCTGTCAGGATCAACCTCCCTCATCAAATAATTGATATATTGAAAATGACAAACAGGAAATAGAACTGAAGACAATCATTTTCCTCTGTCATCTTTCACATGCCCACCACACACACATTCATACAGAGATTTATGCATGAATACATACAAACACTCTCAGAGACTGAAAATGAAAACATACCTGGCCATTTGGTCAGTCCATAACGCATACCAGCAACGCAAGCAACAGTGTCACCAATGCCAAGTGAAAGGATCCCGCTGGACAAGTGTAATAACATGGCTTCTGTGCAGCCAAATGAAAAGCACATTCACTTTCATGACAAAGCAAAAAAAAAAAAAGGTAAAAATGCTATATAGTCCTTCATATCAGTGCTGGTCAGGATCAGGGAATCTTTGACATACTGTGAGCAATGAAGCCATTTCATGACAAGTTTAGCCCTTGGGTTTTCTCCGACATCTTAAATCAAGTCTTTTTCTTAAAAATTCTAATGCACTTCTTAATATTCCTGATCAGTTATCTTTTTATCAATCAAAATCATAATTTTTCAGCAAGAAATGTTTAAAAAAAAAGAAAATGTCCTGCTTACTGTTATTTACATTGCATGAGAGCCAAAGGGGAACTGACAGTCCCACCAGCAGATAGATGTGTGTCAAGAGTACAGGGCCCTGATCACGGCTGTCCGTGAAAACATGAAAGGCAATATCTATGGTAGTTCCCAGCCATTTTACACGAGTCACACGAGCTGTCTAAACAGGAATAACACAAATATTTGTAAATCTGAAAAATGACTGAAGCCTTTCTCTTTCATCCAAAATACAAAGATAAAAAAAAACAAGTGTGCGTTATGTATATACTTTTAGATATACCAAATATAGACAATAAGATTATACTTTACAATACAGACAAAACCACATTTAAAAGCTAGTTTCATGTATTCATGTGATAGCACTACCTTGATGTTTATGACTATTTGCAGCATTTCTCTCAGATTTCCTTGCATATACATCAACATATTTATGAAAGAGAGTGGAGCCATTAATTTTTGTTTATTGACTTGCATCACAACCCACCTCAAGTAAGGTCAACACAGCCAAGGCAACAACTGAAGCAAGTAGAAGAAAGGCAGGATCATGCACCAGTCCTGGGACATACACTGCAACCACTACAAGATGAAAGCACTTGCGCATGGCAGTTGAAGCTTTGTCAACAGTTCCTGTCTTCTCTGCTAAGGTGGGGTAAAGGCATACACCCACAGCTGTCACCACAGTCAGCACCAGCCACCAGCCCAGGAGAAGAACCTGATGAAATATTCATCATGACGTTAAAAAATTGTTTGCAGCCTAGTTCTGTGGATATGTCTAGCTATAGAAAAAAACTGGTGTAAGTAAAAATTAAAGAACGATATAAAAAACTTAATGTGATCCTTATGGAAACATTTTACATGAACAAAGATCTAATTAGGCCAAGAAAGTGATCTAAAAAAATTTCTTTAAAAAAAAAAAAGAAAAATGGAGAGTTGGACTGTGCTTTTTCACTAGCATGTGTGAATCATTTTTTTTTCTTTTGTATGCTTACAATCAAGCTATCTTATGTAAAGCAATAACATATTTACCAATGTTACCAGTTTTGAGTTTGTTTTGAAAATTTACAATTAACCAATATGAACAAGATTATGGCAAAGCTAAGGTGCACTATCAGGCTAATGTGCAACTCTAACAACAGATATTTCTTGCTGTCAACCTATAAAGCTTACCCTCTGCTGCCTGGTGAACACAAACTGTAAAAGCCAAACGGCTGGGTTCAGGTTCGTAATAAGACAATATGTCCCAAATCCCATAAGTGTGAAAATACAATACAGCAGAATGAAAAGCAATGTATTTTCCACTGGTTTTACCCACAGTATGGTGGTTGTTGCAAAAGCAACAAATACACAAATGACCTGAAAAAGAACAGAAATGGAAAGATATACAATGTGTGGTTAGAACAAAATCAAAATAAAAACAAAATCATCATTATCAATATTATTTATGAATTTAAATTGTTGTCATACTTTTTTATCACCGAAATTTAATCAACAGATCTTCCTTTTCCAAAATTCAACTGATATAAAAGTTAACAGTTTGTCAAACTTGATAGTTATGTCAAAGGAAAACTTTTCAAAGTTTCACTCACTGAAATTAAAATATACAAACAAGCCTCTTCTGAAATTGGTGGTCTCCCCTGTAATAACAACCACAAAAAAGCCTGCATAACACATTTCAAAATTTTGTTAAAATAAAAAAAAGAAAGAAAAACCTTGTTTCAAAGAGATCTAAATATTTCATTTACTTCTGTTGCTTACTCAACTCACACCTTAATACATACTGCTGTACTCCACATAGGTCTATAAAGATCTGAAATCAGCCCCCATCTCACCAATTACTCCTGTCAGGGAGTAGCAGAAGTACTAAAAGTGTTAACTATCCAGCAAGACATTTATTTTCAGAAATGGTGATGCAGTTGTAATCTTGGTAAGATATAGGGGAAACATCTCAGTTAATTCTGTTTTATTTCTTAATTTGGTTAAATGTCAATAGAAATGAGCATTTCAAGATTTATAGTATATCTTTTGAAATACAATGCACTAAAATGACAGCAGGGTGCAGAGAAAAGCAGAAAATTAGTTTTTTTTAATAAATTAAACTTAGGATCATTAATGTATAAATGAGATGAAAGAATGTCACACCTGAATAGAAATGAAATCAAGCAGCCACCTCACGCTTCTCCACAAAAAATCCCCAGCCAGATGACAAACAACACACAACTCTCCAAACGTAAAGGATCTTGGACACAGTCTGGGAAGGTGTGTGACACTAGTCACTACAACAGCAATTCCAAAAGCAATGGCCATGATGTTGCTGCCTGCAAATAAGCAAAAACCTTTGGAGTTTCTTTGTGAGGTGACGTATTCAAGAAGGTATGAACTCTAAGGTCACATCAAATATCATTTTTAAACAAATCTACTCGAATCTACTGATAACTAATACAGATACAGCCAGGAACTGAACACATGACTAACCTGAAGTTAAAACAACTGGAAGGAGAACAAGACCTGAAGACAGACTGAATGCAGTCTGGATAATTCCAGTTGAATGCACAATATTATTACTCTGATGCATTCTTGAGGACATCAGCAGCATTATGCTATTGCAAGCTAGTAGAAATGACACCTCTTCTGTCCTGGAATGACCTAAATCAATATCAGTACAAATGATTCTGAGCAAGGGAAAGCATGGATGCACACAAACACAGATACACAAGCACCAAAGCATGAACACAGATGTACATGTGTACACAGTCACTGGTCATTTTGCCCCAAAACCATATTGCCCCACTATCTGAGTCAAATCGACTCAGTCTCAGGCAGTGAGGCAGCTTGAAGGTACCTTGTACTTGGCTCATTTTACTTCTCCCTGTACCCATGCTTCCCTGCAAAGCTTGCCTCCATTCTGTTCCTATCCTTGCTGTTTGAATTAGTTGCCATTACATATCATGTTTAGTATTATCTGCAGTTTCATGTAACCATGATAGGCTTTTGAACACATGTAACTATGGATACAGGGGCATGACTATGACTCATTCTATTCATTCCTTTTTCAATGCCAACAAAATATAACATATACTATCTCTTCCTTCTACAATAGCCAATTATGAAGATGAACATCCAATATGCAAACAGCTTACTAAATGGATTTTCTTAAACAAAAAATAAAGAACATTTATTAATGTTAATAAACTGATCTTACATGATGAACTGTTGTTTGCAGTATAAGAAATTTCTGCAAGAAAACACAGGGGAACCAGCAAGATGCAAAATATTCCAGACTGTTCAGCAGTTCTGGAACGAAATAGTCACACACACACACACACACACACACACACACACACACACACACACAAGACTAGCATCAGTAGACTTACCTTCTCGTATCTTACGGAAGTATAACATGAAAGAACTAAACCCTGATTTCGGTGTAACTTTTCTCCTACCTAAAGGTGTCACTTCCTTTGCGTCCATCCTTTAGCCGGGGAAAGAATATGATTGACAACACTTGAAGTACCAGGGATCCTACAACAAAGGAAGCATATCAAACGCCTTTTCTTTTACTTTTTTAAATGCATGTCTTACTGTCTAAACATTACAATTAAACACCAAAATATTTCAGCCTTATTTGTTGGGAAAGTACATTCTTCCAATATTTTTTAATGTGTAGTAAGCATCATATTAAACACATCCTCTTCAACGTGTCTGCGATCAACTTAATGTTAAATATATAATTTGTCTGTCGTTTACATTTATTTACCATACTAATTGTGTTCAAGTACCAGCGAGGCAATGGTTTGCCCATTCGTGGGCTATATTCCAAGACATCTGAAGGATCAGGCCTATTAAAACCTTCGCCACCAGGGTGATAATCAGCCAATCCTCTCCTGTTAATCTATTACATAGGACCATCATTTTAAACGTTAAAGCAGATTACAGCTTGAAAGTAACTACAGAGTTTGAAGTACGCAGCCTACAACGCTGCTGCAGTGCAATGTTCTCATTTGGATGTCGACGAGTAAAACGACGTAAGAATTATCTCCCTTTTAACAAGAGTGTTTGAATCCGTCGTAAAACTTCGAGAAGGAGGTAGTAAAAAAGTAATTTACACGCCTTCCGCAATCAAAGAAATATTAAGAGGTTTCGAAATTCAGTTTCTCCATCCTCTTTTTTTATCAGCATAATTTGGATCCTATCGTTAAGTCGTTATAATTATATTTTTTATAATATATAGGCCAATTAATTATGCCTGTCACAATTTTATTAAGCACTAGCTGACATGGATTCCCCCCTCCACCTCTCTCTCAGGCAGAGATTCGATTGAACTTCTGCAACCCCGGTCACTCAGCATATCTTCATATGTTTCTCACCTACCAAAGAATATTAGGCCTATATATTATATATGGGATATAAAAATTACTGTGTTCGCGCACGCACACGTACGCTTGAACACACTCCCATCCACCCATCAATAATAACAATAGGATTTATATAGCAAATGGAGGTGGATAGAGTTCAATGCGTTTTACAAGATGTAGAGGGCAGTAGCTCTAAGCAGTAATGCGCCATATGTGTGTAAAATGGTGGTCCCCGAGAGTAGCGTAAATTGCCAGGCAACACCACGCCATGACGTCACTTGTCCTCTCTCTGATTGGTTGCCTGACGCACCCGCCATCGCTTACACGCCTAAAAGAACAGAAAGGCCAACACCGTAAACCCCTCGTCAAAGTCTCCACATTGCCGCAACACAAAGGCCTTCGACTGACAGCGAAAAACAGCGACAGCACTCGCGATGTCAAAGCTAGCAGATGACAGACAGCTTTAGATTCTTCATTTCCGACAAAGAAAGCATGAAAAGATAACCCAGCAATGAAACAACGATCGTGTGACCATTCCTTCACTTTGCTTGTTGTCGTCTTATGGCTGGTTGCAGGTATGTAACATGATGCGGGAAGCTTGATTTGTTAACAAACTTTACATCTCACGGTTTGTTAAATGATCAGTCGTTGAACTGTAGCTTGGTCTACAGTTTATGGTTTGGTTTCTTTTCCGCTTTGGTATTCATTGGGCGCATTGCATGGATCTGCCCTGTCGAAAAATATCCAGCTTGTAAAGTACGTGTGTAAGTAATGTAATATTCTCTTTTCTACAAGTTACATGAACGTTTTTCTTTTTCTTCACTTACTATTAACTGTTTACGTAGAGGGAAACACTATACAACCAGCTCTTCATTGTCCACCATCACCTCACCAACCACTTTTCGTAAAAGACTGAAGACCCATCTGTTTATTTAAGACAGACTTAAACTTAAACAACCAAGCAACACTTGTGTCTTTATTTTTTACTTTCCTGTTGTTTATCTATTTATTTACTTTATTTTTTTCTTATTTTTTATTTATTTTGTTTTTGCTGCGCAATGAGCTAGCATTCTTCCGAATGGATACCTGCGCATTACAAATGGACATCATCATCATCATCATCATCTATATATATATATATATATGGTCAAGTACTTAATATACGTGTGATGTTTGATTTTACTTCTTTATTGCATGTCAGTATTTATAATAAGTTGTTATGCTGTTAATTATCGTGGACAGTTTAAATCATTATACACAGCCAACCCGTACATATATGTCTGCACAGTAAATGTGTGGAATAAAATGTGTTAAGTAGATTAAGTGAGATATTAATTTTTTTCCATCTCCACATATACAAACATATATATCTAGGCACCGGGTCATTTTATTGATGACACGGGTGGATCAGTTTTTAGGTGCCTTAAATTTTGCTTTTGGTAAGTAAGTATAAGTAAGTAATACTCCAGTTATATTGTTGTTTTTTGTTTTTTTGTCAAATCTGTTCCATTCAGGCTCATCTTATGCACAGACCTGTAACTGCACAGTGGACTGCATTGTAGACTGCACAGCAGGAGAGTACTTTTATTCTGGACAGTGTCATAGATGCCAACCTGGTTATTAGTAAGTACCACTACCAGATAAAAACTCGATCCTCTACAACAGACAGCTAATTATCGATGAAATATTCTTAGATGAGGTGTATTTGTCATCAACTTCTATAATTTCTCAATATTGAGATGTTATATTTATCATTCCAAAGTAAATATTATTTTGTTCTGCTTAGAATCGTGACTTAAGTTGTCAAAAATTATATGTTCCTTTTGACCTAAGATATTTTCAAGCCTTTATTAATGCTTGGAACAAGGAAACATTTCCAAAAATCATAATTCATATTTGTCTTACTTGCTTAATTGACTTTCATGTAAGAAGTCTTACGTATTCAACCAGGGTCAGCGGACATATAATTGTTTACTCATACATATGGTAAAAAAGAAAGTAATCTATGATTAAGATCAGCTACTTTAAAGTATTTGATACAGACAGAAGACAAATAAACAAAATTCCATTACATTATGCATTTGCCCCCCACAAACACACATGCACATGCATGCACATACATGTAACAGATGTACAGCATATATATGACACATGTTATGGCTGTTCATAGTAATCATATTTCTTGGAACCTTACCCACTTGTCATTTTAATCTCACTCATTTCTCAGGCCCTTTTGTCATCGTTCATAGATGATATATGCTAGCTGGCCATCAGAGGTCTGGAACAGGTTCAAGAACAACTTTTCCTTGCAATCTCTCCATTACTCTTTAGAATCGTGTTCCAGTGTATAAAGGTATATTGTATCCACAGTGTATATGCTTGCATTGAATCCTGTCATTCCAGCGATAGTACTCGTCATGCTTATCAACAAAAAAATGTACTTGTGAAAAGCCATTATGCGGAGACACATATCCGGCTTCCCAGGAGGGCTTTCAAGCTGTAAAAAAACACTATTCACTGAGCTTTGAGTAGGGTAGGTTTCTGGCACAGTGCCAGCACTGGTGTGCAGTTCTCTTGAGATCTTACCCAGCTTTGCTGAAATTATCATTAAACCCAAGTGAGAGTTAGGGAGATCTACCAGATGATTGTTTCCCAATTATACATTAAACATCACTCTTAGAATGGAAGAGATTCATCAAGCTCTCAGAAGCAGTAGCAGTATGATGGGAGACAACCATTCAGAAATTCTTGCCCACCGCCTTCTATTGCTTCTTTTGTCCCACTGTGAGCAGATTAAGTTACAATCAAAAAATTTCCTGGAGCAGTTACTCTACTAGAAATGTGATTCCATGTTTATGTGTTTGCTGTTAAGCATGAATCTGTGAACTCATTGAAAAGCACAGCTCAAGATCATTGGAACTGTCATCGTAGACTTAACGTTTACTCAGATTTCAGTACGAGACTGAATCATGATTTTGTTAAAAGACATTTATAGTTCCCCACCTTACCATGGTACTTGTGAAAGTTTAACAATACATATATGAAGAGGAATTTACACTCAGTTGCAAACATTGACATACTCATAAAACATTTAGAAATCTTTGCTAGTGTAGTCAGAAATGCAGATAAATCTAGCTACAGAATTTATCACGCTAGCAACAACAATTAAAATAGTTTGTTGTGAAATTGAAACAAATGAGGATAAAAATTTTAAGTAATCAAGTTCTGTTTATGAAGAAAATGTCTGCTTCAACCAATGCAAAAGTGTCAAAAGTTATTGTGGCAGGAGCACCTGTTAGAATGGCTGTAGTACTGGCAGTGATTTGTCTCTTCATCCCTGAACCCTCCCGCTGCCCATGCCTCCACCTTGACTGGTCGCCCAAGCGGCACAGCGCAAGGCAGTTTACCATGAAGCAGGTGGCAGAGCCCCTGAAATTTAGTCTGAATAGTTGGAAAACAAAAAAATGAGTGCTAGCACCTACAAATTATTGCGCCTAGTCACGGGGTGGTTAAAACACTCACTTTCCTTCCCTGGGTTCAGATGGCATCTCATTTGACACCTGCAGAGCTGGCCATTGAGGGGTTTCTCCAGGTATACCTGTTTCCTCCCCTCTCCCCCACCCTCTCCCGTCATAGTGCAAAATCACCTCCAGATGGTAGCACTTTCCCACCAAACCAGCCAACCATTCTAGCCCCTTAGTTGTATAGTAGAGCACTGCAGTACAACCTAGCTTAGTTGCCAGAAGGTGACAGATCTTGCTTAGTAGAGCAGCACAAGTCTCTGTTTCTGCAAGGTGCTTGGTAAGGCAATATGCAACCCTCAGTTGCTGCAAGGTGACCGGGATTTACCTCTTCCCTCTTCACCTTGCCCAACTGTTCACAGAACATAAGGTGAAGGGTCCTCCTAGAAAAATGGCTCCTGTGAGTTGACTGGGTCCAACCACTTTTGGAATAAAGTAGGCTTGGCTAAGTCGGACAAATGCAGATGTATAATAGACGAAAAAAGAAAAAAACAAACAAACACAATGTTTGGAATTAAAACATCCAACGAGTAAGATCTATAAATTTAGTTGGAAATCCTCCTTGGAAATTTATTCTTCTTCCCTGAAACAACAAAGAGGATAGACTGATTAGCACTAGGGCTTTAGGAGTGCTTTATGTTACCAATGCAATATCAGTGTGAACACTAAAGCTGGACTTAATCCATACCATCATGGAACCATCACCTGATACATGTAGTTGCTTTGAAAAAATATTTTCTCCATTGTGAGAATATCAGCCCATATTGCTGATAGGCATCAGGACAATTCAAATGAAGTTTTTCTTCTCATTTGAGAACTCCAGATTACCCTGCTTATAGGACGTACACTGGGTGAGGGTAAGGGCATGGAATAATAAATGCAGATAACTGTGTTGTCTTTCCTATGTGGTCTCTGCTTATTGCAGATTTGCATTTGTTAAATGTCATAATTCCTGAATAATTAAAAGCACTGATAATTGAGGAACAGCAAACATCCAGTTATTTGTAGTTTTTTTCCAAAAACTTACTAATTGGACATTGGAGCCAACTATTTTTTATTCAAGGGATCTGAAATTTGATAGAAAGTGTATCAAACTGCTTTGGTATCCATATCCTTTAGATTTTTCAAAGGCTGTGTATTATCACAAGGTAGAATGTCTTGTATTGCTTTTTTTCTTTCAGCTGTGATGGCACTTCGGATACTGCAACCCCATGCATTGCTGGAACCTGCAACCCAACCCCAGGTTCCACCTCTTCATCAGAATGTCAGCTGTGTGCCAGCAATCAAATAAGCAGTGATGGGGCCTCTGTCTGTCAGCTGTGCCCAGATGGTGAAGTCTCTAATAGTAATCACACAGTATGTGAAAAATGTGCTGCTGGAACCTACAGAAGAACAACTGATCCTTCATGTGTCACCTGTCCCAAAGGTTATTGGCTTTTTACTTGTTTACTGTATTTTAAGTCTACTGTATTCTAAACTCTGTAATTGTTTTGTATTATAGAAGTCCATGTGGCAGGAAGTGACATTGTTTTTACCTTCTGTGCCATTGGATTGGGCTCTGCTATGATAAGCTTAGTTGACTCTTTGATGAACTTAAGCTTTCCCATCTTCGTAAAATTTCAAGTAACTTGTAAAGGTACAGAGCTGCTATGATAATGACAAAAGATTGCCTTTTGTTTTGTTGGAAATATGTATGGTAACATTTAGGTCTAGTTCTTTTATAAACACTACAAAACACAATTTTCAAAATTTAGCATTTTAGAGATCAAACTAGATGCTTAGGATATACTTTACACTGAAGATTTAAACTGGTAGCAAATTGTATACAATCAGGCCAGGGGCTTTGTATCTGTGGGGCTGTATGCATGTGTCTGTGTGTGCATGTCTGTGCATGCACAAGTGGTAGAGGCTGGCAAGATCTAATCGGTCAGTGTTTAGAAAGCAGGCCTTATTTGGTCAAGAGGGGACAGAGAGTACCACATGCAACCTCCTGCTAGGTCCACCCCAATATTTATTGTTCAGATTAGTTACTTCAAGGTGGAGTGATGTTACTTTGCAGAATCATGTGAATGTGTGCTTGTGGCATTATGTCAGGTTATAAGTGTCCAAGTGAAGGAATGGGTGCTCCAATCTCATGTCCTGGTGGTGAGTATCAGGCATCAGAAGGGGGTCAGTCATGTGACAAATGCCCTGCTGGTAATGAGTGCTCAGACCCAACAAGAGCAGCTCCATGTAGTGCTGGCCACTTCTCACCAGATGGCGCTATCAACTGCACAGCATGTGACATGGGTACGCTGAAGAGGCTTTTAGAAACTTCCTGTATATTTAAGTCTTTGACAACTTAAAAAATGTCTTACATTCATAAAAAAGACAATAGGAAAAGAGCTGTGTTTTCAGTCCATGCTTTATTTATCCTAAAATTCATGGTCATTGGGTGGATTATTAAAATAGTAATAAAATATTCTGTAATATTTGTTGCTCTTATCTCATGCTCTCAGAATAACTCTAATGCCTTTCTGGCCATAAACAAGTTACAGATTTGAAAACAGACTTTCAATGCCTTCTCCCTACTTGAATGTTACTGTATTGCTAGTAAAACATACAGTTAGACATGAAGATTTGGGCTTTACAGGCTATTTTTCATCTGCTGGGGCATCATCTTGTACGGAGTGCGCAGCTGGACACTTCTGTACGACAACAACTCAGACCCCCTGTGGCATGGGCAAGTACAGCAGTGCTGGAGCGGTCACATGCACGACATGTCCTGAAGGGTATCAAGTTTTTTAATGTTGAATCACAACATAGTTTAAATGTTTCATGAAGAATATGTTGAATGAAGTTCTAAATCACACTAATTAGCTTCATTTCATGAAAAATGTCTTTTTCAGGTTGCCACATTTGGGTGGGGGGGTTTACGTAGCAAAATGTCAGAAAAGTATAATTTCAAATGAGCTCTAATTATAAAAGTTAACAGAAATGAATTTTCCTTAGCTTAACACAATATCACGTTCTTTTAGAAAACTTACACAAATCAGCTTACCTAAAACTGCTTTTCAAAAATGTATTTCTAATGTAGGGCTTTGATGGTCATTTTAAGTTGCTTTTCACTGTGCCATTTGCCTTTCATTCTTTAATATAACATAGTTTCTTTCTTTGCACAGTCATGCCTGTCCAAACAGCACAACCACCACCCCAGAAAAGTGTCCAGCGGGTAGTTATTCAGGTGAAGGTTCAACAAGTTGCCGCCTATGTAACCCTGGGTACCAGTGTCCATCAGAGGGCATGTCTGTGCAAGATCCCTGCACTAATGGAACATTTACCAACACTTCAGGGTCTGCTTCATGCAAGCCCTGTCCTGCAGGTTTGTGATCTAACTCAACAAATTTAGGTAAAACTATACTTGCACATGGAGGGCTCATTAGTTTTATGTTTACCGACACAGCTAATTGCTATGCATTTGCATGGATGGATGTAATCTGTGGCTAAGAAAGCTAGGTTCACAAAAAGTGTAAAAATAAGGAGTAAGTTACTTATCAATTAGAAAATGGAGAGTAAACAAACATGACATGTCCAAACATTTCTACTTGTCAATTACAACACAAGATATTTTGTGGGGATGGGATTTACTTGTTCGATGTGTCTTGTTTGCAGGTCAATGCTGCCCTTTTCCTATCTAAATAGCTTGTTTACTGGTTGATACAAGCATTTTTTTATCTTCATGTGTTACAATCAACACTCCTGGTATTTTGGTTTTGATGGTTTATTAGCACGATCTGCAGTATGTACAGTGCCATTGTCAGAATGTGCACTGGTGATGTGAGTGGTTGCGGTGTTCTCAGGCAGCTGTCTTTATTGCATTTTTGCAGGTTATAAGTGTGTGAGCCCTGCCTCCACACCAATAGAATGCCTGCAAGGTGAGTTCAGTCCAGAGGGCACCACCATCTGTGTGGTATGTGCAGATGGATATTATGCTGCTTCTATTGGCTCTGCCACCTGCATCCCTTGTCCTGCTGGTAAATACTGTGCTTCCAAGAATTCTGGCCCTACAGACTGTGGGCCTGGAGAATACAGGTGTGTTTTTAGTAGTGTATTGGTAGGTACATATGTTTCTACATATCATTCGGTGTGTGGGGGTGTCAGGGTGGGTGAAGGGGTATGAGTGTGTGTGTGGTGGGGTGTGTGTGGTGGGGTGTGATTATCAGTGTAGAAGGTTGTGGGTTGAAAGCTAAAATGTAAGCTAAATTGAAAGCTAACTATAGGCACATGTAGGTTGAGGGCAAAAAGCTGCATAGGCAAAAGTATTTCCCCTGTCAAATCCATGTAAACTAGAGTTGTAAAATTTATTCCTTATTGATCTAATCTTGTATTTCAGTCAGGGATTGGCAATGTCATGCACTCAGTGCAGCTCTGGCTATTTTAAGACCACTGCAGGAGCAGGCAACTGTACATTATGTCCTGCTGGTTACCAGTGCCCCACTACCTCCACAAGTAAGCTGATTTGTTTTGTTTTTGTTTTTTTGTCTTTTGATCAGGCATGAGATATTATAGTCAGCTAACTTTTAGGATTTTTTTAATGCAAAGAACTGTCTATATATCAACTGCTATTTGTGTGCAGAAACGGAATGTGACAATGGGTACTATTCACAGGCTGGGGCAACAAGTTGCCTCCCTTGCCCTGGTGGCTACTCCTGCTCCGCCAAAAGTCAGCTGCCACAGCTGTGTACTGCTGGTACCTATGCCAGCAATGCTAGCCTCACCTGCACCAGCTGTCCCTCTGGTCAAATGTGTCCTGACAGTGGAATGGTACAGGCTATACCTTGTCCTGCAGGATGGTATCAAACATCCAGTGGTCAGACATCCTGCATAGAGTGTGGACAAGGTAAAAGAATGTGTGTGGTGACATCATAATGTTGCCTACTTGTTATGCATTTTTTATATCATTATTTTTTTATTTTGTCAGAATGAGATGGACTTTATTAGAGTTACTAAGCAATAATATCTAGATATATGAGTGTGTGTGTGTGTGTGTGTGCATGTGGACATATTTGCACAATATTTCTTGCTGAACTATATTTCTTATAACCACTTAAAAGCTGCTGTAGAACAGTAACATTTTATTTTTAAAAAAAACTAGAAGAAACTATTTTTCCGGATGCTTGACATCTTTATTAACAGTATTTTTTCTCTGCTGTGTCCAATGCTTATGACAAAAACAACAGATTTGAAAGGGCTCCCAGGACTTTTAATTGAGTCATTCTACCCTTTAGTTCATCTTTGGTTTTGTCTCTGTCTTTAAAGGTTGGGTTTATTTTCTTTAAAGATAACAATTTTGAAATATATGCAAATTTTTCTCATCTATTCACTTGATAAACCTTTGCAGCTCTCATCTGTGTATTAGAAAGAGGTCAAGACCTCATTTTCCATAACATCCCAAAAGTAGACTAGGTGTTAAGATAATGCTTATATATTAGCATGATCTCAAGACTTGCTTTGGCTGCAGCCTTTAGTGACATCAGAAGTTAGTAGTGCATGCACATGTACTTTAAAAATTGCAGTGCATTTTGTGAAAAACTTATGACAGCACTACATTTTCACTCAGGCGAGCCTCATAATTAAATAACTATCATTGCTGTAACATCTGAATAGCTCTGTAAGCTTGCTTGTCTGGCTCAGGAGTGAAATGCACTAATCGCACAAGCAGCCCCACCGCTTGTCCAGCTGGAGAGTATCAAGATGGAAGAGGGATGGAAACCTGCAAGTCGGTCAGTTGTTGTTTTGAGTTCAAGTTCCATAAAAAAAACTTTATTGTGGTGTGTGCCACAGTATGACACGTCAGTATCTTGGAGACAGCATTTAAATAGTATTATTTGCATGTGGGGCTCAGTGCTTGAATAATACTTTCTTTGCTACCAATGGTGATGATGGAGAATAAAAGGGATAACAGTTATGGTGAATAAGAAAAGATGGTGGTGATGATGTAAAGCAGTGATGAGAGCGACAATGATTCTTTTATCGTAGGGAGAATAATTGAATTTTTTGCCATCAGTGCCCTTCCGGTTATTATGCAGCAAGTACTGGTAAGATCCTGTGCACCATTTGCCCTGCTGGGTCTAAATGTCCCGATCCATCAGCCAGTCCTACACCTTGTGGCAGTGGAGAGGTCAGTTCATCTAGAATTGGTGTGTCATTCAGAAACAGTCAAGCTATCATTGTATTTCCTGAACAATCAGTTTAACACTCCAACCATTTCTGTTTGCTCCACAAAGTATTAATGTATTAATATATTAATTGATTTGAAATAGAGAAGGCTTTCTGGCTTAATGAATAGTAAAAATGTGAGAGGTAAAAGGAATACAATTCTTCTAGGATAGATCTGATGGATCTGATAGATCTGATGGATGTGTTTATTTTCTGATGATTTATTTATTTGTTATTTCTTGAATCACTACCTGAATTTGTGGGTTTATTGACAGGTAATCTATGATTTTACTGACTTGATGATAAAAGTAGTGCATTACTAGCCAGTGAATAAATGGGTTTAGTAATAGGCAAATGCACAGATTTGAGCTGTTGATTAAGGCACCTTATTCATTAAATACATGGTTTGTGCCTGACACTATGCAGCGTCAGAATGTGATACATATCAAACGTGGAGTACATGGGTCCAGTTAAATTGAAATCTGAATTTTAATTTGTGCTTTGCAGTATTCTGAGGCAGGATCAACAGCATGCCAGACATGTCCCGCAGGGACCACATGTGGAGGTGATGGCTCTGTCTCCACATGTAATGTAAGTTTTTATTAGATTCTACAATAGATGTGGTTTATCTCTGAGTTTGATAGAATATTTTTTAAAACCGTAAGTCATAAGCTTATCCATTTATACACCTTTCATTGTTTCAGACAGGAGAGTATTCCAATGGCACTGCCTGTGTACCATGTCCTGCAGGGTTCTACTGTCCATCGCCCCTCGCTTCTCCTCAGGTCTGTGCTGCTGGTACTTACCAGCCCTCCACTGGTCAAACCACCTGCTTGGCATGTCCAGCTGGACAGTCTTGCATTGACCGCTCAGCCTCACCAGTCAACTGTGTTGCCGGCTTTTTTAGTGCTTCCAGTGAAGAAACTTGCCAGGTATTTCAAGAGTTGTCAAACTTACTAAGATTTCACACAGGTCCAAAGATTTCTAAACATGTAATAGAGATGTTTTGAAAGGATAAGTCAATAAGGGGCATATATTTCTTTGTCAGGTTAATTTATATGGCTATACATGTTAAGGGCATGATGAAATAATAGATTTTTTCCAAAAAGCACTATTGATTTTTAAAAGTGTTTCTTTTATTGTCTCCTCCTTGCAGCGCTGTCCAGTTGGCACGTACAGTGCTGCTGCAGCAGGATCTTGCTCTCCCTGTCCTGCTGGTAAAATGTGTTTTGATGGCAGCAACTACGTGTCACCAACAGACTGCAGCACTGGGACATACAGCCAGGCTGGCCAGACCACATGCACTGTCTGCCAACCAGGTCAGCTGTATATCAAGTTGTGTTTGTTGAGATGGCTAACTAAAAGAGACAATCTACAATGTCTACTTTTAGGGTTAGGGTGTTATTTACATTTTAGGTTTAGCATAGAAAGACATCTTTGCAGGAAATGTTCTTTAAAGAAAAAAATCAGTTACTGTTGAAAATTGCAACAAATATATTTGTTTTTTTGAAACACTAGTTAATTCTGGGTCAAGTTAGCACATGCATATGACAGATAATAATAATAATAATAAGGATTTGTATAGTGCCTTTCAAAAATTTTGTTCAGAGCGCTTTACATAAATCAGACATAAACTTCATTGTCAACAACTGTGCATCCATATTGGCATATAACAGACTCGCGCACTTCAATAACATACACTCACTCATACGCAAACTAAATTACAGATACACGTTATGCACACTTATGTCAGGACAGGGTCACAGTGAAGTCGGTGTTTGGAAAAGATGCATCTTAAGTTTAGGCATAATGGTGGTGAAAGAATAGGTGTTGAAGGCCAGTGAGTAATCCGTTCCAAGTTGATGGGGCTTGGTAGGAAAAAGAACTCTGTCCATACGCATGTGTCTTATAGTTAGTGTCAGAAGATGAGCAAAGAAGTCGTGGAGGCATATAAATGGGAGTTAGCTCATAGAGGTACCAAGGACCAGTGCCACAAACAGCAGAGTAAGTCAAAGTGGAAAGTTTGCAGGCTATACGGTCCATGACTCGCAGCCAGTGAAGAGAGTAAATGATAGGAGATATATGTTCATATCTAGATGGTCTGCATATGAGGCGAGCGTTATTCTCGATCTGAAGTCTGTCGAGAAGATACTTGGGAATTCCAGCTAAAAAAAATTACAATAGTCCGTCCTCAATAGCACAAATGCACAGATTAGAGTTTTAGTTGCATCAGTGGTGAGTAAGAAAGCTGTCATAGATTACCTACAGAGATGATGGACCATGATCGTCTATGTTCAGGTACATACAGCAGCACAGGAGCAACTGTATGCTCGCTGTGTCCAGCTGGATCCTTCTGTCTGGATCCATCCCAGACGCCACAGCCTTGCGCTGCTGGTAACTACAGCACCAGAGGGGTGGTCAGTGATAAACTTTTCTAGCCCCCTTTCATTGTACAATTGCATAAGCATCAACATTCATTAGTTGTTGAATATAAAATTATTTTGACAATCTGAAAAATATCTTGTCAGCAAAGTTTTCTAGCAAGTAACAAAATGTATCTTTAATCTCTTTCATGTCACTAAACAGACTCATTTTCTTGGACTACTTGCAGATCTTGTAGGTCTGCTCTAAAACTACTTAACATAATTACTTTCTGATTATTTTCTCAGAACATAGCTTGTGCTGTCTGTCCTGCTGGCTATACCTGCTCCAACCCTGCATCCCTCCCAGTTATCTGCAGCAGTGGTACATACTCCTTATCAGGGCAGACAACTTGCTCGCCTTGTCCCACAGGACAGTCATGTCTGGATCCCTCCGCCCCACCTGTCAACTGCAACAAAGGGCAATACAGCCCACAGGTAATTCACTTTTTATCTGCTAGAGTACTTAAAAACTACAGCAGCAGGAAGTAGCTAACCTCAAATGGAATCTCCTTCTTTTAGAAACAAAAAGATGTTGCTCCAGTCAACATCCATGAAGAGGAGCTCTCACATCTGAACAGCGTATTAAACGTCCATGATTTGCCTTGGAAAATGTGTTATATTAGCCTTACCCAGCAGTATCTAAGGGAGATAACTCAGTCCTTTTTATCCATTTCTAAGGGAACCTTTATTTCTTGCCGTAAGATTAAAGAGCTAGAAGATCCTTTTATTTGTAAAATGTATGTTTGAAATTAAAGAAGAAAGTTCCAGCATGAATGCATGTGTGAACAAATATCCATGAAGAATGAATACTTTCTGTGTGCATTTACTGGTCATGTAATATCATGACATCATAACATCAGCAAGTGGTGTCCCTCGCCTTACCGGCTGGAGGGGATGAGCTCTCTCTGCTCTTTTTCTTTTATTTGGCATAGTGCCTTTGGGTTTTTATTGTGTTTAGTGTTTGCTGACAACTGTTAATCTGTGCTTTTCGCTGCGTTTGACCTGTTGCTGTTCTGGACTATTTTCTGAGCCTGTGCCCCATTTTCGTCTTCTTTATCATCTAACGGTCGTGAACGCCATATCTACATCATCTCGACTCCTGGATTTTTGCTTGTTCATTTAAATCATCACTACCCTGCAGATTGCTCAACACTTTCTGCTCTACTTACGGTACATTTTCCTCACAACATTCTTCCAGGGGCTTTAGATTGTGGATCTCCGTGAATCAAAAATTTAAGTATGGACTTGATTCTCTCATCTCTTGTCTACAACCCTGCCTCCTGCTTCGTCTATTTTCTTCACTGCCGCTGTGTTTGATGTGACCGCCGTGACAGTTGTATTTGCGCTAACAATGAACAACTTTATGTTTATGTTATTTGTGCCACAACCTCCACCACTAACTATTCCACTGATACTACGACTACAAATCTCAGCTGCAGCTGTTGTGACTGCATCTATGCAGATGGCATTCATTTTGAAAACACAAGGAACTCTTTGTTTTGAGACCATTATGATTCTCATGTCTGTGTTTTTATATTTTAAGCACCTTGAGTCTGGCTGATGCTGGAAAAAGGCGCTATACAAATGTGCTATTTATTTATTATTATTATTTATTAGCAGATAAAGAATATTTTACCATGTGACTACATCTATAAAGAATTTAACTTCATCGATGACTGAAGAGTCAAGTGAGCATTATTGTATTTGTTTCAGGGTGTTGCACATTGTCTGACATGCCCAGCTGGATATAACTGCGATCCAAGTCAGAATAGCCTGACTGCTTGTAGCTCTGGTTACTACAGCCTTGCTGGGTGGGAGAACTGTACTGCTTGTCCGGCAGGTTACATGTGTCCATTTCCTAGTCTTGCACCTATTGCTTGTCAGACTGGCTACTTCTCCACTGGCCAGCGTGTTGCATGCTCTTCCTGTCCTGCAGGGTCGCAGTGCCCTGTTGCAAGGTAAGATCTTGCGATTGGCAGGACATTCTAGCACGACAAAACTAAGGGCTGCAACTGTTAATTTCAAGGTCACTAACTAATGTAGTAAATTTCTGATCCACAAATCACTCTGTCACAAACTATTTTCTTTCACTGGCTGCATTAGTCCTCAAGTGTCTCTCATGCTGTCCTGGAATGCTGGAATGCCATCCTGAATCAAACTGTACTTCTCCAAGTCTCAAACACATGCCATTTGTTCATCAATTGATATATCACCTTACAGTTCCCAATGGTTTCAGACTAATACACTTTGACTTTAAAGTATCACTCATTTGTCATACAGTTGTTATAAGCTGCATGTCAACCCTAAATCATGCTACAGAGTTCTGACCAACAGCCCCCAGAATGGTTAGCTGTGGAGTGACAGGCCAGGCATGTATAGAGATATCAAATATTTTAACTGACACACGGCACTCCTCTGTTGACAGCGCCAGTCCCTCACCGTGTCCTGCAGGGCAGTACAGCCTGGTTAGCAGCATCAGCTGCAGAGCATGTCCAGCTGGTTATGCCTGTACTAACGCCTCAGCTGGTCCCGTGGCATGCAGTCCTGGTACCTACTCCATAGGCAGTCAGAGCAGCTGCACCGGCTGTGCCCCTGGCTCTGCCTGTCCCTCTACAACTGCTGCCAGCATGTTTTCTTGCAGCACTGGTGAGTGGGATTTGAAGCTGCCTGAATACATTGCACAGAATGTCGTGAGACGAGTGTGTATAAGCTGATACATAAGACTCCAAGCAATGAGGGGATAGAATAGAGCTTTGTAGCAACTTTCCACCTTCTTGGACACGTTGGAACGTCATTACATGAATTGAAAAATCTTTTCCTGCTGGAAAATCTGGAATTTGAAAAAATGAACAAAATGTGTAGCCTTGTGAGCTTACAGATCTTGCATGTTTGATGTACAGCATGCTTCAGCTGATACTGGCATGCTGAATAAAGAAGGAAGACAGACTGTTTAAGCCATCTCTGTTTCCAGCTGCCTTGTTATCTGAGCTATCTTTAAATTTTAGCTGACTATTTTAATATTATTTGAATATCTAAATGTTTGCAAGTGAGAAAGAAAGATAATGCATGAAATACATTTTGGTTTCACTTTTTCACCCAGTATAATGTAAATTTGTGTTTGTTTTTTGAGGATGCTTTTTTGTCAGGATTTTTTTAGTGCATTTGGCCACAATTTTTTTTCAGGGACATATTCAACAGGAAACCAGTCATCTTGCACCCCATGCCCAGCTGGGCAGTACTGTCCTTCTACCTTTGATGGTACTGCCCATCCATGCCCTGCAGGCACATACTCCTTTTCTGGTAGCAGTTCTTGCAGTCCATGCCCAGCAGGTTGGGCATGTCCTTCTGTGGACGGGTCCACAAACACACCATGTGCAGCAGGCTACTATGCCATTGGTAATGCCACAAGCTGCACCATGTGTCCACAAGGCTCAGCATGCCCCTTAACAACATCTGGAACAGTGATTTCCTGCCAGCCAGGGTCATACTCAACGGGCGGCCAGCAGACCTGCACCCCTTGTCCAGCTGGGTCAGTGGGTCAATCTCTGTAGTCTGAAAGGCAGAAAAAAAGGAGTAAGCTAGTGGGTTAGCAGCTGAGTAAGTGGGGAGATGGGTGAGTTAGTGAATAAATAGCAGATGGTTCAGGAAACTGATTTGCTACTTGTACCAACTATCCACCAGGCCTTGAATATTTCTTTCAAGCCTGCCTGACTTTTTAATGATAGACCAAGCCTTCACCAGTTATCTTGAAAATGCAGTCTAATCAGGAGAGCTTACCATTAATTGAGACAGCATGCAGTTTCCTTGGAAGCCTTTAACTTCTTTCCGAAGGATCTGACAATTTTTAATTGAAGGTAATCTACTTAGTCTATATAAACAGCAGTGTAATCAGCTCATTCTGGCAAATCACTAGTGTTTGCACCAGCTATAGATGGCTCCTGCATTTTGCACTAAACTAATGCTAATTTCTCTAACATGAAATAGATAAATTGTATATTCTTTTTCTTCATTACATTCTGGGCAACATTTGGTATTTTCTCTTGCCATCTGTAGGTTTGAATGTGCCAGCACAACATCCAGTTCTAAAACAGCATGTGCACCAGGCTACTACAGTGAAGGCGGTCGTGAAGCCTGTGTCAGGTGTCCTCAAGGCTATTCGTGTCCAAGTGTATATTCGGATTCCAAGTTCCAGTGCTCCAAGGGTTACTATGCAACATTAGGTTCCACAACCTGCACCATCTGTCCAGCAGGACAGCAGTGTCCATTGCCAGACTCTTCTGGGACTCCATGTGCCAGTGGCTATTACAGCCTTGAAGGTCAGACCTCATGCACTGCTTGTCCGGCTGGATACCAATGTGCAGCAACAAATTTGCGGCCAGTCATCTGTGGGGCTGGAAAATACAGTGGAGAAAAAGCTACGTCTTGCGCCAACTGTGAGACTGGGTATATTTGTCCCCAGGGTAGTGTCCAACCAAACCCACCTACAGCAGTGTGCCCCCTTGGTTATTACTGCGACGGAACAGCACAGACACCCTGTCCTGCCGGAACGTATGGTGGCAACTTGGGGCTGAAAGGATCCACTGAGTGCACACAGTGTCCTCAGGGATATTACTGTCAGATTGGAACACGCGGTATTCCCACATCCTACCTCCTTTGTAACAAAGGTTACTTTTGTCCAGCGGGCACAGACGCCTGGAATAAAAATCCATGCCCGGGTGGGAAATACAACAATGAACTAGGAGCTGTTGCTCAGGACAGATGTCTGGCCTGCCCACCTGGACGGTACTGTCCTGCAGGGACAGGTGATCCATATGAAGACAACACCATCTGTCCACGGGGTTCCTACTGCCCAGCTACTAGTGCTACCCCAACAGCATGTCCTGCAGGAAAATACACAGAAGAAACTGAATCCATTGGCATAGAATTCTGCAAGGATTGTCTGGCTGGGTAAAGTTGACACATTGATCATGCATAATTTTTGTTGTTGTTGTAGAATAACACATTTGATAAATATTGGCAGAATGAAGAATACTTATCTGCAAGAGTGTACATACACATGTTTGCATTCATGAACACACATGCACACACAAACAGAAACACATATAGGAAAGCATGCATATTTTCACAAACTCTATCCTTTTTACTGCCTTTTACACATATATACACATATGCACACATTCACAACCTAAATGATGCAGATTTGTTTGATAGCTTGAAATTGACAGATTATTATTTTGTGTACAAGTAATGTAAATCACACTTGTACAACATTTCAGCAGTGTCTCATTATCACCTCAGGTATTATTGCACAAGTGGAACCGCTTCCCCAGTGCCCTGCCCTAGTGGCACCTTTAACCCTTATAAAGCTCAAGGAGCTGCCAACAGCTGTGAGCCCTGCATTGCCGGCAAGGCCTGCACAAAATCTGGATTGACCTCCCCTGACTCAGCATGCTCTCCTGGTCATTATTGTCCAAATGGCACGGTCCTGCCCACAGACACACTATGTCCTGCAGGCACATATACTAATCTGAACAACCTGACAGATGAGGCACAGTGCCAGATTTGCCCCCCAACTGTGGCTTGCCCAGCAGGAACTGGCGGTACACAGAAGCCTCCTGAAGCTTGTGCTGAGGTGAAAAATGGATTTTGTTCCCTAGTGGAATTTTTTTTAAAAGACCTGATTGACGGTACAGATTTGATAATGAGACTGTCGTGCACAACATTGCTGTCACACATTTGACACCATTTTCTAACACTATTAGCCACTTGCAAATGTGCATAGCTATAGCCACATTTAGTAATTAATGGGTAACAGATGTAATAATAATAAGTTACAGCCATATTTAGTGACTGTAATGGGTTACAGAAATCTAATGTAATAATAAGATATAGCCGTATTTAGTGACTGAAATGGGTAACAGAGATCTAATAATGTAGTAATAAGTCACAACAATATTTAGTGACTTAATAGGTAAAAGAGCAAATAATGTAGTAATAAGTTATAACAATGTTTAGTGAGTATAATAGGTAACAGAGATTTCATAATGTAATAATAAGCTTGTGGACATTGTTTTGTGAGTGCAGCCACTTGGTTCTTTGCTTCTTATCATCACAGCTGAAGGCTCCATTTTGTCTCTTTACACTTTGAAAAAGTTTAAGAGTCTCTGCTTTTAAGGCAGATGATCATTGTTAAGGTACACTGCAGGCTGAATAAGTCATAATAATAAGTGATTTTCCTAGATAGTCCATAATTTTATTTTTCAGAAGGGTCAAGGAAATAATGAATGTCTATGATGGTTTTAGTTACATAAGGTTAATATTTTACCAGGGCCACTACTGTCCAGCAGGAACAAAATATCCTCGTCAGTACCCATGTCCAGCAGGCACTTTTGGCAATCTCACAAATCTAGATGAATCTTCAGACTGTTACATTTGCACTAGGGGTTTCTACTGTTCAGAAGGATCATCTGCACCTACTGGTCCTTGTGCGACAGGTCACTGGTGTCCAGCTGGTCAGTTATCCCCCAAATATGATTTTTATATATAATTTTATTTTCAATACAAAAGGCCCTGTCTCAGACTACTGACACAAATTCCTGATAATGATACTTGGCTTAATTGTGACAAGCATCATAAAGGGGTAATATTTCTTCCTCAGCTTTCTAAAGATACCCCCTGAGATGGAAATCTTTTGTTGGGAACAAGCATGAAAATGAGACACTGTGGTTCTGCTAGAATATTTAGGATGGTATCTGTTTCATGTCACAATCATCTTTAGGCCACACACATTTACACACCCCCATGTGTGATTTTTTGTGTGTGATTGCCTCCCTTGATCAGGTACAAAAACTAGTACAGACAACCCATGCCCGGCTGGCACTTTCAGTAATGACACGGGTAACATACGTTGGGAGCAGTGTAAAGACTGTTTGACAGGATCTTACTGCCCTGAAGGATCAGATTTACCAACTGCCTGTCCTCCGTGAGTAAAATCTTGTTGTTTTCACCTTTTTTTTTCTATCTTTAAAGTAAAGTGGTATGACTGCAAATAAGGGACAGAAATATAGTTCATGTTTTCTGTTTCAGGGGCACTTTTAACAAGAACACAAGAGGAATGAATGAGGTGACAGCTTGTATGGACTGCACTGCTGGCTACTACTGCCCAGGCAGTGGTAATGTTGAGCCCGTAGGTTGTGGCAAGGGAAAGTACTCAAGTAGCCGTGCAGCAAATTGCTCCATATGTGAACCAGGCTACTATTGTGACTCAAACACAACAAGGTCTGGAGAATGCATGCATGAAGAATGAAAAGTGCAGGGGAAGAAAGGGAGAAAATGTGTGTGAGAGAGAGAGAGAGCTGAGAGAAAGGTGCATTATGAGAATTAATTTAGCAAAATAGTCAAAATTTCTAAGAATTGAACAACAGTTTAGCATGTATATGAAACTAAGTTTGGGAAAAATACCCCATGAGATTTTAACTCTTGCCTGCTGTTTAGATTACAATATTTTAATTTTTTTTTTTTTTAAGTAGGGGAACAGCGAATGGTGCACATGTTCTGTTGTGTCGACAGCTTTACGTACATGTCCACGAGCCGTGTCTGTCCCGCTGGTCTAGAATGTCCTGCAGGAATGACAAGACAACCTGACCTCATCCGTGACAAGTGCCGTATAGGCTACTACTGTCCTGCAGGGAATGTCAAGCCACTACCGCAGCCCTGTCCAGGGGGAACCTACAATGCTGAGACAGGTCGTATGAGAGTGTCTGACTGTGTACAGTGCACACCTGGAAAGTACTGCTATCCAGGTGGATTGTCACAGCCGGCAGGTGATTGCCCAGGTGGGTATTACTGTCCACTTGGAACAGCAGAGTCCAACAGCTTTCCTTGTCCCATTGGATTTTACAGGAATGGGTCGGCTAAAGAGTCTTTTGAGGACTGCACGGAATGTATCTCTGGCTACTATTGTGATAGGGAGGGACTTGCTCAACCCGTAGCCTGCCCACCGGGCTACTTCTGTGTCAGTGGTAGCACCTTCCCACAGCCGTGTCCTCTTGGCACATACAGCAATTCAACTGGTCTCCGACGTTCTACTGACTGCACTCCTTGTCCTGGTGGCTACTACTGTGATGGCATTGGACGAACTGCACCAACAGGCCTGTGTGATCCAGGCTTCTACTGCCGTGAGAAGGCTTACTCCTCTGCTCCTCCAGAGGGTGCCACTGGAGGTCCGTGTCAACCAGGTGGCTATTGCCCCCAAGGGTCTGCGACACCTACACCATGCATAATGGGATATTATAGCAAGTCTGCAGGGGCGAAGTCTAATTCTGATTGTGTCCCTTGTGATCCTGGTTACTTCTGTGCAGGCAGCTCGAGCACGACAGCTTCAAGTAAATGTTCTGCAGGCTACTATTGTGTGGGAGGGGCAGACAAACCCACACAGCATGATACACCTGCTGGATACTTCACCCTAGAAGGGGCATTCAAGCCTGAACCATGTCCTCGTGGACAGTATCAGCCTGCGAGTCGCTCCAGTTCTTGTCTTCAGTGCCCCCAGGGCTACTACTGCAATGGCACAGGGACTGTTAATGAAGTTATCTGCCCCAAAGGTCACTATTGCCCCCTTGGCAGTGAGCAGCCTACTCCATGTCCTCGAGGAACAATGCTCAATCAAGAAGGACGTTTCAATGTGACACACTGTAACAACTGCACAGCTGGCTATGCTTGTGACTCTGTTGGAACTGTGATACCCACCACTCGTTGCCACTCTGGGTACTACTGTCTGGAGGGCAGCGATACCTCCATGCCTCAAGGGGCATTGTGCCCTGAAGGCTATTACTGTCCAGAGGGGACTGCAGACTACATTGACACACCATGCGCAAATGGTACCTACAGCAACTACTCAGGTATGTCAAGTATTTCAGACTGCATACCCTGTGACCCGGGCAAAGCCTGCACAGGTCTGGCTCTCACCAAACCCAATGGGGTGTGTGCTGCTGGGTACTTCTGCCGCAGAAAAGCCACAACCACACGTCCACGTGATGGTGGCTCCACTGGTGATCTGTGTGTGTCTGGCTCCTATTGCCCTGAAGGAACTGGTGAACCAAAGCGCTGTGAAGCCGGGTCTTTCTCTAACACCACAGGATTGGCTACCTGTTATGGCTGCCCTTCTGGCTTCTACTGTGTGGATGGAGAGAATGCTTTGCGCTGCCCTCAAGGAAGGTATTGCCCTGGCAACAACACAGCCTATCAGCCAATGTGTCCCACAGGCACATACAATCCTGTCTTTGGTGAGTATCATGCACTCTCCACTGTAAACTTATTTTAACCATGACTGCAGCATTCTGGAACAGAATAGCAATCTATAACACAGATATCATCTCCATGGTCAGGAAACTTAAGTATCAATATAGGGCAAAACTATATATATCCAAAATGGGAAAAAGGCAAAGTGTTACAGAATAAACCAGCACATATTAAATCTAATACTGATGTGAAATTTCTGGGAAATTTTTACCTCAAACACAGATTACAAAGAGCCATCACACCTACAGGCATATTACACTCATCAGCAACTTACCACCACATTTATACATCAGCATAGGGGGTTAGTACAGCATCATATAAGGCAGTATAACTGATCAATTCTTTCTTGTATGAATGGTCATAACATTTTGAAAGATATGTTAAACTTTTGAGACATAAAATGCGTTGATCCCATAAAAATAGACATCCAGCCAGTCAACTTTGGGTGGTGTAATCTGGGCCCCGGTTATATAAGGTATTTCAATGTTGCATTTCATTTCTTCCCCCATGAGCTGTTACCCCATCACAAAAAAATAAAAACACTCAGAAGAAAATAATAATGGAAGCTTGTTTAAAAACAAAGAGTTCATTGCCTGCCCCCATAGTGTAGCTACTCATGTTGAGAAGGTAAATGCCATCAGCATAGATGCAGTCTTCAGCCTTGCCTTTTCATGGAATCTTCAAGAAATCAATAAATTTCTTCTTCAAAAACTAGCTGAAAGTGTAAAGATGACAGGCTTGTAAACATCAATCAGAATGAAGCTAGATATATTTTTCTTTTTTTATAACTACATATAGCACACAATGACAAAGGGTTTGCTACTTTCTTCTGTGTATATTCACAGGAATGGCAAAGGAAAGTGACTGTCGGCCATGCTCTGGTGGGTACTACTGCTATGCCATGGGTGCCACAAGCTTTGACCTCAGTGTCAATGGCACAGGAATAGGAGTATGTGCTGCTGGCTTTTACTGCAAAGAAGGTAACACCACAGAACCATGCTTGAGTTCACTGCTAAATTGTTTGTGCTTCATGCTGAATCACCTTTAAAAGCTTGTGCAACTCTTTTCCTGATAGTTATAAAACATTTTTGTTTTTACAGGTATTAACTTTTTGTAACGAGAGTTAAGTTGGTAAAAATGCACTTTTCCTTACAAAAGTAAGCACTTTTCTTGAAAGGTGTAAACACAAGTCGTCCTACACCAAGCACCACAAGCGGGGTGGGTGGACCCTGTCCACCTGGTTTCTACTGCCCTGAGAAAACTGAGGATCCTACACCTTGCCCCAGGGGGACGTACCGTAACTTTGAGCAAGGAGTGCAAGAATCAGACTGCTTTGCTTGTTCCTTGGGTAACTACTGTGGCTCACCTGGCTTAGCAAATGCCTCGGGACCATGCTCACCTGGTTATTATTGTCTTGAGGGTAGTGACACGCCCACCCCAACAGGTAACTGAAATCATCAATAGGATAAAAATACATTTCACTTGAAAAATTAATATGTAATATAAACAAGATTATATTTCTCAAATAATAAAGCTTTGGAATGATTAACCTTAACCACTGTCAAGAGTAATGTAGTTTTTCTTACTGTCTAAGCCTTGTAGAATTCTTGAAAGGATGAGTTGTCCATTTTGTAACAAAAGTGAAGATAAGATTCACTTTTTATTGAAGTGCCTCAATATCACAAAGATAAATAGTTTTTATGTGCAGTTTTGTATCTTTTTGTTTTGTTTTTCTGTTGTTGTGAGTTGACCCTAGGGAAAAGGTTGATGGCCTCACTGTTCATTGTTCAGATGAGATTATGTTTCTCCTCTAGCTTGATTGCAGGCTTTGAGAATGCAAAACGTCAGACTCTTAGCAAGAAAAAGCAGATTCCTAACTGTTTCACAGCCATTTACTAGTTTTTATCAAAAAGTCTGTGCTACACTCTTCTGCCTGTAATGCCTGTAATGCAATTCAAAAATTGTTCTTTTCTCAGGTGCTGATCCATCTAAGGGTGGACCCTGTTATGCTAGTCACTACTGCCCAGTTGGAACATCCTATCCCTTGGAGTGCCCTGCTGGTACCTATAACAATATTACAGGACGGGCTGAGTGTTTCCAATGCCCACCCAGCTACTACTGTCCAGCCAACATCACTAACTTTGAGCTGTACCCTTGTCCAGTGGGCCACTATTGCCCGAATGGCACAAGAACTATGTATGAGTTTCCCTGCCCGTTTGGAATGTATCGGAATGCAACCAAGGGCCAAAAGGAGGCAGACTGCTTGCGTTGTCCTGGAGGGACATACTGTGGAGGGAAAGGCCTGAGTTCCCCATCAGGAAAATGCAGTGCAGGTGATTATGCATGCAATGCATGCATGGATGTGCATGTGAGAAAAAAGGGGAAAAGAGGGAGGGATAGTGGGAGACATTCACAAAATGGATATCATAATCTTGATCATGTTTATTATAATCTTTTTACAATTTTTTATATATTAAATGGTCAGCTTACACATGCAGAAAAATCCCTGTCAACTCAGACATCAACCCCTGTTTGTACACATTCTGATTTTCTCTTTTATGATTTTAACGCCCTTGTTTTGAGTCAATGTAGTGTTTCAGTCTCTTCTACTTATATCAAGGGGTAGATGTAAAAAAGGATTTTCTTTCAGGCTATTTCTGCCTATTGGGAGCTTGGTCTAGTCAGCCTACAAACTTGGACAACTACACAGAGGGAAACTGTCTGTGTCCCAGCAACAAAACAGGTGGCATTTGTCAGCCCAGCTATTTTTGCCCAGAAGGCTCCGAAGAACCAACTCCATGTCTCAGTGGCTACTACTGTAAAACTCCAGGTATATATTCATTGCTTTTGTCTTTTTCATCAGTGGCACAAGGTAGATGTCTTCTAGTACAGTAGCACTTTGATGTGTAGTTCAATGTAACATTTTTTATTAAGAGTTAAGTACATCTTCCACAGGTATGTTAGGGAAGAATCTTGGAGTAAAGTTTTTTTTATTGCTGTTTTAACTGGATAACTAGATAATTTTAATTGTCACTTGTCACAGATGACTAAAGAAACATCTGTCTACAACCTTGCAATAAGCAACGCAATGATTTTTCACAGACCTTCTTGCCATACAGCCTCATGTTGTTTCATGAGATCGTATGCATGATTCATGCAATTTATTTATGATATCCTTAAAGCCATAATGTTGACATTAAAATAAATGCATGGCAAGGTAAGTTATAGTTCAGGCTTTTTTCTTAATATTATTGTGTTTGTTTAAAATGTCCACAGGCTTAGTAAGCGTCACAGGGCCATGTAAACAAGGGTACTATTGTACCTCGGGCGCCACAAGAGAAGATCCTACAGATGGAGTCACTGGTGACATCTGTCCAGCTGGTCGATACTGCAGTATGTGCATTTTGTCAATGTGTGTAGTAGTGGTGGAAACAGCTTTAATGGTTTTTCAGTGGATAATTAATCTGTGGCTTGATTTTTACTGTTGCCACTGTTTTGGCAACTCAGTGCAAGTTGAATACATTGCTACTTCGATGTGAGATTGCGGTATTTCTTGTGAAATTCTTCAACCTATGTCATGAAAAACTGGTGATTATAGTTCAGCATGATTGATACAGTTTATCTATGACAGGTGCTGGCACCGGAGTAAGTCAACCACTTTGTTCCATTGGAACTTTTTCCAACCGTACAGGCCTTACAGCCCAAAGTGACTGTACTAACTGCACAGCTGGCTACTATTGCCAGTCTCCTGGCATTACCAAGCCCACAGGACCTTGCACAGAGGGTGAGTGCAATAGAAATCTTCAGGTCTGACAATGCCTTGGCTTTGAATTTTACAACAGTTACATGTCATTCTGCAGCAGTATTGATGGTGGCGGTTGTGAGAGAAGTTTATATTGTGCCGAACTTAATTCTTAACTCGCATAATATGGGTGTGTTGATGCAATTGAATTATAGCTATGAAGACCTTTGCACTTGCGGGTGCAAACTGTACAGGAATACTAAACGTTGCAAGGGAGATGTTACATATCTAAATATCAGTCTACTAATACATCTTTGTCTGTTATTAGATGCTTTTTCTGTATTGTACATTTAATAACATTGTCAAGAGCAGTTTACCATTCTTGATGTTTGATATCTCTGATATCAAATATTCTTGAAAGACATGTCTGATGACTAGTGACTTTCTGAGCTTGTCTTCACCAGGTTACTACTGCCCACCTGGTCAGAGCAGTCCCACACCTTATGCATGTGGAGCAGGCTATTATTGCCCAGAGGGAAGTAGAGAACAGGTTCACTGTCCATCAGGAACATACCAAGATGAAACTGGCAAGGGCAGATGTAAAGTCTGCCCTGCAGGTAAGTATCATGGCAAATCTTTAGATGACTTTTCATGGGTCCACCATGCCCCATGGTCTTCTATGACACTACATATGGTAAGATGCTGAGACTGTAGAACACTGGGCAATGGACTGAAGGATTCAGATTGGGTGAAAACTGTAAGGGAAGAGTTAACTTCGCAGATATGAGCATTACCTTACTCTGTACCAAATTTCAGATCAAAATTTGAGCAACCATTTGTTATTCCAGGAGCTAGCACTTAAAATAGCATGGTAGGTTATGAAAAGAAAATATTGATTACACCAAGAATTCAGACAGAAACTCTGGATACCAAGGGATAATTAACAAAGAAGACAATATTGTAATATGCAGCTCCTTCCTATGTCAGTATGGTTAATTAATGCCAGATGCAGGGTTATAAACCTTCAACCAAAAAATGTTTATTGGAAAAGAAATTTGAAGATAGAATTGCTACAATCAATTTGAAGTTTAATTCTTATTGCTCTGTTTTCTTAGGCTACTATTGTGACAGTAACAACACTCTTGCCTCCTACCTGAGCTACCTATGCCCACAAGGCTACTATTGTCCCAACGGAACCCAGTGGGCCACTCAGTACCCATGCCCACCTGGTACATACAGCTCTTACACTCAGCTGGAGAGAGAGGCCCAGTGTGTTAGCTGTGATCCTGGAAAGTATTGTGCAGCAGCAGGACAGAAGAATTATACAGGTAGGGATTGCTGTAGCATAGTTGATGTGATGTATAAACCATTTGTCTCCCACAGTGTAGCTGCAGTCTTTCATAGAAATATAAAAATACATTTTCGTATAGAAAGAAAAATCTATTTTCACAGTTTTACTCAGTGTGTGTGTGTGATGTTACAGGCCTCTGCACTGCCCGCTATTGGTGCATGAATGGATCATCCACACCAACACCTAGTGATGGTGTGAGAGGTGCCTTGTGTCCAGAGGGACACTTCTGTGCAATGGGCACTCCTGTTCCTGAGCCTTGCCCAGTGGGTACCTGGTCTAACAGCACAGGCCTGGGGATAAGCTCAGAATGTCAGCCGTGTTCAGGTGGCCACTATTGCAATGGCACTGGACTTACAGAACCATCAGGTCCCTGCAATGCTGGGTTCTACTGCACTAATGGAGCCCAAACTCCTGCGCCAAATGACAGCGTTACCGGAGCTCCATGCACTGTCGGTCACTACTGTCTAGAGGGAACGTATGTGCCCAGGCCATGTAAAGATGGCACATACATGACTAAGACTGGTGCAGAAAACTGCTGGAATTGCACAGCTGGACACTACTGTGTAACAGGTTTGGAGCCAGAGCTATGCCCTCCAGGCTTCTACTGCCCACAAGGAACAGGAGTGATCTGGCAATCTTGCCCACCTGGCACCTTCAGCATGTCACAGGGGTTGTGGCATGTCGACAACTGCACTCAGTGCACAGGTGGGAGGTACTGCTCCAAAGTCAATGCCACTGCTGTGACGGGTTTGTGCTCTGCTGGCTATTATTGCACCAGTGGGTCAGACACAGCCTCACCAGAAATAAACAACACAGGTGTGGCAGGCCCTTGTCCCCCTGGCCACTACTGTCCAGAAGGCACCTTGACTCCAGTGCCTTGCCCCTTAGGTACCTACAGCAACAAAACAAGAGTAACCATCAGTGGAGACTGCACTGCTTGCTCATATGGACAGTTTTGTGGTGAAACAGGGCTAGTCAAGCCATCTGGACCTTGCTGGGCAGGGTTTTACTGCCTAACAGGTGCCCAAGTCCCTAACAGCCCCACAGTAGATGTTACAGGAGGACCTTGCCCACCTGGGCATTACTGCCTCAACGGTACATCATATCCATTAGGATGTCCTGCAGGGACTTACAACCCAACACGTGGCATGTCACAGTGCTCTCCTTGCCCAGCTGGTTTCTACTGTCCAGAAAATTCTACAACCTACCAGGGCAACCTCTGCCCAGCTGGACATTATTGCCCTGAGGGAACAGGCGAGCCACATCAGTTTCCATGCAGTCAAGGTTATACCAACCCTGACACAGGCAAGTGTCTAGACTAGGCTTATGTGTAAGGCATCAGAGTTGGCACTAGGATGTGGTGGGGGGGGCAAGCAGGGGTGACCACCCAAGGGCCCCATGCCAGATGGGGGCCCCGCGGTAACAAGTGGACTGTTGGGAAAAGACCTACTACGTTTGTTGTGCCGGCTTCTAAAGGCCCCGCAGTTCTATTTTCCCAAGGCCCCGCATCCCCCTAGCTCCTGCTCTGAAGGCACTGTCCACACATTTACCGGGCATCCCATATGTAACTCATATATATTTATATATGTGACTCCAGGTTTCCACAAGATCTTTCTGATACTATCTATACATTTTTATGCATCTATACTTTTGAAAATTGTTTACCCTGAGATAACATTTATCATTTTACCTGAAATATTTACATGTTTACCTGAAATCATTAGAGGGTGCTTAACCTGCTGAAAGATTTTGACTTGTAATACAGATTTTTATATGCATGGGTGCATCATTCACAATCTTAATCCGATGGTAATGGAATATTTATGAACACACTTTTCTTTCATTTAATTTCAGGCAAGCAGAAGAAAGATGACTGCATGCCTTGTGACCCTGGACACTATTGTGGCGCTTCAGGGCTCAGTGCTGCGACAGGAGAGTGTGCTGCCGGATGGTACTGTGTGCGTGGAGCATGGAGTGCCACGCCTGCTGACCTTGCCAACTACACAGGCATCAGCTGTGTGTGTCCAGTAAACACCACAGGGGGACGTTGTCAGCCAGGATTTTACTGCCCCAAGGGTTCTGTTGAACCTCTTGCCTGCCTTCCAGGTGAGACCACATAAAATCATGATTGAGTATTCAAATGTTTGCTCTTCATCTTTAGCAGTTGATGTATTTCTGTATGTGTGTTGGCACTGCTCCTTATTGGCTGTGAAGCACATCAAGCATACAAAAGGTAAAAATTATCTAGTAAAAAACGGTGTCATCATCATCAATTTCATCATCACCATCATCATTGCCATCGTTATCATTCATCTTCATCCTTCTTCTCTTATTCCTCTTATTAGATGAAATTTTATGCTGTGTGGGCATAAAATCAGACCTATGTATCCCCTTAAGTTAGTCACACAGTTTGTAGCTCTGTCAGCTGGTCCATTCAGGAGCTGCAATACATCATCGAATGAGTCAGTTATTGTAGCACTTAAGTCCATATTTTCTCAAATTTTGTGGGGATTATTGTGTGAAGCTTTAGAGCAGAAGGTTGCCAGTTTAAGGCTTGCTTGGGCAGGTGACTGGAAGACTCCATCCCACTCAACAACATTGAGTAATTAGATTTATCAAGAGAGGAAAGAAGCAATGGGGGTGTGGGGAGTTGTGCGCCATGTTCCATATGCTGTGCTCTGCCTCTTGTCCTTTTATAGTACTTGAGTCCACAGCAGTTTCTTGAGTGTATCGGCCATTGACTAGTACTGTCTCATGTCCACTACCACCCATGTACATAAGAACAGCAACAGGGCACACGAAAGGAACATCTGTGGACCACTATGTACGTTGAGATCTGCTTGCAGGCCGCTACTGCTCTGTGCCTGGCCTTGCCAATGTCAGCGGTGAATGCAGTGCAGGTTACTACTGCACATCAGGGGCCATCAGGCCAGACCCAACAGATGGCTCTACAGGCAACCGATGTCCTGCAGGTCATTACTGCCCTACTGGCACTGGCAGCCCCAGGCAGTGCCCACCCGGCTACTTCAGCAATGCCACAGGGAACGTTGACTTCTCTGCCTGTCGCCCATGCTTAGAAGGTGAGCATTCACATGAAACTGTTGATCAAGTGATAGAAGTTTGGACCACAAGGCTGATTGTAGACAAGGTGACCACAACGTCAAAAGATCAGTTAGTCAATAAATCTTGAATGTTTCCTTGTACTCAGAGCTATGTAGCAATTATACTCATAGCTATGCAGCAATTCACTGTGCTCATAGCTATGCATTAATTTCATGTACTCGTAGCTATGTAGCAGTGCCTTGTACTATGTAGCAGTTCCTCATACACATAGCTCTGAAGCAATTCTTTGCACTAATAGCTATGTAGAAATGCCTTTTATCTATAGCTATGCAGCAAATGTACTTATAGCTATGTAGCAATTTCTTGTATACATAGCTATGCAACAATTCCTTGTATCTATAGCTATACAACAGTACCTTGTATCAATAGCTATACATCAGTGCCTTGTACTCTTAGCTGTGTACAATACTTTGTGTTTATAGTTGTGTACAGTTCCTTTTATCTATAGCCATGCACCAGTTCTGTGTATCTATAGCTATGCACCAGTTCCATATATCTATAGCTATGCACCAGTTCCTTGTATAAGTTGCTAACCAGCAGTTTCTGGTGTTCACAGCTATTCAGAAATCCTAGCTTAAAACTCTCCACGATATTACTAATCTGAGCAGCCATATCATGTCTTTAACAACAGGTTTCTACTGTGATGACTATGCTCTGCTGACACCAAAGGGACCATGCAGTGGTGGATTTTATTGCCCAGAAGGGCAGAATGTCAGCAGTCCTTCATCCTTTATATGTACTCCAGGGCACTACTGCCCTCCAGGGAGCGCCACTGAGACAGCTTGTGCTTCGGGCACATACCAGGATGAGTTTGGAAAGGTCAATAGACTTATTTCTTTTATTTTCCAACATGGAATCACTTTATAAACCCAGATGGAGTTACTTTTGTACACAAAGCAGCATGTTGTTAAAGTGGAATCAGAACCTGTATGATGTGCTGCAGCTCTGTTTCATAGCTTTGTATATCTCTTGATTTTACTTTAAAGGAACTGTCTTCAGCTTCTTAATGGAGAATAAAGCGAATCAAAGTCTGGATCAACTTGTTGCACTGAAATTCTCAAGTTTTGTTTGGAAGTTTTTTTTTTTTTTTTTTTTAGCGAGCAGAGGAAGTCATTCTGTTATTATTTTATTCCAGACTGTCTGCAAAGCATGTCCAGAGGGCTATTATTGTGACAGCACACTGCAGAATAACACAGTATGCTCGCATGGTGTTCAGAATCCAGTCCCATGTCCACCTGGTTACTTCTGTCCAAACAGAACACGCTTTTCATCAGAGCATCCTTGCCCACGTGGTACCTATAACAATCAGAGTCATCTAAAGGGTGCATGGGAATGCCAGCCTTGCAGTAAGGGAATGTATTGCAGCCTAGAAGGGTTATCTGCTCCTGTGGGAGCATGCAGCGGTGGCTATTACTGTATATCAGGCGCCTCAAGCCCAACACCTGGAGACGGTGTAACAGGTGATGTGTGTGATGTGGGGGCTTATTGTCCACCAGGTTCCAGCACTCCAACACTTTGCCCTGCTGGCACCTACAATCTTATTTATGGTAAGGGAATAGAATCTGCTTATTTATGGCAAGTGAACAGCATATATGTATTCTGAAAGGTATAAGTAAAGTAACACGCTAACATCAGTTTGTTTTATACCTTAACAAAATGGTAACAAGGCTAATCCCTCTATACTTCAGTCACGAAATACTTTCACTTTTGTGTGTCCTGGCCAGGCAATGATTTTTTCCATATAGTTTACTATTTCCAGCTACATTGCTAAGAGCTCTGTCTAAAATAGGGATGTTTATTGTCTGGTCATTGTCACTTCTCAATCTCTAGTTTTATCTAAATGGCTTCAAATAGAATTGAAAAATTGAAAAAAGGAGGTGTTAGTAAAAATGTTTTGATTTCTAATAGTTATATGTCTTGCATTTTTCACTCTCTTTCTGTGCCATGCATCAGATGAGAGAAATTTGGCAGATACTCCTTTTTCTTCTTTGGTCTCTCTGTTTGGAAGTCTCCACACCTTCAGATTTTTTTTTTGCCTGTGTCTGCTTTCAACTCTGGCCTCAGAACCCTCTTTAAGATATTCTTTTCACCATCCAGTGAACTCTGTCTCACTTCTCAATTTCTCATCTTTGTCAGCACACTTTCTTGATGATTACTGTTTGTATTTGCTGTTTCTTGTGTTTCTTTGTTATATGGTTAACTGTCAGTTCATTTATGGTCTGTCATCCACAGTGCATTCACTCACCTTCACACAGGGAAATGCGTTCTATGAATTCAATTAATTTTATTATTATTACAGGTCTGGACTCCAAGAGCCAATGCCAAGGATGTGACCCAGGACAGTATTGTCCATCTCCAGGTTTGAATGACACATATGCTAACTGCACCGCTGGCTACTACTGCAGTGGCAATGCCACTTCCCCAGCACCTACTGATGGCATCACTGGCAATGTTTGCGTCATTGGACATTATTGCCCATCTGGGACTGGAACACCTGTACCTTGTCCTGATGGCACGTACACCAACACTACCCAGAATGCACAGTGTCAGATTTGCCCTGCTGGTTTCTCCTGCACTAATGGGGTCACACCGACACTTTGTCCAGCTGGATTCTACTGTCCTGAAAATACTGGCTTTGACTGGCAGCCATGTTTGCCAGGAACTTTCAGTCCAGATGTGGGACTGGCCAATGTGTCACAATGTAAAGAATGCACAGGTGGCTATTACTGTGATCACCATAATCTAACCACACCATCGGGAGCATGCCAGGCAGGTTACTACTGCAGGTAGGAGAAGGCATCCTAGGTGCTTCATCAGTAGAGGCCAAGACTTAGTTTGAAAGCAGATGTTCCACTGGTTGCTTTCAGAATTTACCTTAGCTATAAGAAATTTTTGTATTTACAAAGTAATTATTCTTTCTGAATTTAACTTATCTACAGGAAAAATTATTACACTTTCTAGGAGGAGTAACGGTATTTTAGCTCAGGCTGATGTATGTTTCTCTTTTTTTAGGCGTGGTTCTGACTCCATTAGGCCAACTGGTCGAGGTACTGGTGAAGCAGGTGTCTGTCCCACAGGGCATTACTGTCCTGGACAAACCCAGGAACCTTACACTTGCCCCATAGGCTCCTTCAACAACAAAACAGGGCTCAGCGGACAAGCCGAATGCCAGACCTGCCTCCCAGGCTACTACTGTGACTTGCCAGGTCTTGTGTATCCATCAGGTCTGTGTGAAGCTGGCTACTACTGCAGTCAGGGGTCTAACTCTTCTAAACCGACCACCACAACAGCAAGTGGAGGCCCTTGCCCAGCTGGATCATTCTGTGTGGAAGGGTCAAGTCAGCCTGAGCTGTGTCCTGCTGGTTCTTACACATCTGTGGCACTGCAGTCCAACTGTTCAGTGTGTCCTGCAGGCTATTACTGCCTTGCTGGAAGCATCATCGTGGTGGATTGTCCCAGAGGTGAATAGATATATATATATATATATACATATTTTTTTATTTGATTTCATTTAATTTTCCACCATGTTGTAGCCGAAGAATATTTGAATATTAGTGAGCTTTCTTAACCATAAGTTTTTTTTTTAATTCACATTAAATGCTTGATAACAGATTGCATATTGACACTGACTGGGTAGGGGAGAATATTCATTCTGACATACTATAAGGTAATATGATGATTATTTCAAACATTTTCTCTAAAGAAGCTGCTTGCTTTTCAGGTTATTACTGCCCTCAAGGAACACAGTTTTCTACACAGTATCCATGTCCAAATGGGACTTACAATAACATCACCCAAGGCTCAAGCACAGCAGTTTGCCAGCTCTGTGACCCAGGCTACTATTGTCCATCTAGTGGCCTTGCTGCCCCTGTTGGACCTTGTGCAGGAGGGTGGTACTGTACCCTGGGGTCATGGTCATCCCACCCTAAAGTCAGCGGCTTTGACACAAACTCCTCCTGCAGTTGCCCAGCTAAAAGTATTGGTGGGAAATGTCAGGCAGGCACCTTTTGTCCAGAGGGCGCCAGTGCTCCTGTTCCATGCACTCCTGGTTACTATTGCCAGACTGATGGACTGAGCAAAGTAACAGGTCCCTGCAGTGCTGGCTACTACTGTTCTGCAAACTCAACTATTCCCACACCTGTGAATGAAACCTTTGGAGATGTCTGTCCCCAAGGGCACTTCTGCCCAGAAGGAAGTGCAACACCCCAGGCATGCCCCGCAGGAACCTTCAACAACCGCTATGCCAGCCACAACATCAGCAGCTGTCTCCCCTGTACTGCTGGTCAGTACTGTCCCAGTGTTGGGTTACCCACCCCTGCTGGCTACTGTGATGAAGGCTGGTTTTGCCCAGAAGGTATGACACAGCCTCAACCCCCTGGGAACCAGTGTCTTGCAGGACACAGTTGTCCACAGGGCAGTCCTGCTGAAAACCCATGTTCCAGTGGTTTCTATCAGCCTAACATTGGGAAGGGGTCTTGTCTGCCTTGTCCTTCTGGAAGTTACTGTGACCAGAATGAAGCCATAGCAGAAGAACAGAGTGGGCCAGAAAAACCCTCACATGGTGTAGTCACTCCTAAAGTGTGTCCATCCGGATTTTTCTGTCCTAACGCAACAAAGACTAAGCAGGAAAAACCCTGCCCCATCGGCACCTTTGGCAACAAGACAGGTCTAGAGAGTCAGTCCCAGTGCATCTACTGCCTTCCAGGCCACTTCTGTGAAGTTGCTGGCCTGACAGAACCTACTGGACTCTGTGCAGCAGGCTACTATTGCATCACAGGTGCAACTAACTCCACGCCAGCTCCATCAGCAACAGCTGGACCTTGTCAGCAAGGAACCTACTGTTCACAGGGAGCCTCCAGTGAGACACCATGTCCAAAAGGCACGTATGGCGATCGTGCATTGCTTCCATCTTTAGCTGACTGCACTGCATGTCCGCCTGGAGAGTTCTGTGCACAATCTGGCCTTTCCAGGCCTAATGGGTCCTGCCTGGCAGGTTTCTACTGTTCTACTGGCTCACAGGAGCCCAGTCCTATAGGCAAGACCTATGGTGATCAGTGTCCCAGTGGCTACTACTGCCCTCAGCATAGTTACCAACCCACTGCCTGCCAAGCTGGCACGTACCAGCCAAAGATTCAGCAGACCAACGTGTCAGCTTGCTTGTCTTGTGACCCAGGTTTCTATTGCAATTCGACAGGTCTGGATGCCATGACAGGACCATGTCTGGAAGGATTCTTCTGTACAGGCGGCACATTTTCCAGTGCCCCAACTGATGGTCTCACAGGTGATATATGTCCAGCTGGTTCATACTGCCCTGTACAGTCTCCGCAACATTTTTTTTGTCCCAATGGAACCTACACAAACCACACAGGGTCTGCCAACTGTTACGATTGCCCAGCTGGACACTTCTGTGTCAACAGAGACCGTGCTGACCCATGTTTGCCTGGCTACTACTGCCCACCACGTACAGGGGCTGATCTTCAGCCCTGCCCAGTAGGAACTTACAATCCTCTCAGAAGCTTAAGTATGGAGAGTCAGTGCACACAGTGTGATGGTGGCAGATACTGTCTGACACCTGCATCGAGTGTTGTATCAGGCTTCTGCAGTCCTGGATACTTCTGCAGATCAGGTGAGCAGTGTTTAGTAACACAGAGTATATAAAGAATTGTTAATGTTTCAGATGTTTAAAATTTAGTTCAGTAATTCCCATGTATTCTAAATGTTTTAAAAAATAAAACACTGGTCATAGTGTTTTCTTCTTTTCTATAAGAAAATATTGATACCAAAACACTAGAGCACAGTTGGATGTAATAGCCTTGCTGCCCTGATTAGTACCTTATCCATATGTAAAAACCCTTTTTTAAAATGTTGCTTTCTCAGAGGTAGTAGTACATTGAGATTTAGTTAACCACAAGAGGATCAGTTAATAAATGAAGCTTGATATTATAAATTCATCATGGTTTTAAAATGGGAAGCTGAAAATGCATCTGAAAATAGGGAAGTTTTATCTTAAACCTGCCGAATTAAAAATTTATGTACCCTATACTGCAGGTGTGAACACTTCTACACCATCAGGATCTCACACTGGTTATGGAGGAGTCTGCCCTGTTGGCCATTACTGTCCACAGGGTACAACAGATCCTCTACCTTGTCCTGCAGGTACTTTCAGGTATGGGCTGTAGAAAGAGAAAGAAAGTAAATTTTGTACCAAAACAGAGAAATCTCTTTCCTGAATACTTTTTCCAAACCAAATAGGACTGGCACTACCTTTTAGTAGAAGTATCTCATCCATTCACTTGTTGGTTCATTCATTCACTTGTTGATTCATCTAGTCAATTATTCATCCCTTGGCTGGCACCTGCTGACAATCAGCTATACTGGTCTGCCAGTTCTTGATCATTAGAAGGAACTGGACAGATGCAGTGGTTGACGAGGCTTGCCACTTATGCCTGTCTTTCATGGAGATGAAGAAAATGTGTGGATTGTGATTTGAGTAAATATGAGCACTTAATAGAGATGTTTACTGGGAATCTTAATAGAGAGTAAGCATGGGTTGCTAAAGTTTACAAATCCTATTTGTATAGTGACAGCCCCATGCAGGATTCCTGCACCAGTTGCCCTGCTGGGTCCTACTGCCAGGAAAATACCACAGACTTCAGTCAAACCACTTGCCCTCCAGGGTATTACTGTCCAGCGGGCACCACTGATCCACATGAGTATCCTTGTCATAAAGGATCTTACAATCCAGCCAGTGGCAGTGACGGCCCTGAGGATTGTCTCCCATGCCCACCAGGGCAGTATTGTGAAGGTGTGTTCTCCACTACTGTCAGTGTTGTTGTTGTTGTTGTCTTTGAAAGGGAAAGTGCTTCCACCGAAAGGCGATTTTGCACTGTGGAGGGGGGGGGGGCAAGGGGGGAGCAGAGGGGGAAGCTGGAGGTGGTGATGGTAAGGAAGGGAAGGGACCGGGAGAAGGGTTGTCGTTCTCTTTCGCGCAGGTGTTGTTTACTGGTGTTGGTGCCCTCTGCCATCTGTAGTGCCGTGCTCTTATGTCCTGTAGGCCTGCCAAGCCCGCAGAGGTGGCGTACTCTCCAGGTTGCCGGATCTCTGAGGTTGCCCTATTTCTATATCCTAGACTTAGTTTGAGGACTTATTCAAGTTGTTTTTATACTGATTTGAAGAATAATGTTATGCTAGCAAGCTCATTTGTTCAGATATATCCTAATCTATGGGTTATTGTTTCAGTTATCAGAGTTTCCCAGGGGGAGGAGCTATTTAGTCATACCCTTTTATCTGTTTATATGAGCTTAGCATGAGGGTGGCTTGTCACCATTGTTACTACTAATGACAGTATAGTATGCCACTGCTCTTTTGGTGGGTTAAGACAGTTGTTAATGTTCAGTGCCAGCCTATGTTTATTTAAGACCTGTCTTAATTCTTCTCTTTCTTCTTTGTTTTCATGACACTCCAAAAGCACATGTGGGGTGCTAAGCCTATCCCCACATATGCATGTTATAGGGTCTTTGTATTTAATTAAATATTCTCCACTTAGCCTCATTCTAGTTATCTTAGACTGGCGGGGCCTACTTGAATTAAAAAAAAAGTAGCGTATTACTGGGTTGGTCATCTACCAGTCTCCTAGTTCCTTTACCTTCAGTTTTATATTTCTCCTGCCATCTTGTTTGTATTGCTGGTTTTATGGCTATTCTTCTCTCAGTTGGTGAAATAGAGATATTTAGGGTGGTGACTTTAGGACTGCTACTCTGCTTTACAGCCAGTTTCGCTAGTTTGTCAGCTTTCTCGTTTCCTTTAATCCCAATATGGGAGGGGACCCAAAGGAACCTGACGTCTCCGTTTTCCTTGTTAATTTTATTTATGAGGGACAGTATCTCATATACAATGTCTATTCTGTTGGATGATTGGTTTTTAAGTGCCTGGAGTGCTGACAGGGAGTCCGATAGTATAAGGAATTGTCGTTGTTCAGTGTCTCTCAGCTTGAGTTGTGTCGTCTCAAGAGCTGTCTGTATAGCAGTCATCTCGGCTGTGAAGATTGACGTGTGGGTTGGGAGTTTGATTGAAAGGGTCATGTTGTCAGGAGAATAGATTCCCAGCCCGGTTACTTGCGCTTCAGGGTCGTGGGAGCCATCCGTATATATTTGTGTATAGTCCTTGTAGGTGGTGCTCAGTTTGAGTTTGATCTCTGAGGTGATTTGGTAATGGTGGCTTTCTTTGTTGTATTTGGTGAGGTCAGTGTCTATTTGTGGTCGCGGAAGTGTCCAAGGTGGAGTTTGCATGTTGGTGTGTGGGTAGGGTGCTGTAATTGCCGTTTCTGCTCCTTTTGTGTTTTCTATATGTTGGGTGTGTTGTTGAATAGTGGGTTGTGGGGTGGGGCGGCCTGTTCTGTGTCTGTGGGGTTGTATGTGGATCTGTCGGACTGGGTGGTCGGTAGGGAGACACTGCGTCTTATAGTAGTAGTTGGCTGTCCTCTCCTTGATAATCAGGTCTGTTGGTTTTTGTCCCGTCTCTGCCAATACCGACAGGTTTGGAGTGTGCGAAGGTACACCCAACACTACTTTTAATGCTCCGGCCTGGACTGACTGGAGTTTAGCTATGTGGTTTGACCTCAGGTGAACTAGGAGTGGGGCTGCATAAAGCAGCTTTGACATTACATGGGCTTGGTATAGGTTAAGAAGGGATTTTGGGTGGGTGCCCCAGTTGTTACCACTTACTACTCTCATTAGGTTAATTCCCTTTTTGGCAGCTTTCGTTATTTTATCTACATAGGGGGACCAGTTTGTTTTATCCGAGAAAATTACTCCTAAGAATTGTACCTGGGAGCTATAGTTAATGGTTGTTTGGTTTAGTTTTAGTTTGGGATATTCCATCTTCTGGTTTGGTTTTTTAAATATTATTGCCTGGGTTTTGGGGGCTGATAATTTAAAGCCATTATATTTTAACCAGTTTGCTACTTCATGGAGGTCCTCTTGGATCTTGTCAATTCCTATGATTTTAGGTATCTCGGGGTTGTTTGTTTTACGTATTTCTACTTTTCCTAGGAGGGAGGTGTCGTCTGCAAACTGTTTGACTTTTACGTGCTTTACACATTTGGGGAGGTCTGCGATCATTATGTTAAACAATAATGGACTGAGGACGCTCCCCTGGGGCACTCCATTATCAAGCAGCACCTCTTTAGACGTCTGGTTTTCCACTCTTATTGCTATTTTCCTGTTTGACAGGAAGGATCGAACTAATTGGACGATTTTGTTTGGAGTGCCTATGCGGTAGAGTTTCTGGAGCAGACCTTCATGCCAGAGCATGTCGTAGGTTTTCTCAATGTCCAAGAACACTCCACACAGGTTCACTCTTTTTTCGGTTTGAGCGTTAATTATTTCCTGCTGTAAGGCTGTTATATGATCCATCGTACTACGTTTTTCCCTAAACCCACTCTGTTCTGGGGGTAGAATGTTGTTTACTTCGCAGTAGTAGTTTAATCTGCATTTGATTATTGTTTCAAACGTCTTGCCTAACTGCGAGGTGAGCGCTATTGGTCTGTAGCTAGCAGGGGATGTCTTTTCCTTACCTGGTTTGGGGATTGGGACCACTGTAGCCATTTTCCACATGCTGGGGAGTGAGCTTTTATCGAGAATTTCATTAAAAAGCTCTAAAATATGAAGTTTAGTTTTATGATGACATTTTTGCAGCATTTCGTAGGTGATGAGGTCTGGGCCTGGAGCTGATCCCGGCCTTTTAGTTGTTAGGGCCTGCTCAAGCTCTTCCTGAGTTATTTTTTCTGTTAATTTAAAAGGGTCCTGTTGGTTTAAAGGGGGTAGAAAGTCTCGTTCGGCCTGTTCCCTATGTAATTTGAAGTCCGGGTCTAGATTATAGTCTGCGCTAGCATCTTGGAATTGTTGCGCTAAGAGGTTAGCTTTTTCTTGGTTTGTTTCATACTTTAAACCATCTTTCAACAAGGTTGGCATTGTGGACCTGGGGCCCTGATTAAGATATTTTACCTTTTCCAGCTGTCATTTAGGTTTGAATTTAAATCTAGAGATTCTGTAAACCTATGCCAGTCATCTTTTTTAGCTTGTAGGATAGTGTTTTTTGCTAAGGACCGTGACTTTTTGTATTCTAGTCTGTTTTCGATAGTTTTATTTTTCTTCCATATCTTTAGTTTATATTTTCTATTTCTAATTACCTTTTCACAGTCTTTATTCCACCATGCTTGGCCAGCATATTTATACTTGCTACCGTTGCCGTTTGGTGTTGCCGATTGGATAGCTTTCATGATACTGTTTGTCAGTTTGGCTGTCTTCGTATCTATGTCATCATCAGGGAGCCATACCTCACTCAGTAATGTTAGTGACTGGTATAGGTTCCAGTTAGTTTTTTTAGTATTAATTCTGAAGGTTTGGGGGTTTGGGTGATTTAGTTTGGTTTCTGGCATGGCAATCATGATTGGGAAGTGGTCACTCCCTAGGGTGTCTTCTTCATAAACTTCCCATTTCAAGATATTTGCTAGTTCTGGGGTACATATTGATAGGTCTATGGCTGAGGTTGAGTCTGTATCGCCTTGGCAATAAACATGAGTGGGCTGACCATTATTTAATAAACACATATTCGAATTATCCATTGCTTCTTCTAACATTTTGCCTCCTTTGTCTGCTTTTGGTTTATCCCTATCCCAGAGTGGGTTTTTAGCATTGAAGTCCCCTAGGATTAGAATGGCTGATAGGAAAACATTTGTTAGATCATCTACTGTGATTTTGCTGTATTTGTACATGTTAGGGATGTATATGTTGGCTATTTTTAATTTTTTACCTGATGGTAAAGTGATTTCAGCTATGATTATCTATGATTACTGATTACTGATTATGATTATGATTATCTATGATTAGCTATGATTACTGTCAGTGTTCCTTTACTGGTTTTCCTAAATAGTCAATTTAAAGATATATTTACATGCAGAATAAGTTATTTACTTCAATTTTGTTGCATTTTCTCTGCTTAAAAATATAATGTGATATTATTTTTCATGACCCACATGAGTTCTGTAGTTTTTTTTCCTCATCTTTTTCTGGTCAGTTGATGGAATGTCAGCACCTTCGGGAAACTGCTCAGCAGGATGGTACTGCACAGGTTCTGCTTTCATGTCTCAGCCCTTCACTCCAGTCAATGCCTCCAGCCTACCTGACTGCAACTGTCCAGGGACCAACTACACAGGTAGGTAACACATCTTGGGCTTGTATATTTGTAGGTATACTACACACACAACACATCTACTGTCTACATGGTGTTAGGTATACTACTATGTCAGGAATGCCTGTAGCACTGGCGATGCCATGTTCCCTCTTCCTGCTCCTCCTTCCTACTTTGCTGTGAGGCTGTGAGGTGATGGGTCCCTCAGCCCTCCAGAATCTTGTTCACTGCAAGATGCTGGCTTCTTGCTGTGTGGTGTGTGTTTGTGTTTGAGAGCATGCTAGGTGTGCACCAGTACATGTGATAACAGTACCTGACAAACCCGCCCATCCTTTCAGCAATCCTGGTGTTCATAAAACCATTGCTGTGTGTGTGTGTGCCATATTCCATACTACAGTAAAGGGTTAGTGACATCAGGAGGAGACTGAGAATATATTTAGAAATCTTGAGAATAGTAAGAAATGTTAAACTATTAAACACCAAAAAGGTTATCATCACCAGTTTATACACTGCAACTGCCAAAGTGGAATCCAGCCAACAGATTCAATCTGTCTCATGTTTAGGAGAGCATCAAGCTCAAGCAAAGTGATAGGTGCTTGCTTTACAGACACATAATGGCAAGCCTTGTGAACCCAAACATTAAACAGCAATGCCATTTGTTCAGGTGGAAAATGCTGGGCGGGCAGCTACTGCCCCAGTGGAGCCACTTACCCTGTCACATGTACACCTGGTATGTACTGCTCCACTGCTGGCCTTTTCACACCAGAGGGTCTATGCAGGGCTGGCTACTTCTGCTTGGGTGGCAACACATCACCAAGTCCATCCAACAGTCTATGTCCAGCTGGCCACTACTGTGAGCAGGGAGCCTCAAGACCAACACCTTGTCCAGCTGGCACATTCTCTAGTTCTCAAGGCAAGTTAAAATTATCTGCTATTTACCTTAAAAATGCTATTATGACATCATCCATAGCAATTGTGACTACATCTATGATAGTGATTAGTGATTTGAAATAATCATGAATATTTATGATGATCCTGCTTGCTCCTGATGGAGGAGCTCATGGTATTTACCAAATGGCTACGTATATGTGACACACACATGCATTCATGCACACACAGGTAATAATAAATAAAATTATAATAATTATGAATGATATAATTTATAATTATTAATATTAAAATAATTAATTACACCCAAATGCCGACACCTCTGTCCAACCAATTAATCATCCAAATCATATCACATATTTTAAAATGTTAATAACAACAAAAGCATGTCTCAGTTGGAGCTGGTACACCTACCGGAAAAAGTTAAATGTGCAGTGAAATACAGACAATTGATCTTGTAACAAGTCAGCCAAAACAATGAACATGCTGCAGAGAATGTTAATGGTTGACGAGCTCTGCAGGTGGAAATGACTTGCCACAGACATACAAAAATCATCCAGAACATCAGTAACAGAAGTGCAACAGAAATCAAAGATAAAGAGGAAATAACTTAAGTTGATGTAGACCCATAGACAGGACAAAAAGACAGAACCTAAATAAAACATTATATATATTGTACATATCATATAAGTTGTATTGATATACTAAGTTTGGAACTCTTAGTGGAGATTGTAGTCGAAAGGCTTTGTTGGCATCTTGTAGTTTGACAGACTAAAAATAACATTTCCAAAAACTAATGCACCAAGCTATTTCACATTTCCTATTTATTTTATATGGCATTCTTTATGGTTTTGTTGATACAAAGAGAAATTGGAAACTGATATAAATGATGATGATCATGAATAGTTTTAAAACTTCCTTACGCTTTGATGATCAGGTAACACAAACATCACTGGTTGCCTGTCATGTACCCCTGGGTACTACTGTGCTGGAGAGGCAAACACCAACATCTCAGGACTTTGTGCATCTGGCTACTACTGTCCATCTGGTCAGGAGACATCATCTCCTGCTAATTACAACTGTACTTTCGGCCACCATTGTCCTCACGGTTCAAGCCAGCCTGTGACCTGTGGCCCTGGTTTCTATCAAGATGAAGAAGGCCAGAGCTTCTGCAAGGACTGCCCGGCTGGAAGGTATGCTTGCTTTAAAAAGTTTGATTAATTTAGTTTAAAGTATTTTATATTTAAAGTAGTTTTGGATTTTACTTTCATTCCACTTATATCCTTTGCATGACTTTTTTTTCTCAAAAGTCAAGATGTCATTCATTTCCTCAGTTACTGTGACCCTGTAGAAGTGGCTTCACAAGCTGGGTGGCCTGGCAGTGGCGTGGTCACACCTACTAACTGTCCAGCTGGCTACTACTGTCCACTTGGCACGGGAGTCAAGACCAGTTTCCCATGTCCAGCAGGCACCTTTTCCAACTCTAGCCGGCTGCAGAGGATTTCAGACTGCCACCCATGTACAGGGGGACATTTCTGTAGCTCACCAGGTAATATCAGACATTGCAGGAAGGCTGTTTACTTCTCCATATTTTAGAATCAACTTAGATATCTTGTAGAAGATTGGTCTTCATCCTGCTTAACATTACCATGAGCACACTTTAGAGTGGAGATAAATCAGTGACAAGTCTCTTGATAGTGTCTTGTGTAGCATACACCATGCAGCACTGGAGATTTTTCACAGTGACAAGTCATCTCTTGATAGTATTTTGTATGTTATAAACAAAATTCATTTGCAGTATTCAGTGTCTCACTACAGACGTACATCTGTGAAATTTCCATCACAAAATAATAATAATTTACTTCTAAAATTCACACAAAATATAGATTTAATTTTACACTGTGGATACCTTATTTAGAGTTGATGACCATACACATGTTCTTTATGTTTCAGGTCTAACAGTACCAACAGCCATCTGTGATGCAGGCTATGTTTGTGTATCAGGAGCCAACAACTCACAGCCATATGATGGAGTTACTGGCTATGAATGTTTGCCTGGTTACTATTGCCCTGCTGGATCATACCAGGGCACCAAATGTCCTAGAGGCACATACAGTAGTGCCTTTGGCTTGCAGAATGTGACAGAATGTATCGCCTGTCCCCCTGGCCAGTACTGTGAAGTAGATGGTAAGTCATTAAAAGTTCAGAAGCAAGCTGGAACAAATGCCTGTGTTCATCATGATGGAAACTAGGTGGTGGTACTGCCTGGACTTAGATTAAGAAACGTGGTGAAACACTGCCCAACAAGTCAGCAAAAAGTTCAACATTATAAGAGAAACACAGAATGGGGAAGAAACAGGCATCACTTGCTCAGCAGCAACAACAGAAGCAAAAGTCTTATCTGCCTTACATAGTCAAGCTGTTCTTCAAGATTTACCTTGTATTAATGGTTGTGATGCTGTGTGCATGCGTACTAGGAACTGACATCCACAACCTTTTCCAAACTCCTCAAGGAAGGCTTCGTGACCATGTCTATGTACTCCTAATTGTTATTTAAGGGCATTCATCACGGATATTTGTTACAAATTATAAATACAAACATGTATAACACATACAAAAATACTGGCTCAGTTGATTTTTATCTTTATTTTTTTGTCCAAGGACTTGTTGTGCCATCAGGCAACTGTTCAGCTGGCTTTTACTGCACTCTCAAGTCCACTATGATGAATCCCATTGGGCAGACCTTTGGTGACTACTGCCCAGGTGGTCACTATTGTCCACTGGGCACAGGCAGCCCTGTGCCTTGTCCAATTGGCACATACTTGCATGACACAGGCCGCTCTTCAGACTTGCACTGTCTTGACTGTCCTGGCGGATATTACTGCAGTAGTGATGGCCTCATGAATGTTACAGGTAAAAAAAAGTATTTAAAAATGAGCTTAAGGTGTTCTTGGAAGAGGAAATACAGGTGTAATATTAATATTGCTGTCACTATCACAATTTCATTCAATCTGCATAGGCCACTTGAGCATGATCTTGTTTTGCTGCTGGCAAAAGGTTAAAAAAATAGTCTCCAATAATTAACCAGACAGTGAGTGTGTGTGTCTAGGTAATCTAATTCCACTAATCTAATTTTGTTATGGACAAATGGCATGAAGAAAATGGCATTCTTCTTTGAAGTAAAAGATTTAAAGTCCATCTTGTGTGTTCATATGCAGGCCACTGTAGTACAGGTTATTACTGTGAGGGACGGGCCACAACAGCCACCCCAACAGATGGTACAACAGGCAATGTTTGCCCAGCTGGAACTTACTGCCCACCTGGGACTGCAACTCCTCTGCCTTGTGAAGATGGTAGGTTGAGGCATGCACTGAGATGCAGGCTCAGTACTTTTTTGTGTGGTGGCAAGTTTAGGAAATTACAGCTCCCGAAGATTGTAATTCCAATCAGTGGGGTGGGGGGATTGGTGTTTTACCCTGAGCCAGTAGCTAAAGCTATATGATGGCAAAGCAACCAGCCATGTAAACAGATGCCACATCAAAGGAGACTTACATAATCCTCTTAAGACATCAGTAAAATACCTCCATTCCTGTCTGTCTTAAAAAGAAAAACAAAACTATGCACAAACGGTAAAGAAGATAGCAGAGTATACAAATAGGAGGTTTAAAAAGACAAAAACAATATTAAAGAAAACTAAAACATAATGAAGGTCCTTAAAACAGTAAAACTAATAAAGTACCTAAAACTAATTAGAAGTCTAGAATAGGGCAACATAAGGGATCTGGCAAACAGTACCGTACACCATGACCGCAGACTTGGCAGATCTCCTAGACACCAAACGCAAGTGACAACAACAGGAAAAGAGGGCACCAGCAACATTAAATAACATCTGTGGCATCACGAAGCAGCAACTTTTCTCCCACATCTCCCTAACCCCCCTTATCCTCACCTTGCCCATCCTCCACTTCCCATATTCCCCCAGATCCCCATTCCCCACAGTGCGAGATCGCCTTTAGGTGGAAGCACTTTTCCCTTCTAAAATCAACAACAAATCAACAGGCTAGTCACTCAGTTTTTATTCTACCACACACTTTTCATTGAGTTTCCTGAAACGTTTGAATGGTTCTGAGAGAGGTCCTTCAGTCATGTAGTTAATGTACTCAGCATCAGAACAGAAAGTCACATGACTTTTTCACCCCTCCCCTGTCCACCTAGCACTGAACAGGTACCTATCTTTTTTAAAGGGAAAATACAACATAAGGATGGGCTTTCCGCATGTTGTAGACATGGTGAGGGCGAGCCACTTACAATTTACTGCGCATACAGCTGCTTGGCTGTCTTTATCTCTTTTAAAGTATAGTTCTAAATGATGTAGAATGAAGAGCGTACCATCTGATGCTAATGTCCTTGAGACAATGCTTGGTGTCTGTGTTTCTTAGGCTCATATGTAAACCACACTCAGGCCAGTCTCTGTGAGGTGTGTCCTCCACGATACTACTGCGTCAACAAAAACCATGCAGACCCTTGCCCACGTGGGCGTGTGTGTGGTGCCGCCACTGGCTTCAACATGACACTTTGTCCACGAGGCACGTATAGCAACATTGAGATGCTCCAGGATGTGACCGAATGCTCCCCATGTGACCCAGGGTCCTACTGTGGTGCCCCAGGTCTGACCGCAGTCAGTGGGCTGTGCAGTGCAGGGTACTATTGTCATTCAGGTGTTGACACACCTGCTCCCAGCAACAACAACACAGGTGTTGGAGGTATGGGAATGATTCAAAGTTTGTTTTCTTTAATAGATGAACTTGGTATGTGGTGTAAATGCTCTTGCACCTATTTTTACTATCATCTGTGTTACACTATTTTTTTTTTTGCCTACTAAAATCAATGATTTTTAAGCACGCGCGCACACACACACACACACACATGCACACGCAAATGATTGATTCATAATAGTATTTGAATCCACAAACCTTTAGCTCCACATTTTCAAATTGAATAGCCTTCCCTAGCCAGTTCTAATAGCGGATGAAAAGAAAGAGGGACAAACTGATATGGAAATCGACAAATATTTAAAAAAGGCGATGTGAAGAGAACTATTTTTGGAATGTCCCTTTGATACACCTAATTTCTTTTTGATTTGCAAAAAATCTCCTGAATAATTTATTTATTATGATTTTGTTTAACTGAGTTGATTTCATATGCATCAGGCTAACTATGCCAGTGTCAAGGTAACAGATTTTAAAAGTTAGAGCTGCATGTGTTAGATGACAAGTATTTTTTTAAAAGACACATTTTCTTGTTCATGCATTGGTTCTGTTTTTTCTACACACTAGGTCTTTGCCCAGTTGGACATTACTGTCCTCAGGGCACAAGTGACCCCATAGGCTGTGAGGCCGGTACTTACAATGATCTGACAAAGCAAGCAGCTTGTATTACATGTGTGGCCGGCTACTACTGCTTAGCCAACTCCACTACATATGCAAACACTCCTTGTCCAAGAGGTATGTCACAGTTGGTAGGAGGGAAGAGAGAGAGAAGGGGAAAGAGAGACAGGAGGAAGAAGAGAAATATTGATATTTACACCTGCTTTTCATTTTATTCATCCGTCACTGTTCATCAGTGAAGCATGAACACTGTAGAAGCATGCCTTTCATTGAGATTTTCTTTTTGTGGTAACAGGAGCCTACTGCCCAGCAGGGACAAAATACCCCTATCAACATCTTTGTCCTGCTGGCACCTATAACAACCTGACTTTGGGAGGTAGTTTGTATGCCTGCTTACCTTGTCCAGGTAAATTGTTACGGTAAAATATGGTAAAATATGGTAAAATTTATATTTTAGATGTCACTGTCTGATGTGTGCATAGAATTTTTGTCCATATTAGCACAAATTATCACAACAGGACCATATAGACACAGTAAGAATAAAATCAAATTTATCTAAAATTTTAAAATAATTTTACTTAATGTTTAAATTTATATTTTGAAACTTTTCTCACAACCTCTCATCTCGTGGCATACCATCACTTCAATATTTTCACAAAATTGTTTGAAACATATTGGGATTATTGCAAATCTCACTTCCTGTGCAGCTGGCAAGTACTGCGCAGGTGAAGGCCTGGTGGAACCCACAGGTGACTGTTCAGCTGGGTGGTACTGCTCACGGGGTGCTTTTTCTGACCGACCCTCACCTGTTGTTAATGCCTCCAGTTCTGACTTTAATCTTACCTGCCCAGTCTACTCCCTAAATGACACTGGTGGCGTCTGTGTACCAGGTAAGAGCTGAGAATCAAAGAGAACATAATATGTTATGCCATGATAAGGAATGACAGAAATATCGTATCCACATGGGTCTCACCTACATAGTTGTGCAAGCTCAGTTGTCTATTAAAAAAAGTAACATACCTTTGGTTTACTATTAATACTTTTAGTCTAAAATGTACATAAAATGTGAACAAAATAATGGAAGGGAATTCTTTTGTTTCTCTTAGGCACATACTGTCCTGCAGGCAGTACAAGGCCACTGGCCTGCCCAGCTGGTCAGTACTGTGCAGCATATGCCCTTGCCCTTCCAAGTGGTGATTGTCATGCTGGATTCTTCTGCAATGGCAGTTCATCTTTGCCTGACCCCGTTCCATGCTTGGCAGGACATTATTGTGTGCAGGGTACACCTTCTGAGGAACCCTGTCCCCCAGGATCATTTGCAAGTGGGTTTTGAGACAATTAATATTAGAAGATTGATTGATGTTTATCTGTGTAATCAAATATTTATTTAGCAATTGGAAGACCAGGATTGATCCCTGTATAAAAACAAGTCAAAGGTAGTTTTTAACTAAGATGCAGCATCTTGGCAAGCAGTCAGAATCTAGATTTAACATATGGTGTTATAGAATATCAGAATAATAAATGTAACAGGGGAGATGGTGGGTGGTGTGTGGTTGACCAATCTTTTCTGTTAAATAAATATTGTAAAAAAGTGGCCCGTACCAGGTCTTCTTTTATGAAATAAAGTTGGTCTTTGTGTTTGTTTCACATTCAGTTTGTTTTCTAACAGACTTTACAGGTGCCAGAAGTGTCTCCGACTGCCTGTCTTGCCCACCTGGCTACTACTGTGGTCAGTATGGGTTGAACAGACCAAGTGGCCTTTGCAGTGCTGGTTACTTCTGTCCAGGAGGACAGGACACAGAACGACCTCCTGATCTGGCCTGCAGTCCAGGTCACTTCTGTCTTGCTGGAAGCACAAACCAGACTGGTTGTCCATCAGGGACATATCAGGCCCACTGGGGACAGAGTTCTTGTGACACATGTCCCCCAGGATTCTTCTGCCAAGCATATGGTAAATTTCTTGTTCTTCTTTTTTCTGTCTCTGTGGTCCCTATCCTCAAACTGCTTCTGTCCCTGTGCATGTTATGCATGTGTGTGTGTGTGTGCGTGTGTGTGTAAAAGAAATATAACCGGATTTTACTACCACTAGGCAATGTTCACTGTCAAACAAAATAGTACAAACCTGTAGCATTTCATCGACGTTTGAGCACTTTGGTTACCACTTTAATATAGAAGGTTCACACAACTATGGGACAACATTGCAGGTGACTATGAAGTCCTTGATGCAGTCAATGCGTCAACATCAGGCAATTTCTCGGGTCGTTATCGCAGTTACCGAGGAGTGTCAGTACCAGCAACTTGCCCTGCTGGTTCCTACTGTCCTCAGGCAACAAAATACGGATCTCAGTACTTGTGTTCCTCTGGAAGCTACAGCAACAGGACTGGCCTGGCTGATTCTTCACATTGCACACCTTGTGACCCAGGAAAGTTTTGTGCTGCAGGTGAGAATTCTTGAGTTAGAAACAGTCCTCATCATCACTTACAATTTTTTTTTTATTATAGTCAACAACATGTCATGTATCTTATTGTTTGCTCATAGCTTTATGTACATTCAACCATTCCACAACTTACACACGTGATCGTTTTAAAGGAACTGTTTTTTTTTAAATTGAGGCTGTGAATACTTGTAAACTGGAGCTGTTCCCCTTTTATCAGGTGTTGTTTCTAGACTTGTTTTACTAGAAGTCACTACAATGTGACTGAAATACTGTCCATACAGAAAAATAAAGGGAAACAGTTAGATGTTTTGTTGTAACAAATTGATTAGATGATTGTTCATACACTGGAATATAATTGAGAGTATGGGTATTTGAACAGTTTATGGATAGAGTGCAGTCTGACTGAATGGGAGGATGAGAGACTTTGTGTGTGACCAAATATTCAAAAGCAGGTATTTGTTTGATGAATGCTGAGTTGGGAAACATAACAGTCATTTACAATTATTTTTTTCCAGGTAGCACCGAACCAACAGGACCATGCTCACCTGGGTACTATTGTACTCAAAGTGCCAACAACTCCATGCCTGTAGATGGGATGACCGGCAACGTCTGCCCTGAAGGGCGTTACTGTCCAGAAGGCAGTGCAGTAGGCCTTAGCTGTCCAGTGAAGACCTTTAGCAAAAGGCTGGCTCTACATAACAGCAGCGAGTGTGAGCTGTGCATGCCTGGTCACTACTGCAGCACAACAGGACTGACCGCACCGTCAGCCACATGTTGGGCAGGTAAGTCTAGTGTCAGCTGATAAGACCCACCACTGGCTTGTCTTGATGACCAGATACTGCATGGGAAGACTAATCCATTTATTCAGGTTTGTAAGGCAGTTCTTCCTCTGGTCACCTCAGTGCTGACCTCCTTCCAGGGTATACCAAGACAGTGTCATGTCAGGTCACATGGCCAAACCAGATTAGCTTACACCGCTTGACTGTTGCCAGTGCAGGTTCCTGATGTCCTACAAGTGTGGTGACTGTGCTTTGCACAAAGTCATTGTAAAAAAATGTAATTTACTGGTTACTTGGAAAAACTGAAAAATGATTTGATGTTTTGCTTATGTATCATTTGTCCATGTGAACAATCTTTAGCCTGACCTTTATTTGACAAGAACTTGGACATATTTATGCATGTTCCTTGCAGCACTTCTTTTCTAAAATGTCAGTTGCCATCTCCAGGTTTTTACTGTCTGTCCGGGTCAAGTGAACCTGGTCCAACTGGTCAGGTTTATGGCAGTGTGTGTCCAGCTGGAGACTATTGTCCAAATGGAACATCTGTACCAAAGCCTTGTCCTTCAGGAACATTCCGAAACACCACTGGGGCTAGTGATGTCAGTGACTGTCTGGCTTGTAGCCCAGGTAATGTCTCACACAGATACCCTTCAGCTTTTTTTATATTCTTTAATGCTTTGCTTGGTCTTATGTAATAAAATTACACTTATACACACTCACACATATATATCCCTAAGTAGAGATGTAACAGTGCTTGTTTATTTATTGTTACATAGCAACACAAGTTATAATTTATCATCTAACAGTTTAAGGGTTGCGGAGAAATAAACATTATGGAACAAGTTTAAACAGGCAGTAAGCAGAAACAGTACACTAAACATAAAAATAGAGCAAATCTATAATAACCTTTGAAAAATTGATCATAATCCCAGCTGTGACTTTTGTACAAAATGCGTGACAGTTATTTGTCCATGTGTGTTCTTGGTAAACTTTCATTTGGTAAAGTAATAAAAAAAATCATAAAAAAATAAATTGCAGCTTCTTCTGCCCTTTTTATGCCGTATCAACAGGTTACTACTGTGAAAGCCCTGGGCAGACCAGTGTGACAGGACTGTGTGCTGCTGGCTACTTCTGCATTGGTGGTGCTAACATCTCCACACCAACAGATGGCCAGACAGGTTGAATTTTGCTTGCATAGTTTTCCATAAAAAAACCCCAGTTCTTCTACAATCAGCCAAAGTTTTAGTAGTTTTGTATTCAATGCTGAGAAAAATTGAATATTATGAAGACTTCTTCAGCTGCCTCTGAAGAAAATAAGAAAAAAAAAACTTTTGTTATGAACAGGTAACATCTGTCCACAAGGCTTCTACTGTACAGAAGGATCAGCTGCCCCAACGGCCTGTGGAAATGCCACCTTCATGAATCACACAGGCGCTTCTGCCTGCTACATCTGTCCGGCTGGTTACTACTGTGTCAATCGTGACCGGGCAGACATCTGTCCTCAAGGTTTCTACTGCCCAACAGGCACTGGCGCTGACTGGCAGCCGTGCCCAGTGGGGACATTTGGAAACACCACAGGACTCTCCAAGGAAGCACACTGCACATTCTGCACAGGTTTGTGTTCTTGTATATATGTGTGTGTGTGTGAGAAAGAGAGAAAGAGAGAGAGTCCATAAGTGAGAGATAATAAATCTCATAGACATCCTTAATAATCTTAGTGTGCGTGTGTGTCCATATTTCAGGTGGTCACTACTGCAGTACCCCAGGTATGTCTGCTCCCAGTGCTGAATGTACTGCTGGTTACTATTGTGAGTATGGTGTTGACACGGCAACACCAACAGACACCTCACAGCACACTGGAGTAGGAGGAGAGTGCCCTGCCGGGTTCTACTGCCCCAGAGGTACCATCCAGCCCATCAGTTGCCCCCCAGGCACCTTCACTACTACAACCAGTGAGTGTGTATGGATGCATTCATGCATTTGTGTGTGTGTGTGTGAGTGAGAAAGTGAGTAAAGTCTCATAAATGTTCTTTTGATAATATGAAATGTGTGCTTTCTGCTTGAAAATCGTGTCACCTGCATTCAACTGTGAGTCTTGTTGCTTCATCTAGTAAAGAAATATCTAGCCATGCTGCTTGTTTAACAATCATGCAAAGCAAGTAACACAAATGGATCACTTGCAGTCAGGTTTAAAGCATCAGCCTCAAACTGGTAAGCCTTGCTGAAAGGTTTACTCACTCCATTCATTCTGTCTGTTGGTCACTGGATTGTGAATGGAACTTTTTGATTGATCATTTGCTTACAGAACGCAGCTCATGTGACACATGCCTTGGTGGATATGTTTGTGCTTCGGCCACTAACTCTACTTCCACACCTTGCACACCTGGGTATTACTGCCCTCCTGGCACACAGTACCCTACCCAGTACCCATGCCCAGCAGGCACCTATAACCCCGTGTCTACCCAAGACAGTGCCACAGCCTGCCTGATGTGCCCACCTGGACTCTATTGTGAAGGAGAAGGTCTATCCCAGCCAACTGGTAACTGCAGCAGCGGATGGTACTGCACAGGGGGAGCCACACATTCTAAGCCAGTGGTTGTGGGTAGGTGATATAATGCACTCTTTAACACTTCTCAGGACATGACTTTAATCTTCTTGAATATCTGTTATGGTTGTGAATCATCCAACTGCCAGCTTTGCTCAGCATGTGTGTGTGTGTGTGTCCCATCCGCCTTCAATAGAATGCTTGACAGGTGGTTTTGAGTGGGGGGGGGTCTGTAAGAGAAAGAAAGAGAATATGAGTAAGTGAGAGAAAAAGAGTTATATGTGTATGCATGTGTATATATATGTTTTGTGTGTTTATGTGCCATTCTTTTTCTTTGTAGTTCTTGCAGGTACAACTCAAATAACTATTAATAATATCTTTTAAATCATGGTGGTTTTGCATTTTAATTTAGACGGCTTCATCAAGTTCCTCTACTGGCGCAACATTTTTTTTATTGTATCTAGAACATGCATTTGTAGACAAAGATATGCAGAAGCCTTTTGCTATATTTATTCAGGCAACTTCAGCTCTGTGGACGTCTGCACATGTCCACAGTTTAACTACACAGGTGGTCAATGCCAGCCTGGGACATATTGTCCTCAAGGATCCTCGACACCTCATGCCTGTGATGCTGGCTGGTACTGTACACAGTCTGAACTTGCTTTGCCCATGGGTGAGTTCTGTAATGCCATTTTTCTTTATTCTTTTAAACAAAACATCCTCCTTGTTTCATGTTATGAAGGAAACTGATATTTTAATGTGTTCATTACTGAACAATTTTTTGGGGAAAAGAATTAATTTACTTGTGGCCTGTTTCAAACATTGAACTAGTCTCATCAGTGATGTCAGTATTAAGAGATTTTATTTTTAGGAGATATGATAAACTTATTCGCATATCTTTCATTCTTTCATCAATTTTTTCATTATTTCCTTCCACTTTTGTAGACCAGTGTGACAAAGGTTATTTCTGCCCAAGTGGTCAAAGTGTACCAAACCCAGTTGGCTTCGAGTGCTGGGCAGGTTACTACTGCCCAAAAGGTTCAGCCACACCAACCCCATGTCCAATGGGTACCTTTTCCAACTCAACAGGAAATACAAATGTGACTGACTGCAGGAATTGCACCCCAGGTATGTTTGTTTACAGTAGGGAGATACAAATGTTGCAGAGAGGAAAATACAAAATACTAATATTTGATGTATGCTTAAATGGGTACAAGTAGGAACAACTATGCTCAGAGAAAAAAAAGAAAAAATGTGTCATGAATGTCAGGTGCATTAAGCTATATTGATTTTTGGGCGAACATTATTTCTACATACATATTCTTCAGAAATTTTAAAAAGGACAGAATTGTCTGTACACTGACCAACAACACTCTGTGTAAATGAAAAAAATTGCAAACATCTCACCTTGTGATTAACAGTAACCGAAGCTCCTCTTTCTGGACACTCTAGGTTCATACTGTGATGGAACTGGGCTTGTTGAGGTCAGTGGACCATGCAGCGCTGGTTACTACTGTCCAGGTGGTCAGGCCACTCCCACACCTTTTGAGTTCAGTTGCAGTAAGGGTTTCTACTGTCCAGATGGCGCTTTTGAAGAAATCATGTGCCCACGGGGTGAGAAACTTTTCATCTTGACATGTAAATAGATCTTATTCACAGTTATATTGATGGCTTAGCTCTTAAGTTGTTTCATGGCTTCTTGCACATTTTTGATGTTCATTGTTCACTGGTTTGCTTTATCCAGGAACATATCAGAATCTTCCAGGCATGGGGAGCTGTTTGTCTTGTCCTTCACGTATGTACTGTGATCCATATGAACTGGGCAATGTGACAGGTGTCATTTTCCCAACTGAATGCCCACCTGGGTATTTCTGCCCTGCGGGAACTGGAGAGAAGCACAGCAACCCATGCCCTCCAGGATTTTATGGTCCAAAACCTGGTTTGATGGCTTCTTGTAAGTTCTTGCTTAAGTTTTGTATCATTAATCTAGATTAGTGTAATCAAAGTAATGAAAGGTTTGTAATGTGGGTCAGTATAGTTGATTTTATTATGATATTTCACTCTAGACCAATGCATTCAATATTTGGGGGGTTTTGTTGTCAGCTGAATGTTACAGCTGTGATTTTGGCATGTACTGCTTGACCCCTGGACGGAACCAATCAGAAGGTCTTTGTGCTGCTGGCTACTATTGCAGCGGAGGAGCAGCAGTCCCCACCCCAACAGATGGCGTGACTGGAAATGTGTGTCCACAAGGAAGATACTGTGTGGAGGGAATTGATTACAATGGTAGTTATCCTGTAATTATATTTTGTAGTTATCCTGTAATTATTCTTTATCTTCCATGTTTTTCCATTCTATAGTTCTCTTTAATTATCTTCTGTAATTATCCTTTAATGATCTTTTGTTAAAAAATGCAGAACTTAAACAGGTTTATTTGGAGCTGCATTTCTCCAACAATCATGACAAGACCATACCCTGTTATTCTAAAACATTTGAAAGAAAGGATTTACACACATAGTAAAGAATACAAAATGTTTGTAACCATGATGATATTTTTATTAAGGTATTCATTTTCTGTAAGAATATAAAAAAGGGAGTTTAAATCTTGTGAGAATCTTTGTTTTCTTTTTTGTTACAGGTGATCTGTGCCCTGTTGGCACATATAACAACCTAACAGGCCTCCGAGCTGCCAATGAATGTGCACCATGTGATCCTGGATATTACTGCCCCACCCCGGGCATTGTCTCACCTAGCCAGCTTTGCAGTGCTGGATACTACTGTAAATTTGGCTCCTCTGAACCAGCACCAGTTAGCAAGGCCTATGGTGATAAGTGTCCTGTGGGTCATTACTGTCCGTCAGGCACCCCCTCACCTGTTCCATGCTCTTCTGGCACATACCAACCTTACCTAGGTATGGAGTTAATTATTCTAACAAAGTTCATTAACTGTTTTCATCATTTGTTTAGCTTTAGGATAATTGTAATTATGCCAGCTGTTATAGATCTGGTTTTTGTAAACAGAGGATAAAACTTCAGTTTGATTTTGACTACTAATAGCATACACTTGTTGACCTCTCTTTCAACCATGCTTACTGTCTATAACTGTATTAAAATCATCATGAGGGCTGTGTGAGGGTCTAGAAACATGGATGGATTCCTCATACTTTACTAAATCCAAATTACACTGGACTATGTCCACACTCTTCAGATTTCATACTTATATAATTACAGGTGATAACCTCTGAAAGAAATACATGTTGATGCAAAAAAACACAATTCCAGAAGTAATTTTCATGTGTACTAGGCATGGTAACTGAATGTCAGTGACAGAACATTAATTGCTGACCTTCACTTGTGTTCTTGTTACCAATTGCTGACCTTCACTTGTGTTTCGATCTGTGCTTAGGAAAAATGGCAACTGGAGCGTGCTTGGCATGTAGTCCAGGGTCCTACTGTCAGGGAAGTGGACTGAACACTTCAAGTGGACTGTGTAGCGCAGGATATTATTGCACTGGAGGGGCTGCAGTACCAAATCCTACAAGTAACTTTTCTTTTCTGAAGAGTTATTGGCATGTGTATGTTTGAATGTGTCTATTTAAATACACGTAAGTTTAAAAGTTCATGAAAGTAAAAAGTTTTTTGTAAATGAATGGGATCAGTTTCATACGAGATATCATTTCCCAGACGACTGAATGACACCCTTCCATTCTCAAGGTATAAACCCACACACATCAGTTTGCATTGAAACAAGTAAAAACACCTGTTATATCAGGAATATACATAGATGTTCTTACTAGACTGCAGCAACAAGGTCAGTACATGCTAATATGACCTTTCTGTAGACAATCATGATATCAACTTTTTTAAGCTTTTAACTCCAGTATATTTCTTTATGTGACATTAATGAAGCATACTGGCTCAGCCCAGCCATTTGGTCTGAAGACATGAGTGTGATAGCACACAGAATCTTCAAATACTGTTTTAGGTTGACAGTTTTAGTTGATTTAAGACTTTAGGAAAACTTTGTAAATTGCTGCAAAAACCTTGAAAGGTGGTCTTAAAATGCAGACTGTTTGAAATTAAAATTGCTGTAGCTGGTAGTTCTAACAATGAAGATCTCTGTTTCACACAAACACATTATTTGGAGCAGATGGCACAACTGGAAATATCTGCCCTGTCGGCCATTACTGCGTTGTTGGGTCCTCATCACCTGTGCCATGCCAGCCATCCACATACATGAACCACACGGGTGCTTCTGCTTGCTACAGCTGCCCTGAAGGTTATTTCTGCGTGTCTGGCTCAACCGCAGACCCTTGCCCTCAGGGTTATTACTGTCCCCCAGGCACTGCTGGGGTTTTTGTGCCTTGTCCAGTTGGCACTTTTGGGGCCAGGAAGCAACTGACCAATGTTAGTGAATGCACACCTTGCACTGGAGGGTCCTACTGCAACCAAGAAAATCTGACTGCTCCAGCAGGACCTTGTCAAGCTGGCTATTACTGTTGGTCAGGTGAGCTGGTTGTTGATGTGATATAGGTGAGCAGAAGAGAACATAAACATTTGAGTGGAAAATATGTTCTAACATTGACAACACATAATCCGGTTTTCTAGCAAAGTTTGATAGGAATGAACTGATGAAACATGAGTCAACACCAAAATTAATCTTCAGTTTGTTCCTGTAGACTTTGTAATGAGAGAAACTAGGACAAAATTTTGTGCTTGTATGCTCCATTTAACATTGGCACTAAATGCTTTTCAAAACTGACCTGGAAATGTTTTGGAATCTATCTTAACATACTGTAATTCATTACTCTTTAGGCTTTTTGCCTGGCCACCAAGTAGATGAGTTTTATGTCCGGCACATGTTCCAGTAAACTGTAAACATTTATGATATGTGAAGGAGTTATAAGAGGTATGGTTTGGTTTCATTCCTGTAGGTGTTGATACCCCAACTCCAGGACCTGACAACACTTTCATGGGTATTGGTGGCCTTTGCCCTGAGGGAACAGAGTGTCCAGAGGGATCTACATACCCATCAGTGTGCACTCCGGGAAAATACTCGCCAAACATAGGACTAGCAGCATGCTTTGCTTGCCCAGCAGGTGTGAAGCAAAGCTGTTTTGTTTCTGTGCAGCAGCAAACATCTAAAATGAACATTGAAAGAAGCAGGAAATTGATTCAATTAAATTTCAGCCACACTTGAAATTAGTAGGAGCTGAATGAAAGTCTTACCATTTCAAATTATGTTACTATACTTTACAATTTACATCATAATTATTAACTCAGTGTTGAATTCATGGTCATAAAGCTAGTGATATAGTGTGGATAAAACTTGTCAACTTATTTTTAAGATGTTGTCTTGGTATTTGCCTCTGAATGTCAAACTTTACAAAGTAAACTACTGTTGTGTAGACACCCATGATGCAGTTAGCCTCATCAAGTCGACAGAAAGTACATTTTCTCACACTGTACAGCTGTTATATTTTGGATGTCTTATTTGGAAATCCACAAGCTTCACCTTTTTGGTTACTACAGGTTACTTCTGTGAAAATGGAACGGTGGTGCCTGTGGTTTGTCCTGTTGGTCACTTTTGTCCGGAGGGCACCAGATTTGGCCAGGAATTTCCTTGTCCACCTGGAACTTTTGGCAACACCACAGGTATGTGCAGCTGTTTCTAGGACTTCTTTTTCCAATATACACCACGAAGTACATAGCACATAGGCTGTGTGGTTAGTGGAACAGCATTTGGTGGAAGTGATGGGAAAGCGCCCACCAACTATCCAGCAGTGAATGGTTATTTGATCTTTCAGGAAAGATTTAAGATAGCGAAATAGAGTTCTGCTTTCCACATGCCAGGCCCTAAGCATGAACCACTTAAAGAGCTAGCTGAGAAGGCTATAGATCCTTGACCTTATAAAGCACTAAGTTTGATTTTCTAGCTTTTGTATCTGTACATTGGGTTGGAAAAAGAGGAAAGAAGTGATCCATTTGATTTTTGATCGAGACAGAATGTTGTGAATTTTCATTGAGTTTTTTTGTGTTTTGACTTTTTAAAAACTATTTCTGATGACTTTTCATTATTTTTTTCAACATCCTTAAAACCTTCACAGTTAGTCATGTTTATGTAAATCTAGAAGGTCAAACATTATCTAAATTTAAAGATCAGACATTGTCAGTCAGGCTAAACTTAGCATGTTCTATTCTTGAATTTCTTAGGATATAAGCCTGTAGAAATATGTAAGCGTAATGGTGACAGTTTTTTGGAACAGGTACCGCCAATGTCACAGACTGCATAGACTGCACGCCAGGTTACTACTGTTCAGGGTCAGGAAATGTGGAGCCCACGGGTCTGTGTGACCCAGGCTTCTTCTGTGCTGGAAAGGCTGCAAACGGCAGACCTTATGATCCAGGTTTTCTGACTACTGTCAATGGAACCAACAGGTAAAACTCCATGTGTTTGGTGTTTTTGTGTGTGTGTGGCCAGCTTTACTTTCTAAGCCATATATATTTTGATTCAATAAAGACAGTAAAATGTGGAATTAACAAATCTGATCTTGTGATTTACATTACCAAACTTTTTTTACCAAACAAATTCTACATCATGAAATTTATTTCTGCTATCAGTTTCAAAGCTTTACCTAACATAGTTAATTTAGGTTACATTGTACAGTTCTGCACAACAAGACATTTTGTCTGCCTTTTTACCCTCCAGTGGCCTTTACTCAAATGACACCTGCACACCTGTGTGGGACTGTGTGTGTCCTGATTTCCTTATGACCTCTGGTGGAATCTGTCCTGTCGGCTATTTCTGCCCTGTGGGCTCTAGCAAACCAACAGCATGCAATGCAGGACAGTACTGTGCCACACCTGGTCTTCCTCTACCTACTGGTCAGCTGATGTTTGCATGGCTGAAAATTTTATCTATATTCATGTGCTTTGCTAGTGTTTAATATATTTTCATGGTCTTGTGGCTGACATAATCATATTGATGCATTAATGGTGAATGTTTAATAGATTTGCATGGCTGAAAACTTTGTACATCTTCATATACTTTGCTACTGTTAAATAATAGATTTTCATTGTCGTGCTTGTCATAATCATACTGATGCAGTCATGGTAACTGTTCATGAATCTATTTGTTGGGGTTGTGCTTACATGGCTCGTTCATACTGGTTGTCTAAAGGTAACTGCAGTGCCGGCTACTTCTGTAATGACACCAGCAGCATTCCATACCAGCATCTATGTCCTGCCGGTCACTACTGTATTGAGGGGAGCGCCATACCTACTGAATGTCCACCTGGTACTTTTGCAAGCAACACCAAAAACCGTGCTGTCATTGATTGTCAGAACTGCACTGCAGGCCGTTTTTGCCAAGGTAGAACTTTGCCTTGTGTCCTAGGGTTTTGGTTATTCTATATTGTAGCACGCTGTTCTTTTTCTGCATGTGGCATCTGTTTGCAGGGCCGGCTGCCTTGCCCTGATATAGCCTTAGTTGTTGGCTTGGCTTAAAACACCCACCCCCACCCCCCTTATTCTATATTCCTGCCAATACTGAGCCAAGATTGGCCCAAACTTTGACCAAGTTTTTGCCATGTCCATCTCTGGTCCAGTGTTAGATGTTTTCTATTTCATTCATTAGCTATATTACAGTGACTCAACCTTTCTAGGGTCTGATTTTCACAACTACCTTTCTTATTTATGAAATGAATGTTCTTTTTGATTTACTAATTATATGGATGTGCTATATTTTTGTTTAAATATTTATTCTTTATTGTCTAAAATGTGGGACTCCACCCTGTATTCCCATATTGGTTTTATTCTGTGCAGGTTATGGGAATATTGGCACTACAGGGCTGTGTAGTGCAGGATATTACTGTCCTGGGGGTCAGAGTTCTTCCACACCCTCTGAGTACCTATGTTGGCAAGGCCACTTCTGCCAGGAGGGTAGTATTGTCCCCACTCGCTGCCCCAATGGCACTTTCCAGCTGAGCGATGGAGCTAGTGACTGTGACTTCTGTCCACCTGGATACTTCTGTGACCCATATGGAAGTGAGCATGCTGTGTTTATGTTTGCCTATGTTTATATACATAGGTATACCTGTATGTATGCATTTGTTTGCAAGCATATGTTGGTCCCTCTTCCAGGGTACTAAGGTATTGATTTTTGAATGACATATAATAAACAGTTTTTAAATGAAAGATAATTTGATTAAGCAAGCACTGTAATTAAAGATATTGTCAAAGTTTGCAACGTCCATCAGTATGTGTATATGTATACTAACAACTTGACAACAGAGAGTAACAGTATCTTATGAATAGATGAGTGTCTAATGTGATTTTGATTTTATTTAGCAGACTAAATAAATTGAATAATTTAGCAGAATAAAGTAAATTATTTAGCAGTCTAAATTAATCAAATTATTTATCAGACTAAATCAATTAAATTATTTATCAGACTAAATTAATTAAATTATTTAGCAGACTAAATAAACTTATTTTTCATAATAAATTAGTCTAATTATCTAGCAGAATAAATTAACTTATTTATTTTGTAGACTTAATCAATTTAATTATTAGCAGATTAAAGTAGTTTAATTATTTAGCAGACTAATTTAATTTAATTATTAAGCATACTAAAGTAATTTAATGCACATAGCCATGCTCTTGTCTTGATCCTTCGTTATGCTCTGGTACACTCTGCAATGAAAGTTTTTCAAAAGATATAAGAATATTTACACTAACACAATTTCTGTCATTAAATGTTTGCTGTACTCGTTCTACAATATGCAAATGTCGTAAGTTTCAGACTGTGTCTAATGGTCATGTTTATTGTTGTTCATAGGCAATCAAGTTCTGAACCCCGTACCTTGCCCAAAAGGCTTCTACTGTCCAAGCGGTACATCTGCTGCCCAGACCTTCCCTTGTCCTGTTGGAACATTTGGTCCTGAGCAGTACTATTCTGCAATAGAAAACTGCAGCGCATGTACAGCTGGCAGTTTCTGTGACAGAGCTGGCCTCGAGAGTCCCAGTGCACAATGCTGGGCTGGCTACTACTGCACTGGCGGGGCATCATCTCCTACTCCCTTTGGAGATGGTGTAAGTGTGACTGCCTGGATGTGCTGGCCTGGAATAAAAAGAGAACCAAGCTGACACATATATTCACCAGCTTACCAGCTCAGACAGACACAGCATCCTCTCTTCATCGCATTTTCATCCATGTTTTTTTACATACACATGAATTATGCATAGATACATGCACATGCAAGCAAAGCATTTATACATTTATGTTTGCTTGAAGGTCTTGAAATATGTATGAAAACCTTCAAGATTTTAAGTGGTATTAGTTAATTGAGTTCTATTTGTTTGCAGTTTATTATTCACATTTGCAAGGTATGTATGCTGAAAATGTCACACTGGGTGGTTTCAGGCAACATGTGATTGGCACAGATTTTTCTTTCATTGTTTTTCTTATTCTTTTACAGGTGGACTACAGTGACAACTCAACTTTCACAGGAAATGACCAGTGCCCTGTGGGTTATTACTGTACCAATGGCACAGCTTATCCTATTCCCTGCCCCATTGGCACTTTCTCAACACAACTTGGAGTTAGTGGGCCTGATGGTTGCGAGCCCTGTCCTAGAGGGCACTACTGTAATGTGCTTGCCTTCACCAAAGTCACTGTGGCACCTTTATGTTCTGCTGGGTATGTCCATTTTTAAGAGTCAGAAATTTTGTTAGAATTAAGAATTTTAAATTTGAGAATGTGCTTTTTCAAACACTGCCTGCCCAGCATGGATACTATTTTACAGAAATTGCAACAACAAGAACGGGCTGGTCACATAGTAGATGATATGCTCATGCCAAAAGCAGCTCTCTTTGAGGAATAAAAAGTGGTAAACACAAGTGGATCAATTACAAATAGAGCAGAAAAGTCAGCTGCAAAACCCAGTAGTCCTTGACCTAGATTCAACCATTACCCTCTGAGTAGAGAATCAGTCATTCCATTATTCATCCCATGATTGGTAGTTGGGGGAGTACAGGAATAGACACAGCAGCTGACATGGCTTGCCACTCAGGCCTGCCTGGAGCAATAGTGAGTAGGTCCTGCACAGGAGGACGTCTATTCATTCCTGTTCATAGCCCAGTTCTTCCTCTGACCACTTTGAAGGATAGTCTTTGACAGTGTCATGGCAGGTCACATGGCCAAACCAGAACAGCTTACACTGTATGACTGTTGCCAGTAGGTGGTTCCTGGAGTCCTATAAAGTTATTGGCCATATGTTCATGTATGAGATCTGGAGCAGCCTCCTCAGGCGGGCGGAATCCACGTTTTATATCCCTAAAGCAGGATCAGTACTATGAGGGACTTGTACAGATTGTATGTCATAGCATACCAGATATTATATTTTGCACCAGACCCTATTCATGCAGCTTGGCTATATTGCCTTTCCTGCTGTCATTATTCTGATATAGATATTTGTCTTGGAGCTGACTCTGCATGGACTCTAGGACTCTGAAGCCCCTGTTGTCCAAACTTACCCACCCTTCCTGTCCTTTTCTGGTAGGCATCCGGACTGAACGTGGCGTTCCAGTCGCCAAGTACAACAAGGACACCCATTCTTTTCTTATCTAGTTGCTGGTAAAACTCATCCTGTTTATTAGAGATGCCTGCAGAGAGCCAAAGAAGGGCAGGAAAACAACAAGTGTATTCATGAGTCTGAGCTAGAAAAATTAATCTTCTGTGTAAATATTTTTGTCATTGTAAAGACCACCACCCACATTACCACCATTATCATCAAAAACATGCTTAGAGGGGACAACAACAGGTTAATAAATGTTTTAAAATGTTGTACCAATAACAGTAGGTACAACAATATGCTAAATACCCTTGTATGCTGCAATGTACAGTCTAGTGTCCTTTGATTTCCCAGATATGTTTGCACTGGAGGGAGCACCACACCAACCCCAACAAACATCAGTGAAGGCTTCCTGTGCCCGCCTGGGCATTTCTGCATTGAAGGAGCAGAGTTTGCACAGGGTTGTCCCATGGGTACATACCAACCCAATTATGGACAAGCCAACTGCACTATTTGTCCTGCTGGCTACATGTGCCTGGATGTAAACATGACAGCTCCATTGCTGTGTCAGCCAGGTGAGAGCTTTGCTAACTTACACTGAGTGTCTATGGGAACTAACCAGTCCAAGTGATTTAACGGTGTTTTTAAATATTTTATACTTCTATGCCATTTAAAACATGGCATACAAGCATGTGTAGTTACTTTGGTTTCATGTTTAGATGTAAAAGATGCATTATAAGAATATAGGCTGTTTACTGTGGGGGTTTGATTTATTTTATGACAAACCCAAAGCATACAGATAGTAGAAGGTTACTAGCTTAAAGTTGAAATTAATGCAGTGATCTTAATTTTCTAATGCCTACCATGACAAATCAGTAAGGTGCAGCGATTCAGCACCTTCAAAGAACCTGTGATTTTCATAAGCTACATAGGCAAAGTAGCACGATAGATGGTCAAAAGCAGCAAGACTAAAAACAGATTGTGATCATTGTCTTAGTCACTTGTAGAAAATCTGCATTTTTGTAGAATATTGGTATGTTGAGGTTTAATTGATGTTGATGACTGCCTTCAGGCTACTACTGCCCCTACAATATGACCCCCAAGCCTTGTCCTTCTGGCACATTCAACAATCGGAGTGGCATGCAGGACAGTATCCAGTGCACAGACTGTCCACCTGGGCGTTACTGCCAAGGTGTTGGCAACATCAACCCAACAGGTAAAACTGCAGTTCATGATTGACTTGTATTTGTTTTTTTACAGCTGTACAGATTGGTAAAAGAATTTAAACATTTATTTTTGTTCTGTCAGTTTATTTGTAACAGGAAGCAAACAGTTTCATTTGTAAAATAGCATTAATAGTTTTCATCTTTAAAGAGAAGATAACTTATTTCTGATTCGGTTTGTAAGAAAAAATTTTCTAATTTTTTTAAAAGAACATTAAATGTTAACAAAAATAACACTGAAACAAGACTGGTTACCTGTTTTGCTATGTCATCTTTTTTTCTTGATCTGCAGGAGAATGTGACAGAGGCTACTTTTGCGAGGGTGGAGCCAAAAGTACTATTCCTGTGGCCACAACGAAGTATCCTCGCAATGGTCTTTGCTTGGCAGGTCGCTATTGTCCACAAGGCACTACATCAATGCTGCCTTGTCCTGCTGGGACCAACCGTAGTAGCACTGGTAAGGGAAGACATTGCCATAATTTTGTTGATTTTGTTAAGACACCGATGAACATTTCTTTGTTAAATTCTTGTGTTTAGTCCTCAGATATGTGCTGTCTGCATCTGCCCCTTGCTGGGTGTAGAATGCCGGAATTGTTTTCTCATCAAAGGGTTTGTGACTTTATGAACAGGAGGCTCCTCCATAAGTGACTGTCTGCCATGCCCTGGGGGTCATTATTGTGCCAGTGATGGGCAACTGCAGGCCACAGGTCTGTGCTCTGCTGGCTACTACTGCCCTGCCAATGCCAGCATCATTTCTGCAACTCCTTCTGGCTTTGAGTGTCCAGTGGGATATTTCTGCCTAGAAGGTAAAGGAATTGAAAATACAGCTTGTCCTTTTCTCTCCCTTGCAGGAGATTAGTTTTATAACTCCATGTTTGTTTGTATTTAATAATTATTAAGGGAATTTATATAGCACATTTCCTGACTTAGCAGAAGGCTTAATGTGCATTACAAGAGAAAGGCTAATAAATGTACATAACACACATACTGACACAGTCCAATATATGTCTGCAAACAAACGGCAAAAAAACAAAACAAAACACACACACAAGAAACACTGCAATCCAGACTGTGCTTACCACAGTGGTGGGGATGACACTTAACAAAACAGAGTGGTTCCACTATCAACAGTCTCACTAATTTTGACAAGCATGTCACGTTATCAACAGTCTCAGTGAATCTGGCAAGCATGTCACAATATCAAATGAATGTGCCATGTGAACCTCATTATCTGGATTGTCAGGTTCCTCGGAACCCACACCTTGCCCTGCTGGTCAGACTCAGATCAACAAAGGGATGTCATTTTGCGACCCCTGCCCAGCTGGCTACTACTGCCAGAGTGCAGTATCCCCCACCCTAGAGGACTGTCCTCCCTATCACTACTGCCCTCAAGGTAAGGGAAAATTAAGCTTGTTTATTCTGACTCTATTTGCCATCCAAGAAATAAGAAATATAGTGTGAACAAGCTTTCTTTTAGTGTTTTCATTGCAGACCTGACATTTTTACTTCTCTGTGCCTTGAGCTGTGTCATGATTTCTAGAGTACATGCATCATATTAACAATGTGTTATTACTAGAAAAAATAAAATATGAATCCTAGAGTGTGCCAAGTTGTAGCTCATCAGGCTATAATATGTGGTGAACATCTCAGTGATATATAGACATTGTACAATCCACCTGTCAGAGCTGTCGCATCATGTTTTGAAGATAATAAAACAATAATTAAAAAATGACAGGTACTGCGTATCCTCTGTTATGTGAGAACGGGACATTCACATACGACAACATGACAAACCTACAGTCACAGGCAGACTGTCAACCTTGTGTGGCTGGTTATTTCTGCAGGTATGTCTCTATTTATTTCCAATTTATCTTAAAGACACAGATGTTCATTAGCACAATTTTTAAACAGCATTTTTGTTTGTTAACACAATTTGGGTGTAAGGGAAGGGTACACAGCATTATTTAGCTACCAGACAACTCTCTTCCTGTATAATAAACAGCTCTATCCTGGTTTTTCAATATCTTGGTTTTTAGTAAATGGTTTATCTTTTGGTATCCAAACGACTTTTTTTTTTAGTATCCAGTAGAAAAAAAACTTTTTTCAGTGCTGGCCATTATACATCTGGGTGTTCAGTAGGTATTTAATATTTAGGTTTTTTGAAGATGGCTCATATCTTCATCTTAAATCTGGATTTCTAGTCTTTCAGTAGACAGTTCATATTTGGAGTTTAGTAACTAAATCACCTGACGTCAGTAGCTAAATCAGGTAATATCATAGACATCCCTGCCATTTGCAGACTTGGGCAGATTTATAGTAACTGCTCTTCTGGCTTCTACTGCAAGTCTGGTTCCCGTGATGACATGCCCAATGCTACCCAGGACTTTGCTGTGTGCCAACCCAATTCTGAGTGTGCTGGCCCTTGTCCTGCAGGCTACTTCTGTCCAAAGGGCACGCAGCTTCCTGTTCCATGTCCCAAGGACACGTACAGACAAATTACAGGAGCCGAGCAAGAGTCAGACTGCTTTACCTGCCCTGCTGGCTTCTTATGTCCTGAAGGTAACAAACAGATTGGTCTGAAACATCTGGCTGAAAGAGCAGATTTTTGATGATTAGAACAAGTAACTTTTTGCCATGAAAGCAGCTCGACATGCAGAGAACTCCCATAGTGTGCTCGACTGTGGAGCAGAGGGTCACAAGTTTGAAGCTTACGCTGCTTGGGTCTGTGGCTGTAAATTTTTCCCTGGCCCCCCCAGCAGTTTTCCAGGACAAATAGTTACCTGATTTATGAGGAAAAGTACAGATGGTGGAGGGAAAACGTTGGACATTGCCATCTATTTACAGTTCCTTAATAATGATGATGAACCACATGTTTGCTGTTGCCATGACTACTAGGCGGTAGGGCCCTTGGTCTTTTTCTATATGTAACAGAGAAATTTATGACACATATGAATGCATCAAAAATGACTAAAAATTGCAATAGCCTGCTGCACCTATGGCCCTGAGAGCACAGATATTGTATTTGTATATTAGAAGTGTACAATGTGCAGGCCCTGACTGAGTTATGTAATGAAAGTATTAGAATGTTGAGTGGGTAGGGTTTTAATATAAGATCTTCTTCAGAAAACATAAATAGTGGAAAAATTCTAAACTTAGCCAAGGATGTTTAAAAGTAGCTGACAATGGTATTTACTGCACTTAAGAAACCAACAGTACCATAAGAAGAATCACTAAATTAAAAAAAAGGAAGATTCATTGATGAATGTCATTGTTACCCATGAAGAACATAGTAAAGATGTACAGAAAGCTGTGAGCTGTTAAGACAAAGAAATATGCTAGTAATACTTATAATGCTAATAATAATAAATACACTATGTTATGTCTTGTTGCCAAGCAAAAGAATAGTCGCAGAAAGGCCTAATCAGCTGTGATGTACTGACTAGCAAGCAGAAAATATTTGTTTCAGGCACAGACAACCCACAGCCTTGTCCAGTTGGTCATTACTGTTTGATGGGTAATGGTACAACACCTTGTCCACGGTTGACATACCGAGACACACCAGGTGCAGCAGTTGTCACAGACTGCCACCCCTGTGTTGCTGGGTACTGGTGTAACTATACCGGTGAGCGGTAATACTGCAGATATGTCGCACAAAGTTTTTTCCCAATAGCATTCACTTTTTTGCTAACATAAAACCTATTTATCGTAATTTAAGACAAGTACTTTTAGTGGATACTTTACCTGTTTGTTGTAGGTATGGCCAATTACTCTGGCAGCCCATGTCCACCAGGATTTTTTTGCTTGGAGGGCGATGAACCACGCCTTTGTCCTGCAGGAACCATGCATGATACCCCAGGATCCTCTGGACCAGATGACTGCCGACTTTGTCGCGCAGGATATTACTGCCCCAACGACACAGCCAATACACGAGTAAATGTCTCAGCTTATGATCTTTTATTTGTTGTGTGGATTATTGTTTTTATTGTATAAGTAAATTTTTGTTTGCTTTTTTTAAATTTAACAAGATAGTTGAATTTGTTTTCATTAGCAGGTTTGAAATGTGCCTTTTTCATCAACTAGGGTATACCCTGTCGAGAGACCTACGAGTGTCCCAGGGGTGCATCCATTGAAATAGACTGCCGACCTGGCCACTACTGCAATGGTACAACAAGCATACCACCCATCTGCTGGGCTGGCTACTATTGTCCCAATGCCACAGACACACCCATACTCTGTGAATACCCTTACTACTGTCCTGAGGGAAGTAACATGACCCTGACGTGTCCACTGGGGTACATGGCTGAAGGGCACGCAGGCGTGCGAGACAGTCTGGCTAAATCCTGTCGGATATGCCCACCAGGTTACTATGGCAATGCAACTGATCGCTCCACCTGTGAGGTGTGTCCAGAAGGTTATTACTGTCCAGCAGGCACAGGACATGGAACAGACAACCCCTGTCCAGTTGGATCTTACTGCCCTCTGGCTTCATATCAGCCCACACCTTGTCCATCTGGCATGTATGGCAAGGTAAGGAGTTTTTCACTGTTATTTTGATATTTGCATGCTTGAAACCAAACTGCGAGCATTGGGAGTTTATGTGCTTGCACAATTATGTGCATGTGGTTGATATTTTGTTTGTTGTTTGTAACAAAAACAAAGACTTTTCAGTAGGTCATCATCAAAGCACTGAATCAGAGCAATTAATTTTGAAGAGGCTTGTCATATCGCCAATTTCTTCTTACAAGTTACTTTTTCCTAACTGTCCCATCCATATCTCATAGCCTCCTTTGTCTATTTACCATCCTTAATTTTGGAACACAATGTAAGAGTCTTTATTGGTGCCTTTGAAATCTTGTTAGTTTTTTCAGAGTCACTCTAGTGCTGCAACTGCAGTACTTCAGTAACAGGATTATTGATGGGGTGGCATTCGCATATTTACATACGGCATAGGTTTACAGCATTTGAGAAAGCAAAACTTGTCTGGGAAAAGCTACATTAACGCCAACAAGGAAAAACCTGCTATGGTGGAGTGAGAGAGAAACTAGAAGTGAAGCTAAATGAGATCAGTAGTGAGAATCTAGGTATGATGTTCAGAGATTTCTAGACTGCTCTGCTCATGTTTCAGGTTTTGCAAGCAACGGCTTTCTCCCAGTGTGTTCCATGTCCTGAAAGAACCTTCAATAACCTGGAGGGGCAAAGTGCCTGCAAACCCTGTGGCAGCTTTTCTTATGCACCACAGGGAAGTGCCTTCTGCTCATGCTTTGGAAAGTATCGCACCTTCCAGACATCTGGCGGGGCCTGTGTGTGTCAGTCAGGTTACATCTACTACAATGAATTGGACGAGAAAGATGAGAGTGGGAGCAATGGTGCAGAGAACTGCCAGCAGATTGTTGACAAGAGATGTTCATCATCACAATTCAGGATGGCTAGCGATCGATCGTGCAGAAGCTCAAGCGACTTTGACTGCAGCACTGCATGCTACAGTGGCAGTGGAGCTGTGGATGTCAGTCTTGGAAGGTATGAATCCAGAAATGGCATGTTTAGATCTCAGGTGATCACAGTCCTCTCGTGCTGGTTAGCTCTAAAAATGTAATAACAGATTGATAAGGGTAAATTTTATGCTGAGCTTTTTCAATGGAGTTCCGTCTTTTGTTGATAGTTATTATATTGTAGGTAGTATAAAGCATTGTTTTCACAGTTCTCCCCAAGTAGTTGTTAAAAGTGAGATCCTGTTTGAAGATTTCTAAATTTGTCACTTATGGCTGACTTTTTGTTAGCAGTAGCTTGTTCAAAGAATTGAGAATTGTGGTGGTTTGCTTTTAGCAAAGTGAAAGATATAAGATTGTAAAGAGTGAAAGATTGTATGTCATATGGAATGGAATTGTTAAATACAGAAAAATTTTGGATGAGCATCTTCATTTCATGCAAAACAGATGCAGCTGCTCCCAGTACAAAGATCCTGAGGAGATCTGCAATGCCACTTGCAGGACCACAACTGCTCCTAGCATGGCACTTAAGCTAAACTCTGATGGTGCCATCACTCTGACCATCACCGACTCTAGTGGATCCAGCACAACTGCAGTAAGATTTTGAAAGTTTAAGAAATAATTCACTTCTACACTAACTTTTGCTGTTTTTTTCCTTTAAAAGCACAGACTTAATAACTGTTTGTTAATTGCAGAAGATGACTGATGTCATTGGCCCAAGTGAGTCTACTGTAGAACCTACCAAGTTCTACGTTGTGAATTTCTACCAGGATGTAATAACAGCTTCCTTGTACCCATCGACTGCTGATGCACTGAGTGAAGTTCAGTGTAAGTACCAGAAATGGAGACATGAGCAAAGAAGTGTCTTTGTTGATAACAGTATTGCTTGCTGTAACATTAGTTTTTCTTTATTATTTACTAAATTGCAGAGTGTGTATGTGCATGTGTGTGTTATGTGTGCAAGCATGTGTGCGCAATCCCCACATATATTTAAAATGTGCTTCATGAGATGTGAGATTTATAAATTACTAGTTTAAACTAAATGTAGTTCTTGTATGCAACATGTTAACTGATCAGTTTAATGCATAAATTAGAAGCAAGTCCTGTATGTTGTAATATACCTTACAGTTTTAGCACATATCCTGAAGATGTATGATGTCTGCAAAATCTCTCATAGATGACCTTCACACACTGAGTAACCGAATAGTTTCTGGGCGTCGTCGTCTGCTTGCCACCAGCATTCCTGGAAACCAGATTGCTAACCCAGCATTGTGCCTGGAACAAAATGAAATGGTGCTGTTTAAAGTCTGGATTGATCCCAGCAGCCGCAGCAGTAGCAACTACCCAGTCTATGTTGCCAATCACTTGTACAACACCAACCCCACTTTCGACTATGGTCCCTTCACACAGCTGGCATACCTCATTGCTAACACTAACGTGTCTATTTCTTCGTTTGCACATGTCTTCACTGAGGGTGGGACATATGTGTTCAGAGATTCTCAGGATTCCAGCAGGTTAGCTCTAAAACATGCATGCATCCATCATCAAGTTTTGAATTTTGTTTTTTTTAATTTCAGAATTTCAGCCTTTGACGTAATTAAGTGTTGTGCTGTTAAAAGACAGTTGATAAATATGCAGGTGTGCTAGTTACTGTTAGGTAATGCTTTTTACCGTCTTTGTTTCCACTGCAGCTTTGGGTTTGTCAGTACACATATATAAAATCAAAGAGAATCTGCACAATAAAATGTTCTTTAATGGCTTTATGGCAAAATGAACCAAAGTGTGTTTGCAAAGAACTCTTTCAGCTTGATAAACATGGCACCTTCAGGCCATGCCATCCTGTCAGTGTGTGTGCCATATTGTTATTGTGTCATCCTCTCACAGTCTTCAAGTTGATACAAAGATATGATTGTTATGCTCTCAGCTGAAATAAAATCAACATAATCATTGTCATACCATAGCCTGGTCTGTAAATTTCACCTTGCCTAGAAATTAGTGTAACTGCAGTTAAGAACTGGGCTGCATTAAAACTAAACCACTTTCAACCCAGGGACATCATCATTGAAGTGAAGCCATCTGGCTCTACTTGTCCATCCACCTCCTCCCCTGTCACCTCTTCGTCGCCCAGCAACCTGGCTAACTTTGGTGTCTATAAGACAAGTGTTTCTAACGAAGAACCAGACTGGGCACTGATTATTGGTGAGTTATGTGCCTTGAGCAGCTTTGCACAGCTTAGAAGTTTAAACACATTGGCTGTCAAATTTTAACATGTCCTAAAGATACACAACAAGTGGTTTAGAGGGACCTTTAAATTTTTAATTAATTTAAGCAAATAATTTTTTGACATATCTTTAAATTCTTACACATACCATTGTGCTACTGCTATGAAATAATCTGATCATCAGTTTCCTGAAAGTTGAATTGGCTTAATCCCAAAACTGCAGATTTTCATTGTGTATGTGTGTGTGTGTTTAATTTTGCAGGGCTCTTGGCATTTTTTGGTGCATGCGTGATCTTGCTGATTGTTGCTGTTGTGGTCTGGCGTCCACGTGATTCTGTCATCTATCCCTTGAAGCGCTGGAAACCGCGATATCGCAGTCTTGGGGCCCCTCCACCTGTCCCTTCATATATTCGCTATGATGTTGACAACTGGCCAGACAAAATCATGTAAGGTTCATTTTAATTTGCCTGTTTAGCTGCTACAATTTATTTATCAGGTTACAAGATGGTAGAATGTCCTCTTAGCAGCAACATCTCTTCCATGAATCTTAACTTTTGTTTTACCACACAATGGGACAGGGTGAGATTAAAGACATACCTTGATGCACAGCATTTAGAGATTTTTGACTTGATGTGTGTTTTCAGAGATCCTGATCTCCTTGGGCCACGTCCAGCAGTAGTAGGAGCTGAAGCCAGTGTCTTGGCTGCAATTGGTCAGTGACATCCTTAAAGCAGTCACTGCTTAGGTGCTAAATGAGAGAAATGAGAGTCTTAGGAAATTATAAATTTGATTAGTTCCATGTGAAGTTATTTAACTAGTATCACAGATGCTTTACATAATCCCTTCCATCCTTCATCATTTGCTGTTGATATTCTCACTTTTATGCAGAATAACCTGGGATGAATTAATACTAAATGTTTATGTGTCCTCCACATATATTGTACATATTTTATTTGAATTCTTGCTGTTTGTGTCATCTTGTCTTTTTTTTTGTTTTTTTTAGGAACAAAAGAGGTACAGGAACTAGAGAATTTCAATGTGCGAGTCCTTTATGACAAACTAGAAGATCAGAATCTGCACCTGGCAGCTCAGCTGGCTCGTCAGAAAGATGACCTTGACCACTTCTACAAATCCATCTGTAATCAGAATGACGAGCTGCGCAAACTGCTGAATGATCTTGACCCTGCCAAGCTGGAGATGCTGGAACATCAGCAGGCAGCGATTGTCAGGGAAGGGTTGCTGGGTGCAAGCCCTGGTGAGAGTGGCCCTACCATCATGAATGCCAGCATCACTGTGGGTGATGGAGCCAATAGGCTGAAATATGCAGGTGAGTGACATTTGGTGTGGATGCAGCACAAGTTTTTATAAATGCCATGCACAACATCTTACCACGGAGTTTAGAGCCAGCCTGTTTGAGAAGGGAGGGAGTCAGATATTACGTGACTTAAAGTCAGATGACATACTTAGTGCAACAAATTCTCCAAGTGCAATGATTTATCTCTTTTATTACTCAGTCCTGAATATTTGTTCCTTCCTTCACTGCAATGGCTGTGCTTTAGTTTTTAATACGCTGAGTGCTTTCTCCTAAATTTTGATGGTTTATTAAATCATAGGATCTGGAATACGTGAGGCTGAACTGATGGCTTCTCTGAAGCTTCTTATTGATCGCCTCAACACTGGCAACATTCCACTCAGCAAAATAACATGGGAGCAGCTACAGCATGGTGGTCCCAATAATGGCATACACAGCACGACAAAAGTTTACCATGTCAGTGGAGGAGATCTGGTAGGTGTCACACAGAGTTTTGATTACCTCCTGTGATTTCCAACTTCTACTCCAAGTGTGGTGTATGTGTTGGGGGAGGGGAGGCAGATCATCTCTTAGATCAAGTTTATTATCTTTATTATGTTTGTGATACACTCATGCCTTTATTCTTATTTGGGGAGTGAGGGATGTTTGCTTGAGTTGACCTTTCCCACTGACCTTTACATGTCAGAAAAATGGACTGCAGCATTGTTTGTTAATATGTTATTTTTAATGTTAAAGAGTGGTAGCGAAGGGGAACTATTGCGGCAGCAATATGGTGAGCAAATGCAGTTGGAGCAAGAGCTAGCAAAATCAGAGCAGGAAGCATATGACAGTGCCTTGAGAAGCCTTGCAGAGTCACGACACAAGACGGTAGACTCACTGATGGAGTCCCTTACTTTGAAACTACAAGGTGAGTTGGAAGAAACATTTGATCCTACATTCATGGCAAGAAGAAGCAGTGACTGACATTTTCCCTAAATCTACATGAGGTTGTGTTCAGCTTAATTCATAAGTTGTTTAGTAGTGCTTCTTGAGGAAGATGTTAAACAAGGTTTAGAAAGAGTTTGTAAGTAATGCTTGAAAGGACTAGAGGAGTGGGGATGAACATTTTTTTTAACCACTGATGGCTTAACAACTGTTACATGTCTGGCAATCAGTGCTACTTCCAGAAACAACTTAAATATAAGAGTATCCCATAAGACTTCTCGAAAACCTTGCTTAACACAGTCATGGTGCTGTGAATTATCAGTTTCCATAGCCCTGCCTGTTAGAGACATAATAAATCACATCATGTTTATAATGAATCACATCATGTTTATAATGAATCACATCATGTTTATAATGAATCACATCATGTTCATAATGAATCGCATCATAACTGAATTATCAGTTTCCATAGCCCTGCCTGTTAGAAACATAATAAATCACATCATGTTTATAAGGAATCACATCATGTTCATAATGAATCGCATCATGTTTATGCAGAATCAAAAGCTTTAGAGATGAATGCTAGGCTTGAGTGGCACTTCTGCACATTTAACATAATTAAAGGAGTAGTAGAGTGCAAATTTTCATGTAATGATTAGGAAAAACTCAGTGCAAGATATTATTTCCCCATATCTGGGTGAATGCCCTTGCTTCTACCATGAGATACACACTCACAAACATCACTATGAACAGGTCAAGCTCAACAACACAGATATCAGGATTGTACATGGATATGTCTAGCCAATAAGAGAACTGGATATAATAACATGGAATTTAATGAAAATAGTATTTTGCATTGAGCTTTTATTTCATCATAAAAAATATAGAATCTTTTAAAAGAGCTGGACTGGGTCTAGGGTTTATCATGAAACTCATCAGAATTGTAAACTGAACTGTCTGAATTTAGTGAACTTATAGCTTTCATCTAAGTGGACATCACTGTCACCTGGTATAGCTGCTATTAATACATATAGTAGGTCATGTACTGGTTACTGCCATTTTAATTCTCTTATTTGCAGGAGACCTAAAGGATTTTGAAGTCCAAGACATATTAAAAGAGCATGAAAAGGACCTTCAACAGGCCTTGAGTAAACACAGCCAATCTCGACAACGACAACTTCAAGAACTGAGGTCACGATTGTCAGAGAAGCGGCGGAAGAGAGAAGCTCAGCTGAAGGAGAAGCACAAAGCAGAGGTTTTTTTCAAGTTTATTCCTTCCTGATGATCAATATCTATATGTGAGCCATAGGCTGTATGACTGATACACATCCTGTTGTGAGGGAAAGGCTGTATGACTGTATGACTGTGCACAAATACAAATCTTTTTAAAGATGAGTATTTTCATCTCAATATTTGACAAATAATAGTGGTGTGCACATGTAAGAGGGGATGGGTGCCTTAATTGCAGTTTTCCACTCTTCCTGAAAAATAACCAGTACAATAGATGATGGGTCAAGGTAGTTTTTTCCATATTGCCAGTCAGTAGTTCCAGGGGGGACCAGATCGATGTTTTTCTTACACTTCCTGCATGTTCTTCTCTTTCCAATCTGGTCTGGCCTTTGTTCCCCTGGTCATGTAACTGAGCAATGACCCAATGCTTCCCATAACTGGAAGCCCTGGCCAATCCTTTTCTTTCATATAGTCATATGTTATCATACACTGCATGGACACAGAGATGAAAAGGGTTTTGAAACAATAAGACACACCTCTTCTTCCACCCTGCACTGCCACTCAAAGAAAGAGTTCCCAGGCATTCTGACATGCTACATCACCCCACTTTGTGTGTGTGTGTGCATGCATGTATATATATATATATTTGTGTGTGTGTGTGCATGCATGTATATATATATATATTTGTGTGTGTGTGTGCATGCATATATATATTTGTGTGTGTGTGTGTGTGTGTGTGTGTGTGTGTGTGTGTGATCCCCTATCATATTGTATCTGTCACACAAACCATGAGCTTTGGGTTGTCATGATACTGTGTACTGATCATCTTTCTGTTCTTTGTGGTGTACCACTCAAAGGCTAAGCAAGCAGGCATACCACCACCGCTGGACAATGCTGACATCACGGAAATTACTATACACACTGTGGAAGCCTTGCTGAATGCTGCACACAATGAAGAAATGGCCAAACAGTCACAAGCAGAAAGCAATGTCAATCATCATTTAAGTGACCAGTATCGCAAACAGATGTCTGCCACCATGTCCAGTCAGATTGTAAGAAGTAATTCAATTGTGCTTGTGGGATACTGGAAGTTTGGTCTTTTTTTCTATAAGCCATAATTATACATGTATATATATATATATATAAATCTTTTTTTTACCCACCCCTCCCCAGATCATTGCTTTTTAGTTGTAAATTATTATTATTATTTTACTTTGATCTAGAGTAGCAGAAGTTGATGTTTGTTTTGTGTTTACTTGCTTTGACTCATAATCATTTACCTTATTTCAGTGTCCTCCCTTTCAGGCAAAATGTCTTTTTCACCTTGGCCATTTAAAAAAGAAAAGTCAATATGTTACAAAAATATTAATTTCAAATGATCTTTTATTATAAAAATTAGTAGAAATTAACTGTTTGTACTTGTAGACAATAGTGTTTGTTTTACGTAATATACACATAACAGCTTGCCCAGAACTGCTGTTAAAATAATGTATTTCTGAAGTAGGACTACAGTGAAAGCAGGGTATTTATGTACAAGTTACAGGTAGTAAGTCATTTGAGTAAACTGAAATCATCCTAAAGTGAATGAAGATTATCTAGAATAAGGGGATCAATCACAAGAAATACATGGTCATTCTGATAATCTGCTGCACCAAACTGTCAGAAAATGTGGAATATCACCCCACATGGTCAAGCTTTGCTTGCTTCACGACAAAGGCATTACATTTGAAATAAAGACTAGATATCTTATTAAATTTAAGTTAAGCCAAGTACCTGATAGATGATTCAGATAATCATGACTGCATTTATTTCCCTTGTAATGTTAACTATTCACAAATAAAAAGAAAAATAAAACTTGACAAATATGTCTGGAGCATCACATTACCAGCTGTGTCAGGCTGGTGTATCAATGTTGTGTTAATGGGATACAGTTTGAAGCTTTTTTTTAATGGCAGATATAACTTTCTTTGTAGGGGAGGTAACCAGGCAAAAAAAATACAATGTTTTTTTCACAGCTTACCTGTGCATTCCTTCTAGAGCCATTTGCACAGATCAAGTTGTCATGCCTATTTATAACACATTTATAATTATAAGAATGTAAATATATCTTTATATGGTAGACTAAGAGGTGAAGAGTACAAGCAACCTTACGGAACTGTTCTCAAAATCATGGTGTGAATGCTGCTATAGGAAAGTCTGAGGGACCAGAATCTGATCCTCAAGGACAAGGCAAACGACCTTTTGATGCAGCAACGCACGTTGGAGGAGAAGTTGGCAGTGAAGATAGAAACACAAAAACAGCAGCAGCTGCAGCGTGTTCTGGATGCTTGCCTGCAGCGTCGCCAGGCACAACTTAGGCAGCAGCTGCAAAAACAAGAGCAGGAGAAGGCAAAAGTAAGAATGTGTAGATCTATGTAGATGTGCAGGAAACATGTTTTATTCCATTTGATACACAATGTACTAATATTTACATATAATTACACACACCCATTTATGCTTGGACAAATCTGCAAAAATAAAGGTGAAAGTAGCATAGGCTACTTGCCATAGGAGTAAGATATGTTTATGTCTCAAGAATGACAGATACCAGCCTTCTCTTTCCATTGCCTTCACCTAGATAAAGCAAATATCTGTTAGGTGGTCGGGCAGGGTAGAGGAGTTTTCCAGTGAAATGCCCAAGCAGGGCATTAGCCATGATTTTCTGCTTTAAAGTGGCGTTCACAAACAGAATATGGAACATCCTCACCAAATGCAGAGCTTTTGAGCTTGCCAAAGAATTTGATATAATCATTCCTGCAACAGATTTTGCCACAATTTTGAAGCACTTTCCGATGCTGAGTTTGTTGTGCAAGATCAGACTTCTTTCAGTCAAAACTATTAAGTGTTCCAAACTCTGAAGTGACATCTGTAGCACATATTGAATTGTTACCTAACACATTTTCATGTGTGATTTATCTACATGTATATATTTCTTGCACTAAATCATTTTGTATAGTACATTAATTTTTCTCAATCAATACTATCATACTTTTCCATGATGAACAGGGAAATCAGTGTCCTGATTTTTTTTCTTTTCCATTTTCTGTTCTCCAGTTGTCCTCTAAGCTGATCGAAGAAGGCAGGAATGATGAGCGTGACTCAGTTCTCAGTCAGCTTGATAAACAGCATCAACAGCAGCGACGAGCACTTACAGCTGAGCTTGATGCTGAAGATGCTGATCACAAAAGACAGCTTACCCAGGCGATGGATGAGGACCACACAGGCACTCTCAGAAATATCCACCATGATCTGATTACACAGGTTGACTGTTATCTTGTGGCCATATTTTTTTTAAACTGAAGTATTAAAAAAAGTATAACAAGGACAATTCATTAACTAGGTCTGATATCTGTAGTGGTGCCAGGTTCATGCTAAAAGATATATGGGTATTTTACTTTTTCTCTGCATAACTGATAACACTTGTCATTTCTGGAATGCTTGCAGCTTGAGCGAGCCACTCAGCAGAAGGATCGCTTGGCTTTTCAGCGGTTGATGGACCAATATCGATGGGAGCTCGAGGCACTGGGCCATGACACAGACAGTGAGAGGAGCAGGCAATTGTCAGAGCTTGAGGTATAGATACCATTCCTGTACGATCTGTGTGCCTAGGAATGACACACACACATATACAGATGTTCACAAGCACACACATGCTTGCACTGTGTCTGACATCCTTGACCTTGTGTTAGATTTATCTGTTTATATATAGTGTTCTTTCCCTCCACTGAAGGTGGTCCCATAGTGCATTAACACCCACAAATACTCCAGATTTGCACACGCTTGAACATACAAAAGAATGCACAGCACACACGTAGGGTGGAGAACACTGGTGTACCCAGAGAGAAAGCCACCATGCAACGATCAGCCCTGCAAACATTTGATTACTTTTTTGTTGTGCTGAAGGCGAAACTGGCAGCCAGAAGGCAGCAGCATGTCTTGGAAGCATTTCAACAGATGGAGGACAGCACAGCTCGTCGCTTGGTTGCTGAACAGCTACGCAGGATGTCACAAGGCAGGAATGACATGGACAGAGCAGCTGTGGACTTGCATCACAAACCTACTGTTGTCTATACCCAGTCTGCTGAAGAGCAAGCCATGCTCCATGAACATGTATGCCATTTTACTTTTGTCTGTATGTTTCTGTGTAACAGATTTTGCCAATATTTTAAAGGCACTAAGGTAATTATATAGAAACATGTCTTCTGGTCATTTTATGAAAGTAAACATGGTTACAAAATGGTGTCCTTGGATGGGCGAAAGTAAGCATGGGCTATATGTATTTTACTAGTCCTGCTTGTATATTATTTTAACACATTTATGCAAACAACTAACAGAAAATCAGAAAACTGGTATAATTTCTTCATGTGACTTTAAAGACACATAAAAACAGCTAACACTTCTCTCATTCTGTTTTTCCTGTCAGGAACGAATGAGGGAAGACATGAAAAGGAGACACAAGCAAGAGCGTGATAAACTGGCAGTGGATCTTGAACAGAAAGGGCAGCAGAAGGAGAAGGCCCTTAAGCAACAGATTGAAGCAGAGATTGAGCGGATGATGAGAGAAAAAAAGAACAGGCATGCAGCAGAGGAGGCTGCTCATACAGATCTCAGCCCAGACCAGCTGGCCAATGTGAGTAATAGAGTTTTGGTTATTTTAAAAACTTAAAAGCAGACATAAACCAGATTGGAAACAACTAGGAATAAAATTTGTGTATGAGTAAGCTCAGCTGTATTTTGTAGTTGGGGTGGTTTTTTTTTTTGTTCTTTTCACTGTACAAGCTTTATAGTTCTACCTGAATCAGAAGATGTTTTAAAAACGAATTATAGAGAAGTGATGTGCAGTTTTTGAAGACAGTTGTGTAAATGAGTGGGTTTTTTTATTTGTATACCAATACAGCTGATGGCCAGACATAAGGAGGAGCTGGATGACCTGCGTGAAAGTCTGGAGTCTGACAGAGCTCGCCAGATGCTCTTGCTGCGTGACTCCCTGGCTGAAAGCCGACGGCGCCGAATGGAGGACTTAAGAAGGAGGCAGGATGCAGAACTGACAAATGAAATGCTGGAGCAGAAGAAAGAATTAGATGAAGTTCGACTTCAGCAGGTTAATACTGTGTTTTTACTGAAATGACTTGCCCCGTGTTTGTCCTGATAATGACATGTAGTCTGGGATCAAGTTGAGGATGTGGGAATGTAACAGTCTGAAGAGTCAAGGTCTAGTCCTCCCTGAGCTACAATCAGTTGTTGTAGCTTCAACATTGCCTTTTCCTTTATGTTTACTTGAAGCATTATTCAAGCTACTGGCATGTTTAGGAATGTCTTTTTATGCACTTTGTATAGTGCATGGGTGAGTATATACAAAGGGCTCGGAGTGACACCACTCATGTCGTGTTCCTTAGGCAAAAAGCAGATTACTCTACACCTCTCATCAGCAAGCTCCACTGGCTGCCAGTTTCTTTATTTTGTCTTTGGTGTTCCCAGGTCCACACCCATCAGACCCCACATTACAGAAGGCCGCCATTGTCTACATACTCTTCTTGGTGTCCCAGAGCTTCTCTTCCAGTGTGGTTCCGTCTGCCAGCATCAGCATTGATTGCAAGACTGCTACACTGTGCCACTGTCATCTTCACAGCCTCATCCCTGGCATTTCTGATGCCTTATCATCTGAGCTGGTCTCTGTGTGTTTTCCTCCTCTCTATGAAAACTATCAGATGAGAGAAATTCAGCAGATGCTCCTTTTCTTTCTCAGGACCCAGTGTTTGGAAATTTTCACCCCTTTGGAACTGTGTCTATGTTCAGCTTCAAAACCTATCTCTTTAAGAAATATCTTTCATAATCTAGCAGACTCATCCTTTTGCTCCTAGTTCTTAATCCTCATCCATCACTTTGTTATGTTTGCCATGGTGTCATCCATTTTGCTGACACTTGTTCCTTTATGGTATTGTTGACTTTTGGTTTGTTTGTAGTCTTTCATTCACAGCACATTGAGCTTACCTCCTCATGGAGAAGTTTGCTTTACAAATTCAGTTGATATTATTACTTGAGTGTATAAGAATATTATAAACATTGTCAAACTGTTTCTTTGTGAGTTAATGCAGGTGTGTTGGTGCTCTTGTAACAGGCCAAACAAGCAGAGAAGCAGTCTATTGAGGAAGGCATTAGGGAAAATGGTTCTGAGGATAGTGAAAAAGTGGTGCAGGCTGTGTTGGCTGCTCGGCATGCCAGGGTGACAAACTAGTTAATTTCTTCTTTTTATTTTGCACTGAAGTATCCTGACATTTTTTGTTGTTGGTGATAACTGGTAATTTATCTTAATTATCTAGTAATGATGGAAAGGATTAGTAGAAGTAACAAGGATGCTGATGCACTTAGGCATAGCCAGCCATTAATTAAATGCTTACTTTAAGAGAAAAATAACTTAAATATGTTACAAGAAACAAATATAAAGCAATAATTAAAAGCTATGTTTCAAAATCTCAGTGTGCCAATTAAAGTAGCTTGTTTTCACTGCTGAAGTGAAAATCCTGAGGGCCTGGGTTCAGATCTCATCTCATAGTGCTTTTTGTATATCACAACTATTCACAGGGCTGGTCATTAAGGGTTTTCTCCCGATATAGCAATTTTCTCTACCTTAATAATTTTTCAGTGTGAAATCACCACAAGGTGGAAACATTTTCCAGTCAAGTTAACCCACAAATAAGCAACCATCCAACTAAGCAACCAACGACTCGCCCTCCCACCTAAGCAAGCAGACACATTTTCAAGAGATTTTAATTTTTGTTTTAATAAGATTATGATGTAACCTTCCACTCAGTTATCAAAGTATGGCTGGTGCTTTGTTTTTAGGAACTGCATGACCTTGAGGCAGCTTATCAGGCTAAGCGCCAAGCGATGATTGACAAAGCACTTAGTGAAGTTCATGATGACTATGAGAAGAAGCAAGAACTTCTCCTTCGTCGACATCAAGAGGACCTGAAAGCTCTGACAGTTAGTTCAGCTTTAGCTTCATCAGTGCTGTGCTTGCTATCCTGAAATGATTATTCTTATAAAACTTGCGTAAACACACTGAAGACTTATTGATAGATAATACACATACTAACAGGTACCTAAACTATTTCTTTTGAGGGCATTTAAAGGCTAACCTTAGTGCAAAATTAAATTCCTTTTGGACATTAACATTCTCTTATTTCACCAACTGTATCACATCTTCTGCAATGTGACATCTCTGACCTCTACTTGTTTCTTGTCACAGCAACAAGCTCTAAGCCCCGAAGAACTTGCAGAGCATCGTGCCGCACTTTTGAATCGCCACCAGATGGAGCTAGCTGAACTTAAGCATCGACTTTCTGAAGATGAACGTGAGGCTCAGCAAGCTGCTGCCTCTGACTGGGAGGTCAGCTTTGCTCGTGACAAGCTGTCTCTTAAGGAACGTCACTACAAGGTAATGGATCTGTAACAAGCTGATGTAAGTGTGGCCTGCATTAAGATGTTTAGCTGAATTGGGTTTAATAAGCTGAAATAATCATCCTTGGGTTTTTTGAATTGCTTGATTTTCTGCTGAGTATTTGTTTTATATTGACTGGTGTCAGTTTTCCAAAGGATGGAGAGTCTTGAAAGGTCACCGCTTTGTGTGACTATTTGCAAGGTTTGTTTCCTCATCAACTTATAGAAAACAATTCCTAGTCTAGTGTATTACACAGAGGTCTTTGAGCTGGAAATAGTTCTTCACATTTTTTTCTGACAATCAGCTTCCTGCAGCCAGAATTTTTTGCTGTACATAGCAGGCAGTCACAGTTGGTTCTGACTGCATCAAGGAAGACCAAGAAGCCCACTTTCTGGGAAGCAGAGATGGAAATAAACATGTTTGTGACTAGTCACTTTCTGGTGTGCTATTCTTTTGGTTTTACTTGGCATCCAGGAGTTTGCCGAATGCCTGCAACAGTACTCACCTGGGCATGAGGCTGTCAAGAAGGCAGATGCAGCAGCTGATAAACTTGGAAAGGTCAAGGCAGAACTAGATCACCAAAGACTTGATAAAGAGAAGAAGCTCAAGAAAGAACAGGAAGGTGAGCGAATGAGGATAATGATTTGAGTGTGACTGCAAAATAATATGATAAATTTTGTAAACTTGCAGGGGATATGTTGGTCCTTAGAAGCAGCACCTTCTACTTGCTGGTAGTAGAAAATTATTTTTTCTGGTCACCATTAACGCATTTATCTAAAATAATTATTTCATCCTGTACACCTCTTCCAGTTGAACTGTTTATAATTTGATATTTATTCACACATGCCATAGTGTTGTCACTCTATTTACACAGGCCAACATGTTGTCATTTTATTTACACTTGACAACTAGTTGCAGTTTTGTGATCAAGTGCTAACTTGATGTAACAGAAATATAGTTCAGTGTTGTTAAGAAATCTGCTAATAGATGGTATTATGTAAATTTATTCACATTCAGAGCTGAGTTCCAAAGATTTTTGCACCCTAAAAAAATTGGTGCAAGTGCTTTGTGAATTTACTTCTCTTCCCAGATTTAGCTGGCATCCAGCAGAGAGAAATAAAATGTAACTTAACCAGTTTTCCATCAACCATACTTCCTGTTGTTAACAATATGACCTAAAAGAGTGACTACTGTTTGCAGATTTCTAAAGATGTGTAAAAAGTGTCATGGAAAAATGATTTTTCTTGCCTTTCTGTTCTTATAGAATTTGAAAAACTGGAGAAGAAGAAGCTGGAAGATGAAATGTCTAAATATGCACAAAATTTGGAGGAGGAGACAAAGAAAGAGAAGGATAAATATGAGCGTAACATCCAGACCTTAAATAAACGAAAGGAAGAGCTCGTCGAGGAAAACAAAAACAAGTTGAAGGTATGGTATAGAAATATTGTCATACCTTACCTGTGTCCATAAACGTCTTGCATAGAATCTTTTAATAGAAGGAATAAATTATTTAATGTATATTCTAAAATGGAAACTTAAAAATTTTCAATCTTCCTGCAGGCAGAGCTTGCTCATTTGAAAAATTCTGGGGCTATCAAGGAGGAACAGGAACAACTCCTCAAGCAGCATGAGCACACTGTCAATATGTTGATCAGTAAAATGGAAGCTGACCGTCTGCGCATGCAGAGCAACCTTCAGGGTCGCTTAAAACAGCGGCAACTGGAAAAGATGGAGGAAAAAAAGGTGGAGCTCAAAGAGGAAATGATAGAGCAGCGGCGACAGATGGACAACCTTCAACGGAGGGAAATGGAGAGGCTTAAGATGGATGAGGTTGTCTCCTGATTCATTTTCTGAGTGTTTTAGTGTGTGTGTGTGCTTGCATTCATGTACATTTGTCTTGACAAGGATTTGAGAAAAAAGCTATCCGTAGGAGTTTATGATTGGAGTAGTGAAGTGGTTGGGGTGGGTTTGGGGTTTGGGTTGGGAGGGGATTTTAACCATACCAGTTTGGGAAGCTAAAAAAAATATGGCTGAAATTTTTTGTTGAAGCCAGAAATTTGATGTATTCGATGACAATTTTGGTTGGGGATCAAGGAAATTAGGTGAGCTGGGAAACTCTTTTCATTGGTCAGTCTTGTAGTTACCCGTATAGTTTGATGTAGTGCAGCTTCTTCATTCCCTGTAATGACAGAACATCATGTGTTCATGCATGTAGAACTATGCCTGAAAAATTAGTGTAAGGTAGTCGCTTAAGCTTTCAGTTATTGGGGGAGGTGTTACAAACTACACTTACATCAGGGCCAGCTTTTTTGTCTGCTATCTCTGGATTACCTCCCCATACTCTCTGAGGGTTCAGGTACATTTCCAACAGCTGGGTCATCTAGGGGAAGAATGCTGCACCACAGAAGTATTGAACTGGTTAGTGTGCACATCCCTCAGAGACCAGTGCTCAAACTACTTTGCTATTCACCTTCCCAGATCAGTGTAATAAGGATTGTTAGCTGTTTTCGTGAACGGCAAGCATCATGCTTTTTTTTGTGTCTGGACTTTTGTAACTATGATTTGTATCACCTGTAGTACTGGGTAGTGTGTCTCAGAGAGTCTGAGACCTGCTGCAGTTTATTCAGCACTTTGACACTTTTTTCACAGAAGGATTAATATTATTTTGTAGCTGGTTACCTTGCAAGAAGCCCTGGAAGTTGACCAAAGTTACCAAAATGAAGTTGAAATGGCTCATGGTGGCGCTGACATCCCTGCCTCTAAATCTGAAGATGTCTCTCAGACTGATTCTGGAAAAGACGGATGCAGAATGCCTGCAAGCTTTGTCCAGGCAGCACCACTGAATGAGGCTGAGCTTGTGGCCTTGCTCTTGGCATCTCCTTTGTACCAGAAACTGGAGAATGTGAAGAAAGCTGTGGCAGCGCAGGCAGCCCACAATGGTCTAGATGGTTTTGCAGGTAGAATAGGGATTTTTCTTGGAATACATTTTGAGAATGAGCTTTTGATCAAACTATGTGCATTAAATCAGAGCTGGCGTTAGGAATACGCGGGGCCACGGGGGGCCCTGGGCGAATGTCATATGCGGGGCCTTTTGCCGTAAGTTTAGGCTATATACCGTATAACACATCTCCTTTCGCGGGGGCCCCTCAGGTGCGGGGCCTGGGGCGGTCGCCCTGCTCACTCTACCCTAACGCCGGCTCTGGTTAGATGTTGACCAGTTTCTACACACCATCTGTAATTTTAAAGTTTGATAAATAGTTGAAAACAAGGTTTAAGCTTTGCTTAAATAGCATTTTGCAAACCTTAAAGCTTTTTTCAGATACTAGAACATGAGCTACATCCATCTAACCACCCTTTCTTTCACTTCTTAGATGTCTAATGACTTGTCTACCTGCTCATCTCCCTTTGCAGATGACTGTAACTCACTCTCAATCGTCACTGGTCATTATTTTCCACCCCTAATTCCTCTTTGCATCTTTATTGTGTCTTTTACTGCTTTGTCAGTACTGTTGTTCATTCTTCTGTTCCTTCATATGCTGTCCATGTCTTGTTTTTGTCTCAGCGCTGAAAGCATGCTACTTCAAGAGTGTCATCATATGGTATATAAATTGTGTGTTGTTATTATCATCATCATGAGAGAAAAAAATATTAAAGAATGCAGCTTTGCAAAATACAAAATTGTGTGTAGATTTTAACTTCTATTTTTATATCCTCTTTTACAAAGCTTTGTAAACAGGAGATGACTATAGACTGTAAACTGTTCACCATGTTAATCAGCAGGTGATTACATCGATGAGCAGGATGCTCAGTGGACATCTGACAAGGACCTTTCTCCCCTGGATGTCAGCTCTTTGAATGCGCGATCCTTTGTCATTTACAAATTCGGTTGCTACATCGCTGGTGCAGTTGCAGCTCGCTGCCAGCATGCTCCAGTCACGATCTTGTTGGCTGATCGAATCCCAGCCAATCAGCAACTTGCACGCAACCTCTATCGCAACTCTTTTTACTTTGATGCCAACAATCGCATCCTGTACATGCGGGCAGACAGACTGGACAACGTTGGAGAATTTGTGGTAGTGCTGGTACACTGTCTCGCCCACATCAAGGCTGGTGAGACAGCTACAGTCAACTCTTGTGATGAACTTATGTCTCTTTTACTGCTGAAAAACTCCCTATAAAAAGTTCTTTCATCATATTTATGCACACAGTCACATTTGTATCTTCTTTTCCCCTTTAGCATTCAAGTCAAAGTAAACATCTACATGTAGGCAATAAAATACATTGTGTCTCTGTGTATGTGTGTTGTGTCTGTGTGAGTGTCCACCTGCTAATACAGGTGTTGATGTAAATGTGAAAACTATGGCTAGACTTTTTCTGATGAAAGCCTCTGTGAAAAATATTCTGCTGATAAACTTCCAGCAATGTGGACATTTTGCTAAAATTTTAATTTTTGAATCCAGAATTCTTTGTCATTAATCAATCACTAATATCTGTATCAACAGATGTACAGAGATTCTTTGCATTATGCATAAGAGGGAACTGCTAAAAATAGGCTTAAATGACCCAGATAGATAACTATGAAAATGAAGAGCTGCAACTCAGACCATAATTTTGTTTCGTTGTACAGGTGACTTGCATGATGACACCAACTCCACCTTTGTGCGTGAATATCAGAGAGCTCTGTCTGTTGTTTGTCATACTCTCTTCTTTGCACAACACCGCCAGGATTCTCATACAGTACAGAAGCTTGCTGCTACATTAGAAACAGATGCCAAATCAGCAGGAGTGGCGCTGCAGAAAATGTTTGTAGACACCCCCACAGAAGATGCCCAAACCCGCATTGTGGAAGATCTTCTAGATTTCAAAATCCTGCCTGATGTGGATGCTTATGGTCATCAGTTCAGTGCTGAAAGGATCAAGGACAGGTGAGAGTTTACCATTTTGTGTTTCCTTTAAAACACAAGGCCTTGACAGATCTACACTTGTTACATCAAGCATATCAATTGTTTTGTGATGTTACAAAATCAGTGGATTTCTTTGACATTATCCTAAAACCTTGTTTAGCTTTCACAATCAGTCCTTGTAAAATAGTCAGGAATGTGAATTGTGAATCAAGATCTCATCTTCAACACATGATTTTTCCTGAATTTGGCTTTATTTTCTACAGGCTCGGCTAGCTTTCCCTACATGTACCCTGAAATCCTTTTCTCGTGTATTTACTTCTCTCCTAATCTGTACTCTTTATTGCTACATTTCAGGCTGAACAAGGGCTGTAACTTCTCAATGACTAACAAGCTGCAGAGCATGCTGGGAAACTTGGAAGACAAGGTTCATCAAGCAGGTTTACAAGGCTCCAACAGTGCAGTGACAGAACAGCTAGCTCAGCTCAGCCAGCGTTACTCCACCCCTGGTCTGTGCTCACTCAAGTGAAGCCATTAAAAAAAAACCTCATGAATAAAAAAAAATAGTTAAATGTATTTTCATTTAGTTTTATGCATAGATTGCTCGTATTTCAAATTTATTACCTGCATATATGGTGGGAAAACAAAAATCTTTTGTCTTTTTCACTTATTAGGAAAGGAAAGAACAATTTTTTGATCTTAAATGTCATATTTACAGCTTTTACCTTGCATTACCTTCTATCTTGCATTTTTATTTTACCCAGGTACAGTCACCCCTTCTAACCAAATGCTGCCAAGCTTCTCAATGGCAAATATGAGTGGCCATGCTTTGTGGCAGACATTCGTCAACAGATTAGAAGATCAAGATGCTCCTCCTACACTGGCCAGAGCTAAAGATCCTTCTGACCATTCAGCACAGGTGCACATCAAAATGTCATTTTGCTAAGAACAGTGATATAATAATAATAATAATAATGTTGGCTTGTATAGCGCCAAATCCTGACCTGTGGACAGCTCAAGGCGCTGACGTCAAAAAATAAGATGACGACAAAATCAGCACAAATATCCAACATGTCATACAAGCCGGAATACACTCCATACAACAAATATCAAACATGTCATACACTCCACAGAAAATGCAACATCCAACAGAAGGCACAAGTATCACTGGAACGCCAGCACACGCTCAAGTTCACTGATGAAAACATGAATCCCACACCACCGCGCAAGTCATGAACTCCAAATCCAACAAGACAGTATCAAAGGCCATCATCGACTAGCACATTTTCCAAGCCAGTTGTCTGCACGCATATGTCCAGTTTCTGAAATACTCTCTTCAGCCGTCTGTCCAGTGCCGGGAAAAGGCTGTCTATCAAGACCGGGCGGATGGGGTCGGATCGCAACACCTCTTTCATGGCCCTGCTGAGAACACCATCCCGCAACAGCTGCAGGCTGTTCCAAGTGGACGTCCTCAACATGCAGCAGTCTTGTAGAGGAGCAAGGATGGCGACTTCATCATAATAAGGGTTGCCGAAACTCAAAATACGACAGACGATACAAAAACACGACAAAAACGACAGAGAGCCATCCCCTCAAGCCAGTTAGGCGAAGGGACGTCACTATACTATACTATATGGCCAGCTACTTATTAAGCAATTCAATTGAGTAGTAAACGCACCACGCTGGTTAGTGTGCACAAAAGATCTTATACTTGTAGTTCACGTTTGTAAACCATAATGTATGTATGCATGCATGTAAAAATTTGTCCATGGATTTTTGTTGATACTAATTAACATATTTTCCTCATTAGGATCAATTTGATGACCTGTGTCAAGAGTTCACCAGCATCTGCCAGCAGCAGATAAAGGCCAGAGACTGCATCAGACAACTGGAGGAAGAGGCTGCCTCAGAGACACAACTTGCAGAAGGCAGCCGAGGCCGTGAGCGTGATGTGCATGCCAAGAGGCACCAGAAAGCACTGCAGCAGCTGAATGAAGCCAGGACTTTGCTGAACAAACTTACTTCTGAACGTTCCCAGGTTGAGCAGCGGCTCGAGGCGGCTGCACTTGCCAATGCTGCAAAAAAAACAGTTTTGGAACAATAAGCATGATGTTCTCCAAGAAGATATTAAACTGCACCGGTGATAGGGGACATCCTTGACGTACCCCTACTATGGTGCAAAAGTAAGCTCCTACTTGGTTGTTTAGCAGATGCAAACAAGACTGACAGTGTGAGTGCATCTCAGGTGGACAATACCAGCTCAGACAAGAAGCACAAAGACCAGCAAATCCAAAACATAATGCTTAAAACTAAGACCCTGTGACGTACGTCTTACAGTTTCCTGTGACATGTCTGATGGTTTCCTGTGACATGTGTCTTAGTTTTCTGTGACAATTTTTACAATATCCCGACACGTCTTAAAGTTTTCTGTGATGTTTTACGTTCTGTGACGTGTCTTACAGTTTCCTGTGGCACGAGTCTTACAGTTTTCTGTTAGCAGTTTTTGTATGGGTTGTCTTTGTACAGGCAGTTTTTGTACTATTTGCCTCAAAGTGTTTTGGATCTGCTATCTTTTGTAAACTTTCAACTTTAAGCAACACTACCATCTGCTTTTTTTTTTAAGTAACAAAGTGGACACTTAACTTCCAACTTGAAATTCGCTGATACTCTTGCCATATATATAGGCTGTTTTTTAATGCTCCATATAATGAATTTTACACAACAGTAAACAAAAATAATACTACAGTTTTTTATATTTTACTGACTTCAAAAATCATATTTATTCCTACACTGTTGTTATAAAGTTGTGGCATACTATTGACTCATACTTATCTATCTAAATTTTGTTATTGAGATTCACTAATGTCTTTCTAGCTACATAGTGTTCTACTGCTGCTGTTGCAGAGGTGCATTTCATTTATCTTGTTCTATTTTAAAACTTTGTAAACTTCTAAAGGCGGCTGTGCAGCCGCAAGAAAAGATTTGGACATAATTTTTTGAAAATTGTTTCCTTTTTTAAATGGATGTGCTTGATTTTTGTCTGTTGTCCTTTTCATTTGACAATTTGCACATAAAGCATAATTTTCATAGCCAGACAAAGAAATCAAAATTGAGGTTAGGATGGTTTTTTTGTACACTTTCACTTTCTTGAACAGGAAGTCTGTGCAATAGTGTCTGTGATACGTTGATGATGGGTCACATTCTGGACTTTATATATACTATACAATAAATTGTACATTAATTTGAATAATCATTGCACAGTTCTTTTGATGTAACATTTACAACTGCAACAATAATTATGATTGAAAAAGGGTCGTGACTCAATGTTTTTACAGACTTTGTACTCCGTCCATCTTTTAAACATTTGTAAACATAATATTAAATGACGGTGATGGAATTATTTTTGATTTACTTGTATATTATAATAAAGAGAATGCCTTTTCAGTATTAGTCTGTCATTATTATTGCATCTGATTAGGTGCATACTATACATTTGGACAGAAGTTTCTACAGGACTGCACATATTACGAGAGGAACATGGGAAGAAAGATGTCGATGGTTGAGGGCTGTTTAGAGTATAAGTGACTAGCATAGACTGCTGATACAGATATGTGTTTAAGATGATCACAACTTGAGTAGTGTTACAAGGTCTGAACATAAAACCTTACAATGCTGAACATAAAAATGGCAAACTGTTGGAGAACTGTTTATCAGGTAAGGTTTTGCTGGGAAGTTTATGAACATGGGGAAGTGGATAGCTGAGTGGTTAGAGTGCTGGCCTCCAAACAAAGACCGCGCTGGTTCAATACCCGATTAGCACAGCAAACTTCCCCCAGTCAACCCAGCTGGCGGGAATGGGTACCATTCATAGATGGCTGGGGAAGGTAAGACAGCGAAGGAAAGGAGATGCTAGCCCCGAGAAAAGTGAGGTCTCTACCACCTCACCCCACAACAACCTGAAAAGGGTAGGGGATGACCTTTACCTTTTTTTTCACCTTTTATGAACAGAAAGATAAATAATGTGGACTTATACCTAGGTCACCTCACATCTAATTTTAAACTATGTTAATGTAATTGATCACAAGCTTATAAAACAAATTAGTTGAAACAAAACTCATTCACATCAAAATGGGATCTACAGAAATGTTATTAGAAGAATAAATTACAAAATTCTAAGATTTAGCATTAGGTGAAACTTTTTAAGCATGAGTGTCAATTAGTGACGTTCATACCATAGAACTGAGTCATCAAAGGAAACTTAAGGATAAGGATGTAAAACAATGGGCAGAAATGGTAGTGAAATTCGGCCTTGGAGAAACCAAGAACAGGGCATCAGACTCCTAGAGTTTGAGCAACCAGAGACTCACTTTAGCCAACATCTTACACTCCCACAAGAAATCAAGGACAGCCACGTGGCACTCACCAACATCAAAGAAAGCTTCGTTCAAGTCATCGAAGCGGTGTACAATAGCTCAGTGAGTACAGTACTACTTAACAACCAAGTAGGAGCTTACTTTTGCACCATAGTAGGGGTACGTCAAGGATGTCCCCTATCACCGGTGCAGTTTAATATCTTCTTGGAGAACATTATGCTCGAGGCTCTCCACGACCATCATACTTCCATTTCCATTGGTGGAAGACCAATCTGCAACCTATGCTTTGCAGACGACATACATCTGTTAGCAGGTACTGTACTAACAAAGAACTACAAGACCTTACCAACAGAATAACATTTCAAATGCATATGGAAGCAATGAAAAGAGCAAAGTTATGATCAATGGCAGCAGCAAAGCAGAGATCTTTATAAACGGGGTACAGCTGGAAGAGGTAAGCAGCTTCAAATACTTCAGAGCCACTCTCTCTATAAGGACGGCAGCTCCACAACAGATATCCGCATCAGGATAGCAACAGCAAAAGTGGCAATGGCTACAGGCTAAATAGGATCTGGCATAGCCATAAGATTCACTACCAAGTACAAGCTGATAGTGGCGATCCTGCTCTACGGATGTGACACGCCGAAACGGAAAGGAGAATCCAGGCATTCGAGAACAATTAAGTGCCTGATCGAGGAGGCTGCTCCAGATCTCAAACAGAGAACATAGAACCAACGACTTCGTACGAAACAAGATGGCCACACCCCACATTCGTAAGACACCAGGAACCTCTACTTTCAACAGTCAAGCGACGTAAGCCGGTCTTCTTTGGTCATGTGACCCGACACGACACGTTGTTGAAGACTATCCTCCACGGCACCTCGGAGGGTGGCCGACGCCGCGATGGCCAGAGAAAGAACTGGCTTACGAATGTCAAAGGGTGGACTGGTAATCCTGTACAGGACCTGCTGACTATCGCCCAAAATAGGCAAGAGTGGCGGGCCCTGTCAGCTGCCACGTCTATCCATGTGCTCCCCCCCAACTAGGTGCCAGGCAAGGGACGATCAGACTGACTGACCCAACGTCAAGGGACAACTGGCTAATTTAAGTGTTTCATCGGAAGTATCTGGCTAAAGTTGCGTGTCCCATTTTAGACACATGAAATTATCATTGATAATCTCCATAATGCACTACTTAAATGTGATCGCATACTTTCCTTATTCATGGATTATTTAACAGAACTTTGAGACTTACGAGAAACTTGCGTGATAAACTGCAGGACGAGGAAGATGCAATACGTTATACTCAAAGAACAGAAGGCAGGTAAATATGGTAGAGATGGAAACAAGCAAACTGCTGGATATATCTCAAAACAACCTGAAACGATGGCCATAAATCATGCGTGATTTTAGGAAACAAAACATATGTCATTGAACTTCGATTTGAAGTGTTCGTAAGTGTCGTAACAGACACATGTTTATTCAACGATCGAGTTCCTTCTTTTCGAATAATAGGCACCGAGACAAAGGGGTGCTTCTAAAATTTTTTAAAAAGTGACGCTAAATCTTAAATTTAATTATCCCTATATATATATACAGTTTTCTTGCACTCACGTCTCATCAGACTCCCGCATTCCCTCGATCCTCCCTAAAAAAAAGACACATTTATACGGACAAAGGCCTTCTCCGTATCTTTGCTGCTATTCAGTGGATCTCTCTTCCGTACATCACATTCGTCACTCGATCGGACCCGTCACTATATACGTACATTCAAATGTTCTCTGAAAACATTTCTGTTCACTATAAGTACTATCCCTGAATTACTATCCTTGCCTCCTTTTGCAATATTGGGAACAGCTTTCTTATAGGTGGTTTTGCGACGCCATAAGAAAAATGGCTTACCTGTAGGTGGAGCTATGCAAATTGGTGACGTCACTATTACGTCACTCATCTTCTGCTCTCTCTCCTCGCTAAGCTCCCCTGCTATCGTCTCCTTCATCTTCGAATCCTTCCTTCAATTATTCCGAGAAATAATATCCAGAAATGAACAAAATTTTTCCTGAAGTCGCCTTCCCCATCTTCTACGAATCCTTCCTCCAATTATTCCGAGAAATAATATCCAGAAATGAACAAAATATTTCCTGAATTCGCCTTCCCCCATCTTCTTCGAATCCTTCCTCCACTTTTTCCCAGAAATAATATCCAAAAATATACAGAATTTCTCCTCCCCCCAAAATTGCGTAAAACTACCAAATCACTTAACTTCTTCACTCTGCACCTCTCAACCTTTCCTTGAATTCCACAACTGCACCACAAATTTTCGCGAAATTTCCACGCACACTCGCCATCTTCAATCCTCTCGAATTTCTATCGTCTGCTCACATCAAATCAAAACTTTTCCGCGCCAAATATCACATGACTAAAACCAGCCAATAATTAAACAACTAAAACCAGCGAATTATTTAATACAACTCCATGTCAATCACCATCACGTCACTCGAACAGTCCTCAACATTTGTCCTCTACAATAAAACCTACCCCTAACCCTAACCCAGGCCTAACCCTAACCCCACTTCATAAATCACACACAACACCAACCAATGCCCAACCTCACACCCCTCTCAAATATCGATCCTACCCGGTCTCCCCTCCCACAAAATAGCACAGCCCGCCGTGACCTAGTAAAACCACCTACATGTATATGAAAGTTCTGCCCAGTATTGTCTGTCATGTGAACTATTATGTAACTTCTCCATTTCTACACTGTTTATAGTACCTTTATGATATATCCACAGACTTACAGTACAATGTATGTGGATATATCCTTTCCTACCTTCCTCCATTGCTTTATATACGTTCTACTCTAGCTTGTACCTCATCTTTATGTTGTTTAGTGTGTATCTCACCGTCCACTGTCCACTACCTAAATGTTCATTATCATTACTGGTCAGCGCAGAGAGTGCGGCCTGTCTTGGTAGTGATGCTGCGCGATACAAGTACACGTATTGTTATTGTTGTTGTTATTAATGTTTGTGGGTGCGGCAGCCATATGCAAGAGAGACTACTCTAATTGCACTAAATTTGCCGCCAGTTCTCGTGTTTACGTCTGGATTCTAGCTTAGTATTTATATATTTTTTAAGTATATGAAAATGTGTGACAGCTGCCTTTTTATGAGAATATATGCAAGATCATACTAAACGTTGATAGGTGATTAAACGCGATGTTTGATCTCGAGAGCGACAAAGATAAAGGAAGCGACGATGATGACGGGCAGGACTGGTCGCTACCTTCTGCTTCAGACACTAAACATGACAGTCGGTTTACTGGGGATCCCAGCAACTCCACGGCTTTGGATTGGAAAAACAGAAGTGCAGGTGTGGTAGTTGAAACGTTGAATTAAAGATATATTTATATATTTAACTCGACGATGAGAATGAAATTCTTATTTACTTATGAATTATTTTGAAGTGACATGAATTACAACGAAAAATATTTTACATTTCCTCAGGGTCGGAATGGCCATTGTCAAGGCTTGGTCATCGGCGGACAATTATGCATTTTGACAGTGACTGCTTTTACGCACAGGTGGAGATGATTCGCAACCCAAAACTAAGATATGTGCCTCTTGGTATGTAGATTCTGTCTTCGTAAATCACACATGCATTGGTCATTTTGGATAATCCAACAGATGCCATAAAACCTCGATGTATTACTAAAAAGTTTAGCTTTTTATTTGAGTGCATAAGTTTCATGGAGGTAAGCTTTTCCAGTCGCCAGGCTAATGCTTTTGAAATGTGTGTCTTATAGGTATCAAACAGAAATACAGTTTAGTGACATGCAACTACCCTGCTCGTGAGAAAGGAGTCACAAAAGGCATAAGCGTGTCAGAAGCCATTAAAAAATGCCCAGAGATGGTGATTGTAAATGGAGAGGATTTGACTCACTACAGGGAACTGTCCTACAAGATTTCAGGTTTGATCTGTGATACGTTTGAAGTTATAGTTATCATTATTGTTATAATTGTTTTAGCAGATACATTTTGAATTTATAATCATTCTAGTTAATTTGGACTGGTAAATGAAAGGTGTGTTTTATAAAGTAATAAGATACAAGAGTAAATTGTTTTCGTTTCTTTATCTTTAGAATTTTTGCTGAAGTACACCCCTGATGTAGAGAGGCTTGGCTTTGATGAGAATTTTCTTGACATCACAGAAATGGTGAATCAGCGGATAAATAGTGGCTTAGCAAAGCCAGATGTGGAAGGTCATTTATATTTACCAGAAGGTGCGTAGATGCATATAAAAAGGACAGTTAAAAAACAACAACTTTCTGTGTGTGCGTGTGTGTGTGTTTAATTTAGATATGAATTTTCAAAAAAGAATAGAAATACTCTTCTCTTTGTTGAGAATATATATGATTGTGTTGGTAAAAACAGATTCAGCAAATGCATCATCATTTGAATGCCAGTGTGGATGTCACCATCGACTAGCAGTTGGCTCACAAATAGCAGCTGACATCCGCTCTGCACTGTACCATGAACTGGGTATAACAGGCTGTGCAGGAGTGGCCCACAACAAGGTGCTGGCTAAGCTGATCGGGAGTCAACACAAACCTAACCAGCAGACCACGCTGTTTCCAGGTCATGCTGTGCACTTTATTAGCCATCTTGACAGCCCACACAGGATCCCAGGCAAGTAATGATGGTGAAACAGACTGATATTATGTGACTAATTTCTTTTATCAATGTGACAAACATACACACTTACTAACATTGCAACATTCAAAACATGGAATTGACATTGTTATTATGATTATGTCGTTGAAGAATCCCCCTTAGTTAACTGCAGTTTACACATTATCTCACTATCCCTCCAGCACAAATATTGGGGTAAAGATGAAAGTGGCAACATAAAAAGGGTATATGTTCCATAACTAGGGAAAGTAACTTAGGGGAAATCCTTTCTGCCACAAAGATTGGGAGAGGGGAGGTGGCGTTGGCAAGATAACGAATTAAGACTGTAGTTCTCTACAAGATGGGTAATGCCAAGAAAACATGGGGGCATTTATTTATATTATCCACCTTTGTTTTTATTATCTTGTCAAAATATAATCCTAAATTGATCCTTTTTTCCTTACAGGGATAGGATGGGCTACCTGGGGACGACTTAAGACATTAGGTATTTTGTCAGTTACAGATCTGCAAAAATTTCCTCTTGAACTTCTTGAGAAAGAAATTGGCATTCCCCTGGCAGTCATGATATACAATTTGAGTTTTGGTGTGGATGATTCACCAGTTGTGAAATTCAGCAAGCCACAGGTAATTGGGTCATGCTAATTTATGATGACTACCACTTGTTGTACACAGTATTTTTAGCTTTTGCATTCACATGGTTCTCCACATGTTCGCAAGATACCCATGTTTGTTTGTGTCTTCACATACTTAAATACCCACACAAAAACGCATGCACGCACACATCCCTCCACCTTCGGACATGAATCAAATTTTATGCTATGCACATCATGTTGTGTAAGCTGGTGGTCACAAAGTCATGACAGATTTCTTTTTTTAAAAATTAAATAATACAAGAAATGAACTTTTCCCTTCTGAAGCTTGTTTCTATCTGGACAGACTTTAAGTGAAGAAGAATCATTCCAACAGTGTAGCAGTGAGGCGGATGCTCAGATTGGAATTACAAAACTAATAGACAGCCTGTTACCAAGGTGTTTTGTGCAGCTTAATTATTTCTTATTATTTCTGGTTTCTTATTCACTTACAGAGCACTGGAACATCTTGCATTAGATTACAGATAGGAAAAGAAGAAAAATTAATAACACTGCAGTAAATTGTTTCAAACAGTGGATATTTGAAATGTAAAAGAGAATAATTTGTTTCTTGGTAAGTTTTCTAGCTTTTATCTCTTCTTGTCTCAAACATTCTAAAAACAATTAAAACTGAGTATTTTTAATTATACGTGTCACATAAAAAGTGATTCTATTTTTTTTTCTTTAGTTTCCTTTGTTAAGTCCTGACCAATATGTGGGCATAAATTCTACAAGTTTAGACATTTCTTGAGATAACTTCTTGAAGAAGAATATTGCTGCTGTGTATTTTATCTAAATCAGGTTGATTGAAGATGGACGTACACCTCATACCTTACGACTAAGTGTGCGTAAAGACAGTGAACAAAGATGGAACAGACGTGAAAGCAGACAGTGTTCCTTGCCATCTAGCATCTTCACTAAGCTGCGGGCAGGTAAGTCATGGTATTTCATCACCAGTATTACCATGTTATTTATTTTTTAAAGTTAAAATATGTTGGGAATCTTTCGTTTCCATTTAATCTTAAATAACTGACAGTTCTTGATGCAATGTTTCACGTTTAAAATAGTTAAGTTTTTTTCTTTTTTGAAAAAAAAAGAATTGTATACCAGAAGAATCACTGTTAGTGCTGAAAGGATTGAAAGTGAAGAGAATCCAAGGATGCAGAAAGCTTGGATGAAATGATTGTGTAAGTGCCATCGTAAGCCTAAACATTTTCACTTGATTCCTCCATCCTAATCGTTTCATATTCTGATGGATTCTTGCAGGATGCACGGAAATTGCACAAGAGCGTCTAATTGCCATAGCAATGGACTTGTTTAAAAGGGTAGTGGATGTCAAGTGTCCTTTCCATCTCCGAGTTATAAATGTGGCCTTTACAAACATGGGTGAGATTGCCAGTAACAGCATTAGTGCTTTCTTATCATCATCCTTGTGTCACCCACTGCATAGCTCTGCTTGTCGGCCTGCACAGAACTCAATCTGTCAATTAACTCCTGCTATTGGTGCAAAGGAAGAATGTGATTGCCTAGTAGCTTGCACATCACATTTATTATCACGTGATGGATCAGAAGAGAGAAAGAGAGATGATCACCTGCAGCACACCACACAAGCTTTGGACTGCGAGACTCAGACAATGGACAAAAGGTGTGTCACTGGCATTGAACCATCATCTTCACCAGTGCCAGATTCTACTGTAAAGGCTTCACAATTGCACACAACACATGCTTCCAAAAGGAAGAGTGACAAATCTTTGGATTTCTTTAGGGTTAAGCAGAAAAAAACTGGAAGAGAAAAAAGCTTTGCAAGTATGTATTGCACAGAAAAGCCTCAAATGCCTGATCCTCATATGTCTGCTCTGCCACTGGAGGTAGACCCAGAGGTCTTTACTCAGCTCCCGCCAGAGATCCAGAGAGAAATTGTAGGTGAAAGTAGACATGTATTTTCACACACAATTAAAAAACAAGCTGAATGTAAAAGCCCCAGAAATGTAGTAAAGTCTTCACAGGCCAAAAGTTCTTCAACCAGTTTCTTATCAATTAAGTCTTTCTTCTGTCCTTCCATGTACACTGACAAGATAATACTGGAGGAGAAAATGAAAGAGGAAAATACCTACTCTGCATCTGTGGAAGACTCGTTAGTTGCCATTAAGGGTGAACAGGTGAATTTTGGTGAGAAAGCATCAAAAGTAAATGACCTGACCATTATAGCACGAGATGAGACACAGCCCGCAGAGTCACCATCAGCCTCTGGTTCCTGGATGTCATGCCAGAGAAGATACAGTTCTGAAGCTGGTGAAGGGGTCAACTGGTCTGCGAAAAAATCCCTGGTGCTTACAAATACTAATTCTAATGCTACAGATCTTGAAGTGCCAAAGTCTACTTTGCATGAACAAGGTGAAAAACAAAACTGTCTGTTAAGTATATTTTCCAGTGAAATGTCAGTCCCAGCAGGCATTGCACCAGACGTCTTTGCTTCTCTTCCCCCTTTCCTCCAGCGGGAAGTTGCAGCAGATGCTGCTTTACAAAGACATAATATGGCTACTTCGTTAGTGGAATTAAACAATTTTCAAGGACTGGAGAAGAAGGCCAAGAGAAAAGGCCGCCCTAACCAGTCACATTCCATGCTGAATTATCTCAAAAAGAAATAGAGCTTTGTGGGACTATTATCTGAATTTTTTCCTTTATTAGAAAGTTTTTTTTTTCCTTTTTGACATCTGAGAGAAAAATCAATAGTTATTATTTATGTTTTATCCTTATCCTTTCTTTCTCACCTTGTCCTCCATATCTTTCACCCATAAACTGTATGTGAGGGAGCTAGAGGGAGAAACTGATGATTCGTTTTTATGGTATTTATCCAAATACAAATATGAAAGTCATTTTGTCTAATACGTATGGAAAGACCAGGTGGATGGGCATCAAGGCAGAAAGTATACTTAATCAGACTCTGTACTAGATATATCATTAATATATCACTTTACCCATGCATGTAGTAGTATAAATTCTGACAATCACTATTGTCAAGAAGTTCTGACCAGTATTTGCAGTAGGCTGTGGTTGGATTGTTGTTGCTTTCTTACATGTATGATAGGTTCTTTTTTTAAATAAGGGTCAGTGATAAATAGGCAAGCAAGTGGAGGATATGATTTCTGTAAAAAAAACCCTCATAATGCAGAAACTGTAAGGGCCGTGAATTATAAGCGGCTCATCGTGTCTAGGGGAGCCGAGCCTTCATTTTTCGCTGCCTTTTCCTTTTATTGATAACTTCCCTTGCTGGCCAATGTACGCATCCGAAATCTCTCATCACAAGGCAACGATGTCTCCAAAACAAATGAAAAAGAATTTTTTTAAAAATTAGACGCATATTGTTTTTGCTGTTCCTAATTGCAGTTAAAAATATGACAAAGAATTGTTTCCTCCACTGCGCTCAAGGAGCCAGTCCCCGCTCCCCTTCGTCTGCTTGTCATGGTATCGTCCTGTCCATAATTGAGTTTCCCTTTAGACCCTGCCTGTCTTAGCATCTGTTAACAATATCAGTGGCGTAGGAACCGGGTGGGGGAGAGCGCCCCCTCAAAAAAGATACTGAGGAGGCAATAATGTGAACGTCGTTTACAGTCGGCTTATTTTTGGTGGTAGTGGTGGTGGTGGGTGATCGATGTTTTACGCCGAGCCAGCAGCTAAGGCTATATCACGGCAAGGCAGCCAGTCCTGTCAACAGATGCCACACAGAGAAAGAACAGCGTGCTCGACACGGAGAGCTGAATCCAGGACAGCCAACATTCACTGTATTGGTGTCCCCAAAAGCCGAGCATCTTCTTACGCCACTGAATATATTTATACTCGTACGTTAGTAGATCTTTTTCACTCAAGGATCCTTGCGTATTCAAGCAAACTTGTCCTATCTATATCCTGGTAGTGTCCAAAAATGGACTCTTCTCCCCCAGCCCAGTCGATCCCCCAGCCCTCCTTTGACCTGCATCTTTGTATCTTGAAACCCCCGTGTCTTTAATGAGATCGCCTTTTTTTTTTTTTTAACCTTTTAATGAACTTGAACTTCTGTCGTAACCTTCAGCTCAGCAGACGAGAGGTGCAGGGGTCGTTTTCAGGGGCGCCAAGGTAACCGTTTCCCTCGTGTGTGTGTGTGTGTGTAAAAATTATACACACATTCAAGCGGGGACTACATCTGGAGGTTTTTAATTTCCCCATCTTCGTGTAGATCTCCTGACTTTACCCCAGACCTCTTTTTACAAGGATCTCATTTAATTTGTTTCCCGGTTCTTCAAAATCTGTAAACAAGAGTATCTCCCAGATGACCCAGTCCAAAAATGGTGACATATATTAGAAACCTTTTTTCTCAAAATGTATGTGACCGGTGTTCTAGTGGACGGACAATCACATCTCAATTTGTTTCAATTATTACAGTTGAAGAGTTTATTATCATAATGTGAAAGGGTGTGTAAAAAAATTGATAATTATTTTTCCAGGTGAATAAATATAATAACTGCTATGTATAGTTTGTAAACGTGGTCATGAGAGGGAGAACCCTGTTTACCAGATCATGATTCCAGACGAAAATAACAGTTGCGACGACCCCAAAATTAAAAATCTCTTGAACCCATGCACTATGATCATTCGAGTTCAGCGCTGGAAACATATCGGTCAATGTTTTGTTTTTAAGTGCGGAATGGATTGTAAAGGGCACAGTGTATGCTTGCGGTACACGTACAAGTACATTGCGAGTGCAGAACGCGTGCCACGGACCTTGGTGACTAGAACTTTCTTTGGCACCTGGATGTGAAATGTGAACGACCTTGTTTTCCCCGCAGGCGTCGGGACACGAAAGTACAAGTTTGGTGCAGAAAAGTCAATGACCTTTCTGCGCTGGACAGCATTTTCTCGGTCGCGTAAGTTGGGGGATCCCTTTCTCCCTTAATGTCGAAATGAGCTCTTCCACAGCAGCCCGTCGTTCATCGTCGCCACAGGGATGTTGACGACACGGAATTCCTGTCGAAAGTGGTAAATCTTACTTCAGACCCCCACCACAAGTTCTGTTTATTATGGTGTGAATGTTTAGTAACATTTTCTTCCAGTTTCTAATTAAAATGCAGTCGTGACTGCTAGCGCTTAAGATTTTATATATTTTTTTCACCACTCAACTTTTTTGTCTGGTTTTGAACCTTTGAACACATATTATTCTCATCGCCGTCACCACAAACTTCACTGCCGTCTCTCAGACAAAACAGACAAGATTTTCTTTTGGTCTGAGTTTATCTACGCTCCAGTACTGCAACACCTTTCCACCACTGAAGCTGACACCATCAATAAATAATAGTTTATCCTGCACCATCTCAAATTTATTCTTATACGTCAGACTTCATAAAAAAAATGAGTTGTGCCCAAGGCTAGATTTGAACCAACAGCCCACCATCCTGTGTCTTAGGCGACAAATGTTTTACGGTTGTTCGAGATACCCAGCTTCCTGACGTGACCGCCTGCCAACCCTTTTGTCAGCGAACAAGGTACTTCTCACAGTGTCCGCCTTCATACCCACTCCCCGACTCTCTTGCAAGTAATAAAAATAAATTCCATGACTTTCCGCGTAGTTCACACTAAACAGTCTGGCTTAGTTTTTCTTGCGACGATGGGGTAATCTTTGTCGAAACACGTCTACGGGAACTTGAGGTTTATTTTTGTCATGCAGTCTTGATTGCCTTTACGGCACAAGCGCTTAGTTCTTTTGTCCTGTCCACATTAGATGGGGTCACAGCTGTAGTCTCCAGAGGCGGCAGTTATGAAGCGAGGACAACCTAGAACATTCAAGAAAAAGCGTCGTTTCCGGTTTTTAAGCGGTGCCCAGACCCTGCAGATGATGGCTTACCTCTAGGATTGTATAGTTATAAAGCGGTAGCAAAGATGTCATGAGATAAAGAAATGAGGTAGTGTTCACAGGGTCCAGTTATGGCACTGTAATTACAAAAATAAGACTTTTTTGCTTGAGTTCCCCATTTTGCCCTGGGAACAAACAATTAACTTACTCTTGTTGCATAACTACAGCCCCTGGAGCCACATACCCTATAGGGCCAAAAACAAGGTTGGTTGGTGCATGGTGTTTCATGCCAAGACAGCAATAAAGCCTGCATCACGGCGAGAGATTGTTAGATTTATTGAAGCTGTGGAAGCAAACTTCCTGATGATGAGTTGAAACAAAAGGGAGCAGTTTGCTAAAAGATGTGGTCTCTGAAAAGGCCAATATTAAAAATCTGTGAATGAAATTAAAACCTTAAAACTGATAGTAAAGTTTCAGAGGTAATTCTGGGCTGCGGCCTTGCGGGATTCCCGCAAAATTTCGCTGAGGGGCGCATAGTCTGAAAGTCAGCGCCACCATGCGCCCGCAAAAATCCCGTGGCTGGCGCACTTTTGAACACGCGATGCGGCACTTCAGAAATAATTGTTGTCATTCTGCTTGCTGGTTTGAAACCGACCCACTAGAATGGATGCTAATGACTGGACAGTTTTCAAGCTGACCAGTTGTTATCCATCTGATGCAACCTGCTCGATATTTCGCGCCAGGAAGTAAATTGTTGACGCGCCCACAGCGAAAACATTTGGGACGGAAGAGATCAAAGGGTATCGGAAGCAAGCGAGTTGAAAAGGAAGTGAACGTACTGTCAACTCTGTTTGACTTTTCCTTCACGACCAGAACAGCAGAAGCTGCCCCGGAAAGTAGAAATCGACAAGGACAGAAAGAAACAAACTCGTCAGAGTGTGGCGCACACATTGCTGGAACTGAAAATGTAGACAACGAAACAGACAAATTGAGACAGAGACCGCACGTGAAAAACCACGCATGCAGAGAACCTGTCAGTGTGAATGGCTGAAGAAATGGCCTTGACTAATGAACGAGGAGGAAGGCATGAGATGTAAATTGTGCATAAAACAATCAGAATAACGCGTTTACAACCCCGGGTGTCTTAAGTACCGAACGAGGACGCTGCAGAGACATTCAGACTTACGAACACAGGCACTCTTTGGAGGCTGAAATTCTTCAGAAAGATTTCAATTTTCAAACTGTTTTCAATTCTAATTTATTTCTGGCCTCATGACCTTTTCGGAACTTATGCCGGCGGTATTATATAAGACTTAAAAATAACGTGTTGCGAACATGATACAACATCACAGGACAGAAACTATCAGGGTTGCTTTTGCGACAATCTGTGCAAGAACATTAATGACAGGTTCCCAAAAGATGCAGGTGATGTTGCCTCTGCATTTTTGAGTTCTTTCCATGCGCCCTATCTTTTTCCTGTCTGCAGAAGACAGAACACCCTATGGAGACAAAGAATTAAATATCTTAACAGATTTCTTTGGAAAACCAGCACAAGTGGGCAGCAAATTTAGTAAAACCTTGCTTGACAAAGCAGCATGTTTAGAGGAATGGATTGTGGTCAAAGAAACTGTAACGCAGAATGCATATCGGAGAGATTCCACAAGCTGTTTGATTTTTACAGGGATTCATTTCCCAATTTGCTGGTTCTTGGAAAGCTGTGCCTCCTTATACTATACCACAATGCAGGCTGTGAGAGGGGGATTCGGCCATCAAAACCTAATAAAGTCTTCTCGTAGAAGTTGCCTCGAGGAGAAACATTTAAACCCCTGCACTAATGAGACTCATGAAAAGTGTCTAAACATTAGCTCATAGCCCAGTGAGATGGACACAAAGACTAATTGGTTTGCAAATTTAGGATGCTATGATCACACTAATGATGATGAAAGATAATTTATCGATATAGAAGAAAAAGATATCTATGTGATTAATCTTCAATTTCTTGTGATTAATAAAGTATTTTGTTGTATACCAAATATTTATCGGAAAAACCAGTGAAAATGTGTTTGTTTCGAGGGATCCCTTGTTTCATTTGAAGGGCCCCCTTTTTTTCCATTGAGAGGGCCCCAGAGCCCCTCTTTTTGAAATCCTAGAATTACCTCTGAAGTTTTATGGTTTTGAAAGTGAAAAAAAAGTTGCCAGCAGAATGGATCTGAACAACAAAGCAATGACATTGCTGGTAAAAAAAAAAAAAAATGCTGGTGGACATTCTAGAAAAGCAATAAAAATGTGTACAACAGTAAAATTTCCAGTACACCAAGGTAAACTAGGGGTTCCTCTCGTAAAAGGTGGGAATGTGTGGCATGGATGTGGCCTTCCGGAAGTCTGCAAAGGACAACTTCCTGCCATCAAACAGGACAGTCAATAAGTGGCCATAAATACAGGAACAGTGAGGGCATGCAGCTTATTCTGACCCAGAGTGTCTCGATGGCACTGCCTTAGGAGCTGCACATAGTAAGCCCTAAAAACCAAAATCTAAAACCAGCCCAGTTTATAAGTCAAAGGGAACAAAAAAAAAAAGGGAGGCAGTTACTCTGGAAGGCAGATGTGTTTTTGTCTTTGACAGAGACTTACCTTTTGCTTACCAATATTAATTTCCAAAACTGGAGGTACATGCAATAGAGTCAGGTTCCCCTATTACACTTGACAATATTACCGCCTACTCTTGCCAACTTTCTTGGTTCTCTGCCCTTCCCCAAGCATACCCTAAATGACAGGCAAGTTCTAGTATAAACGAGACTGTTGTCCAGTTATAAGTAAGCTGTATCTGTGACATGAGCACAGCACGAGCAGACTTGAAAGCCTTGGTCAAAAGAGCAATGGTAATTTACTTTAAGTGCTTATATAATGATGCTAATGTACATGTTTTGCGCACACTTTTTAATCTAAGTATTCTGAGCTCATCCTTCACCTTTACTACAAAATCCTTCAGCAATAGAATATGTATATTTATTTTCTCTGTTCTACACAGCTTGCGCAGTCAGAATGTCTGTACTGTAACTGCGGGGTTCTTTCTCAGTTTTATTCTGGCTGCATACACGCTCTTGTCCAGACGGTCAAAAATTTTGACAACATGCATGACAATTGCAAAATAAGCCCTTTCTATTCTGCTGGTTCATATTGGCTTTGGTGGTCTTTATCTGGACAGTCTGTGCTATATCAAACCCTTCTAGTCCATGTACTAAAATGTGTCGTGATGTACTTTTTTAAAATTGTTCATTAAGCATATCACCCAGGAAGAAGTATGTTTGGTATCTCTCAAAATCTCATCAGACACTGGAACAAACGTGAAAAACGTCCTTACTTGTAATGAAGGAAAAATTCAACTATAATGCCAAACTAAAATGCAAAACCATGGTTACTAAAAACAGAATTATACTTTTCCTTGGCTCCTTGCAGCTGATTCTTGATCCCTCTTAATTCTTTACTTGTTTACATGAGTATAATTTTTTAAGCAGAAAAGCTTGCTGTTGTTATAATAACGGAAATATCATCCTGAGGGTCAGGCATGTTTAAATCAACTTCTGAAAGCTACCATGCTTATTCAGAGGCATTTGTCTGTATTTGAGAAGTTACTTCTGTTAACCATTTACCTGCCAAGCTGGCCTCCAGCAGCTGTGTAGTACTTGTTAAAATCTAAACGCAAAAGCAGCTGGGTCAGGTGAGGGCTAGCGTTATGGCTGGATACACTGGATAAAATGCGAAACAAGATGTTGGACTGTCGCTGGAAGCTCTGTTAAATACAAAAAGCAAAAAAAAACAAAACAAAAACCCTTGAGCTCTACTCAAAACACAATTTTTTAAAAAACAGATACAGTGTTGGAAACAGAATAATAGAAAACTATAGTGGCAATACTTAGATTGCCAGTTCTTCATGGTAGGTCAGGAAGAATGATTTGCTGATATACCTTGGTGATAGTGGTCAGCTGTGCATGTTCTGTGGCCACATGTGGTGATGTGCTGACAGCAAGGAGTCGACAGAAAGATGAGCAGAGATCCAGAATTTCATACAAACAGTGCGAAACCTGCAATCCATGACAGCTTCATGGGGCAAGAGACGAGCTTCAATTATTTCTAGAGCAATTACTGTTTACCCACTAATCTGTTTTAGAAAGTAAACATTTCAACACAAAATAAAAAAGCCTGGCGCAGAAGGCTGGTGAATTATCACCCATCTCTGTTACACCCTCATCAACCTAGTCTTTGTAGTCTCAAACGCTTTTGCAAGAGCTTATGTTCTGTAAAACCAGTCTTGTAGAATTTAGCTAAATTTGCAGCACATCTTACCCCTCAGAACAAACTGCAACAGATAAAAACAAACAAACACATCCTCTTGCCATACTATGTCTATTTGCACCAAGAGTATTGTTAACCTTCAAAAGGTCTTCACTGGCTTCTGTCATAAAAAAATAAATAAATAAATAAAGGGTCCTACTGATACAGCATCCAGTATACACTATTCATTAGTCGATTTTTTTCATGTTAAAATGTGTACCCCTATTTCAAAACTCCTTTTAGGACAAAGGAACTAACATCAGAAGGAGTAACTACCTCAAAGGATACACCAGAGCTTAAAAAAATAAAACTGAAGGGCATACCGACTTCATGTGCACAAAGCTCTGTGCCAGCAATGCTGCTAGGAAATGCTCATGCGCCAGTTTAACAGCCTCAAAGTCACGTGTGGAATTAATCTTATCCAACAACAATCCGTACTGTGACTCGATAACATCAACCTGTTATTAAAATGACAAAATGTATGAGCTCTACAGTGCAAGTAAAAATCTAGTTAGATAACTTTGTTTTGCTGCGACTTAAAATAGTATTCTTAAAAACCAATGGCTAATAAAATTTACTGAATAACCTACATTTCCCCAAGACGTGCATATAAAGTGTATTTTGATAAACACATCCTCAGTTTAATAAAAAGTTTCTTCTCTATTATTCCTAATTTGTTCTTGTCAATAAATTAAATTTGCGTACACAATGGCAGCCCCAAACAAAACACGAACACACATATCACACAGACCCTAACTGGTAATTTTATATATTCACACATAACAAACAGGTTAAGGTTTCTGATTTACATCCCAGTTCCTATATTATCACGCAAAAAGTTCTTTTCATTCTGGTAAATAGTGAAGGACAGTTCACAGTAATCTTTGCAATCATATTTCACCTTCTGTAAGCAAACTCTTCTGATCCAGAAAAATAACTAAGTAACTAAGAGGAGTATGTGGAAGCTATTTCTCTCATCTTAATCAGGAAGGATGCATTCACTCTGACCAGATCTACCTCAACAGATTAGCCTTGATGGGTCAGTGTGCCATAGTATCATAGCTGCTGCTATTCTAATGATAGCTCTTGCATGAAAAATCGTTAGCAACACAGGACTAACCACCTCCAGGCACATTTTCTGTCTAGCTTCCTTTTTGCTCTATTTTTGTTTTTGTTTTTTTTTTAAAAATAAAACTCAAAGGGCCATGCATACCCTAGTCATAACCTGCATACTAAATTTCTGTATATCTAAATTTCAAATGAGCACCCTTTTCTGACTAGCGGCTGTGTAACTGTAGAAAATCTGCTATATGATTCAACTAAACATTAAATTTTGATGGAGATAAAAGTAATACAGAAATTATCAGACTGCTTACAAGACTTAACACATACAGCAGCTTATGAGTCAACATGTCCATTTAAGTGTTTGAGGAAAAAAAAGAAGGAAATGTAACAACTCAAAGTACATTACAGTGTCCTGCACAATGCTTTCAACAACCCTGACCTGTAAATAATACTGCAGGTTATCGACTAAGAAGGACATGTGGTGTCGCAGTTGCCACACCATCTTGGTATCTGCAGGGTGTGCACCATCTTTCATTTTCTTACTGCACATTTGTAGTGACCATAGTGACTGTAAGTCTTGCTGTGTCCGCCGCACAGCTAGTAGGAACTTGAAAACGCGGTTATACCTATAACAAAGGATTTACAAGTGGAATCCCCTCCAACATGAATTTGAAAACCTAGTTGTTAATAACACTGAGAATTACATTCAGTTTTTGTGAATAGTTTGGGATAATGTCTCCACCCACACCCAAACCCACATCTGCATAAAAAATATAAAGTCATGAAGGGAACTGTAAATTTCTTCACATCATGACCTTCATAAAGAACTAAATTCTACTGAATCTAGAAAAGGAAGTTGATTTTAAAATGTGTGTGTGGGTGGGTGTGAATTTATAGGGGTATGTTTGCGTGCACATGTAGTGGTAACTAAAATTTGGAAAAGATGCATCCCTCTTGCAGGACTTTACTTCTTGAGGATGGACTGAGTGAAGAAAATATGGAGAGGCCACTGAACTGTGTAGACCAAACCAAGACAGTTCCAGCCTGTCTCTACAGCCACAACATCAGAATTCAGCAGAGTTCCATCTGAAGTCTCTGTTGAAAGAACAACTTTATTATTATTCTTATTATTCCTTTTTGCCCCCAGTGGAGCATAGGGCTGCAATTACACTCCGCCATCGAACCCGGTTCTGGGCCTCCCTCCCCAGTTGGGCCCATGTCATTCCAGCTGCCTCCGCCTTGCCGTGGACCGATCTTCTCCACGTCTGTCTGGGAAAAACAACTTTAGTTCTAGGTAATCTTTTGGATGACAAGAATCTTTCTGACCTAAAGCCACTCTAGTCACAGTTGTGAAATTCTAGTCATGAATCAGGAGACATGTGAAAAGAGAGAGGAAATGATTCTGTAGTGATGTGCTGTCATGGATGGTCTTAAAAGTATATACAAGATATTTACTTTTCTCCTCTGTTTTTAAACTGATGCCAGTGGGACTGGGTGTGGTGACTGTCAGTCGAAAACGCTGCAGTACTGCTTCATTCTCCAGCAATACATTTCGTGCTGCCTGCTGGAAGGCTGTGTTTACATCTGGAGGAAATAAAATAGACACTCTTTTTTCACCTTGTCCAACTGGATCTTAAACACCTTCCCTCTTATTGGTTCAAGTTCATGTCACCACAATATTATGTCATGATCTTTTATAACAAATATATAATGGATAACTTATTATGAATTTAACTCACTGGAGTCGTTCCCCTTCGGCACAGGCCGCTCTCTCTGGACGCATGAATTTTTGTCATTTTCAAAAAATTATAAAAATATAACCTTGTAGGATATAGCTATGGATTTTGATTTGTTAGATAGATAAATATTAGTAGAATTCACATGTTTTTAACTGAATTCGCATGAAGCTCGACTATTTTTACAGTTAGATATCCGGCAGGGTAAGTAAACGGTATCCCATAAAAAGTTGTTTTGGAGTAGACTACCACAAGAAACTATAGGTCCTATGACCACAAATATGGCCCCCAACCCAGTTTATATGTCAGAAACACACGTGGAATGATCCTGTGCAGCAAGCACGTCGGTTCAGTCGTCATACAGCATCTTGAAATAAAGTTCGAGTGCCTTTTGCACTCAAAAGCGTTCTTTGAATCGCCATTTTCGAAAGGCAGTGACTAGGTCTAGAAAATTCTAAATTTCGTCGAAGAAACAATCGAGTAAATAATGCCAAGGAAGGTAACTCTAGATAAATGATTCCTTAAGCGATTTCCGCAGTTAGCTCCCTTTTTTTACCTATAGAAATCGAAGAAAAAATATTTAACACCCTCCATAACACGTCTTATGGAGCGACTTCAGCGACTCACGCGGGCCTCCGTAAAACGCTCTACGGAGCGACTCCTATGAGTTAAAGGTCTACAGAGCACAAAAATTATTTTCAGTGAGTTGAGTTCAGTATGAATAAGGTGCTATTTTCTCATTCTTGCGATACAAACCTACAAACATCACCATGGACAAAAGAAGTAAAACCTGATGTGTATCTTGAGAAAGAAGAGGGGTTATTTGAGTATTTTAGGAAATACTATCTTGTACTTAACCTGGATGAACTATTTGATAAAAATATTTGCAGACAAAGCTTGGCAAGCATCAAAATCGCCCCTCTGATGTTCATCGAAGGGTCAAAGACACTGAGACTAAAAAACCCACCATGTTCTGTGCTGCCTGTGGGAGGCCCTTTAAGAAGGTGCTGAGCTTGATCAATGAAGGCAAGAAACAGCTCCCCACGTCCCAGCAAGAAAAAATCCTTCATGACTCGTAGTTGGCCAGTCAGGTCTGCTTCCTGCACTACCATTACCCACAGTTGCTGCAACAGTAGACAGACAGCTGAGCTGATATCATAGCAGTATGTTAGTAGGTGGCATACAGCAATAGGGAAAAGCAGAGTCAATGTCACAACAGCACAGATTACATATCAGATTCATCTCACCTCTGCCACATGTGTGCGTATCTTGTCTATGAGGCTTTCGAATGCTGAGGCACTGAACAGTGGCTGTTGTGCAAGTTGCTGGATGTTTTTTGTAAACTCTGCTTCCCGTCCTTTCATGAATTGACCTAGCAATAGGTTGCACGAACTTCATGATACAATGGTTGATAAAACATTTTTGTACATTAATTCAAGCTGTATCTGAGGAAACTGTATAGGTGAACTGCTTTTGTGTATAATCTAATTTTTTTCATACTCCTCAAGGAAGGATTGAATAAAGTTAATGTCTAAAATTAAAAAAAAAAGTTTTCATTTCTTCAACTCTTCAAGAATTGACCTATTAATAATAATACCTTGCTTAATAAATCCTTCATAGCACTTTGAACTCTCAAATTCTGGCATAGCCCAGATGTTTCACGTTTTGTGCTTATTTTGTACACCCACAAACAAGCATGCTAAAGCAGATTATGCCATCTATGCCTTTGGAAACACTTTACAGAGTCTTCATGCACGAAGCTCCACTCAAAAGATATGTGGGTATATTCCAGATAAGATTTATCCACTATAAGAATACAAAATAAAGCAGAGTTAATGCTCAGAGTGATCTGTACCGGAATGCTGGGTGGCCTGCTGATTTGTCTCAAACATCTGCACAGATTCTCCAACGAACAATATTTTGTTGGCAACACGTAGTGGGATGTAGCTAGGCAGCAGCTCAGCTTGGACAACATGCCCAGTCAAATCTGATGTGCTGTCAACGTCTGGTAAGGTCAAGCTCCGCTGCAAAATATCATTATTTTTAGTGCACACATGACTGTCAACGAGGTCGCATCAACACAGTGGTAGTGAAGAAAAAGAATAAAAGATAGCTTTGTATTCAGTTGACTCACATAGATCCAGCAGTATGGGGAAAATGTTACAAGGAAGATGGACTATAGAGCAGAAAACATTAAACACCTGCAAGGACTGGAGAATTAATCCAGCAAACAAAAATAAAATCGATATGGCACAGATATGGCATTTGAGACTGTTAGAAGATTAAAAAAAAAACAGCAATGGGGCCACAGTGTCAGAAAAACGGTCCAGAACATTGGCAGGCAAAAGCAACTAAAAGCACAGATTATCAGTATTCAGCAGACACCAAACAACAAAAACTTAAGGGCACTACAAGAAAAAGAACAGGAAAAGCTAGTCTTCTCAAGACAGTATCGCAAAGGGACATCACTCTATCTCATGTCTTGCAGAAGGTAAATCTACTTCTGATTTGTCCCTTTGTTGTCATTTATTTTTATTATTTGGCAATAGTTGGGGGTAATATTGGTGGTTAAGGACTGATGATAACCAATTCTATATTTTTGCTGCCACCACCACTATTACAACAGAGACTTACAACTACAAATCAGTCTGCAAGTCAAAAGACTTTCAAAGAAAGGGATAGTTTGGTAGTGGTAGTACCATCTATATTAATAGTATTCACCTTCTTCTGAGCATGAGCAGCTACATTAACCCTTTGTTTTGTGAAGCGCTCTGAATTAGCCTTTCATGGTGGGGTGAAGTACTAAATAAATTTACATTATTATTATGATCTGAAAAGTATGAGATGATCTTAAAATCTAATATCAAATAGTATCATTTTTAAATTGAGACTAACTCATATATATTAATCTTATTGTTGTTCTAAAGACATGAAACAAGAATAAGAAAGATGAATGCAGACCCTCTCCTGACTGGGTTCAAATTTATGTCTTATGTTTGTAATTGTTCTTTGTTAAACCAGAATCTATCCTGTAAGTCACAGATTCACATTCCCACATACCAATGCCTGCATTTGGCGCCCAGTAATTCCCATGATGCCCAGATCTCTGTCATCCTCCTGAGTTTGCGCACTGGCTTTAGCCATACCTTTGGCTTCAGTAGGGCTCCCCACAGCCTGCTGGATGAAAAACTCCTGGCTGGGGTCAGGAGTCAGTCCGTGCAGCATCCATGAGCATAGCTGCTTGAACATCACTCCATGGCAGACATGCAGAATCCTGTATCAAGACAATTGTAGTGCACCTGTATGTTTTCAAAGTAATACATAACCAATTGATTATTTTCTGATGTCAAATTAATTTCTAAACAGCAGGTATAGTCCACTTGTGAACACTAATATAAAATGATTGACTCTTACCCTTGAACAAGCTAAGTCAACTGCCCATCACTCTTTTTTTCAGGAGAAAAGGTATCAAATCATTTTAAAAATGTTTTGCCACTAAAACTAATTGCAGAAGTTCTTTTAAAACCAAAAATTATTTGTGACACTTGGATCAAATAAACTGTGCAGCACAACACCATTGTATAAGAAGTTAAATATGACTTACCTTTCTAGTGCATCCTTAACTTTTGGCAGTCCACACACTGCATTTCTGTGAAGAATATCCAACAAGTAACAGCCATGAGCCTGAAAGCAAATGTCAAAAATATGACCCAATAGCAAGATCTATATCACCATTTCCTGTCCTGCTGTAATTAGTAGTTTTTCCCACTTTAAAATGCACACCCCAGAAATTTTATTAACAAATCAGAGTACCAGTTTCATTGCAACAAATAATTACTGAAATAAATAAATGATCAGAATTACAGTCTACGTGTGAACACACAAAGTTGGAATATTCAAGTTCAGTTCAGACTTTTGACCTGATCAGATGTTTGTGGGCTTGGGATAACAGATGAAGAGAAGGGTATAAATAAACAGATATGTACCCTGTACATGACAATTTGACACAAGATTAAGAGAGGTCTATTAATTGATACTTGCCAATACACAATAATTCAATAAAGGCTAAAGAGATGTCTACAAATAATTAAATACCTTGTACATGACAACTTGATAAAGGATAATCGGAAATCTACAAATAAAGAGATATTTACCCTGTGTGTGATAATCTGATCAAGAACTGCACTCAGAGCTTGGAAAAGAAGCTGAAACTAGAAATATTTATATGTTATTTAATTATATGCCATTATTTTTCCAGCGTTATGATAAAGTAGGCAAACATAGTCTTCTGACCTTTTGGTCACTACAAGGTAAAGAGTTAAAAAAACACACTTTTCTTGTGGGGTGTTTTGGGTGGGTGGAGGGTGTTGAAAGGGCAGCGCATATCTCTTCTATCTTATTGCATTTCTTTCCCCAACACTCTGCAGAGTCAGGTATTCATTCAACAGCTGAGTCGGCTCTAACCACTCAGCTATCTGGTTTCTACATGTGATGATGCAACGAGAATACAAAAACAAAATTTTAACAAAAAAGATTCTCAACAGTTCTGCCCCTTTAGCAAAAGTTAGATGTAGTGAAGTCCTCAAACTCTGAGCTGCAGAGATAAGCTTTATCTATACAAAACAACCATTCTAAAAAATCTCTTGTCATATGTCCTACAAACATTATTTCTACATAAAGTCTTTAATAACACTACTGAACAGCTTAGCCTGCAGGTATCTTTATGACTGAGTTTTCAGCAACTAGTGGAAATTAAGAGATAGAAACAGGACATCTGCAAGAAAAACCTTCCCCAAAAGCTCTGATGTTATTATCACCAAAGAGATATACAATTTCTAACATTCATTGATTTTGAACATTTAAAATGCTCTTCAAACTGTTTTACAAACTATTTATGTTCGTGAGGGAAAAAAATTTAGCTAGTAAAAAACACAATTAATGACAAGACTGTATTGACTACATACTGGTATGGAGCTTAGACATCTATTTGTAGCGGCTAAGCCTACAAATTGAAGAACGTTGTTGCTGTAAGCTGAAGAAAGCTAAGAATGGAGATGTAAATAATAATGGTTGTAAAATCAAAATCATCTTGCAAAAACATTTACTCTAAAATTATTAAAGCCATAGAACATTGCACAATGTGTGTACTTGTATACAAAACCAGAGATATGCTCATACAGATTATAAAACAATCAAAAAGCAGTAGCAGCTGGATGCCTAACCAAATGGATGCAACCAGTAAACTGATCTAAATGTTGAGTTCACTGCCACGGGCAAAAATGAGCCACAACCTTGGAAAGAATCCTGTAATTTACAGTATAAATGCCACCTTATTCTAGGTATGAACAAACACAGACTTCTCACTCAGCAATATGAATAGTAAGCAATAATGAACAACGCCAAATATAGCTAACAGTTTACAAAAATAAAAACTCACAGTCTTTACCATCATGCAAAAAAATGTAATTCAATGCCATTAGAAATGCCAAACTATCAAACTAAACACAAGTTATGATTTTCCTTTAAAAATAATTGGTTTTATTTGTCAAACTTACATCTTGCAGCTTGTATTGTAGATGCGACACTGGCAAATGTGGATCTCGGAGGATTTCTTGTTCAAGGTCCAAAAGTGCCTGGCGATAGTCTTGCAAAACCTGGTCTAGTCCACAGCAGAAAGACTGTATGTACAGCCCATGTGGAGCAGATTTTGAATCTTGAACTAAATAAAAGCATAACACACATAAGAGTCATGAGCAAAACCAAAATGTGGCAGTTCCTTGCAAGTAATCATATTCCAGGTTGGCATGGGAGAAGGGATAAATTTTGAGATATTTAGAACTAAAAAGCTGGTATAAGTAAATATTCGAGAGGAATTTTAAACTGAGCAGACAACTAAAACTCATCTCACAGTGAGAAAAAGTGACATGAGTTTATTACAAAGGGACTAACATTTACACCTGTTGTTTAAAAAATGCATTGCATCCACTAAATAGTATTATTAAAATTATCAATGTTCTCTTGTAATAGTTATTTTCATTAGACCAGAAGTTCAGCATTAATCACTGCTTATATTGCAGATCCTCTCCAACTGTACATTGATGGTCAGTCTTCTGTTAATTGAAAAAGCTAATTATTATGTTGAAATTAACCTTGCAGAGCAAAGATCACAAACTATTTAAGTGTGAAGGACAATAATAAATCAACAACAGAACACAAAAATGAACACATGCAAAAAGTATGGATAAGAATACTTTACTGTTATAATATAAACATACGTCTGGTCTTGATGCTGAAGCTAGATCCATGGTTACAAATAAATCTCTGAAAAGTATTGTACTGGGTTCCAAGACGACATAAATCATTCAATATTGTCACTTCTGATGGGTGAATGAAAGGCAAATCTGCAACAACCTTAAAAAAAAGGACAATCAACATGTCAGATAATGGGAGTTGCAACAAAAGGTATTTGACCAAACTCCCTTTCTTGATTTAACTGGGTGGCACTTAGGAGGTATGAGAATGATTTTAATTGAGGTTCTACGTCATAATTAGTTTGGAACCCTTATCGCGTAGTCAAGAATGGTATCTCGATTAGAATAGGCAAATCGAAGATGTTAGGGCAGGATACTGCTCAGTCAAATCCTTTCCTACTTGTGTCGTTGCGACTGGCACAAACCCTTACCCGCCTACTCACACAAATTCACTGGAAGATTTGATTTCCTGACAACACTATACGAAAACCTAGAAAATCACATTTATATGAGGTTCTAAAGGGCTCAAATAATTCTCGTGGTATTAAAGCAAATTATATACTAAACATTCTGAAGACCATTTAAAAAAATTGTTGCACCTTTATTCCATTGCCTGAATCTCTAAAAACACCACCACTGTGACCAGTTAATGCGAGCAACAATTCGTGAAGCATTTGTACGTATTTGTTTGTAAATGGCGGTCTTTCAAGCACAGAGTTGCTGTCCTTGAAACTATGTAGGTAGTGTATAAAGTTTTAAAATATTTATTATTGTTTCTTTTAATTTTTTAGAAGGAATATCAATATTTAGCATCTACTGGAGTATAAAATCAAAATTCTGAAGCTTATAAAATTATCCCGTTTTGTGTCGCCGAAGCATCACGTGGGATTGGATGTACTATGCTCGCGCAATTCGGCCGGTAACTTCCTTTCACATCGTCACGTAGGGCGAGCACGTTACCGAAAATGGTAATGATTTCTTTTATCCTTATTTTACATCCTCTTGGGAACTGTGAGAGGCTCAGACATAACAGTGACATTTTCTGTTGAGTTATGTAGCAGTAGTGCTTCTTTAGATGGTTAGAAAGCGTAAATAGCCAACTTTACAAATGTAAAATCGTTTTTAACTTTACAGACACGTGTCTGCGATCCAAGATGGCTAACCTCACTGCGCGAATGTACACATCTTTATTGCAATTTGAAGAGAGCGTCTTGTGCAAGCGCAGTAATTTAAAAAGCGAAAATATAATTCTTTTTAGGCACTGTCAGCAGCACGTCCTCTGATAAGTGTCTACAATGAAAAGGGTGAGGCAACAGGGTCAACCATTACCCTGCCTGCAGTCTTCAGGGCCCCAATCCGACCTGACATCGTCAACTTTGTGCATTTTGAGATGCTGAAAAATACACGCCAGCCCTATGCAGTGTCAACTAAAGCAGGTAAGCAAAACATACTGCTCTGTTTCAGTACTTCAAATCATAGAAAAAGCATCTAGCTTGTGTCAGCAAGATTTCGTCACTAGTTACAAGTTTTCTGTTTAATTATCGTGTTTCAGGTCACCAGACTTCAGCAGAGTCTTGGGGTACTGGTCGTGCTGTGGCTCGCATCCCCCGTGTTCGAGGTGGTGGAACCCACAGATCTGGTCAGGGTGCTTTTGGAAACATGTGCCGTGGAGGCCGCATGTTTGCACCCACCAAGACTTGGCGCCGTTGGCACAGAAAGATAAATGTCAACCAGCGTCGCTATGCCATCACTTCAGCCATTGCAGCCACCGGAGTTCCTGCTCTTGTTATGTCAAAGGGTGAGGTGCTTTGACAAATTTTGTCTTGTCTTTGCTCTAAACATACAGCAAAATATTGTGCTGTGACCTGTTGACTAATTGTTGAAGTGATCTGTATTTTGAGATTTGCCTCATAAAAGCATCTTTTGGTCTAGGTCACCGCATTGAGGAAATCCCAGAAGTGCCTCTTGTGGTTAGTGACAAGGCAGAGGAGCTGAAGCGCACCAAAGAAGCAGTTGCTCTGCTCAAGCGTTTGAAGGCCTGGAGAGACATTGAAAAGGTAATTGTTGAAAATGTGCCCTAAGCAACATGATTCAAGTTATTTGGTTGAAATCTTTGCTATTGACGTGTGAGATGGCAACACGTTATCAGATGTTAAACATGGCATGGCATCCAGCTTACAGGGAAGATTGTTCTTTATACAGCTTATGAAAAATTCCCATCATTACTATTTGGTAAACGTTTTATCCCCAGGTGTATGCCAGCAAGCGCTTCAGAGCTGGCAAAGGTAAGATGAGAAATCGTCGAAGAATTCAGCGTCGTGGTCCTCTCATTGTTTACAACACTGACAGTGGCATCACAAAAGCCTTCAGAAACATTCCAGGTACGTTTTGTAATTGTCTGGTGCATCATTTTGGTGAAGATAAGTTTATTGTTTCTAGAGATTTGTTTTACTAAACCTTCATTATTTTAAATTCCTGTTTGTCATTTGTAGGCATTACATTGATCAAGGTTGATCGTCTCAACCTGCTGAAAGTTGCACCAGGTGGTCATGTGGGTCGTTTCTGTATCTGGACTCAGTCTGCCTTCAGTCGCTTGGATAAGATCTATGGCACCTGGAAGAAAGCTTCTCAAGAAAAGACTGGATACAAGTAAGTTGCTTTGCCTGCAAATTTGTTGAAAATTTTGTGTCGGTTGATATGATGAACTTTTTGGTCCGTGTTGTTGAACAGCATGAAAAAAGATTTCACCACCTCTGATCAACTAATAGCTTTTCATTTTCCAATTTTAAGTGAACAGTTTTCTTCTCCATTTTTGACTTTTAAATTGTTTGTGCAGCCTTCCAATGCACAAGATGTCTAATACAGACTTGAGCCGTCTGCTGAAGAGTCGGGAGTTGCAAGCTGCCCTTAGAGCACCAAGGTGAGAATCTTGTGTTGCATGGCTTTGCATTTGTTTGATGCCTTCAGAAACAGTTGGCATCAATCATACCTGCCTTGTCTGTGTAATGCATTTGAAATGATGAGCACTTTGGTCCGTGTTGTTGATGCGACATGAAAAGAAAGCCTAACCAGCTCTGATCAGCATTCTGTATAAAGTAAACAATGTGTAAGTGCACTGTGTTTTGTTTTCATTCACTGTGTGCACTTATTAAAAAAAATGTTATAATTTGCAGGAAAGAAGTACAGAGGAGGATATTGAAAAAAAATCCTTTAAAAAATAAACGAGTGATGATTCGACTTAATCCTTATTCTGCCACCGCTAAAGCATCTGCAAAAAGTATTGAACTGAGGAGACGGAGAAAGAAGGAAGAACTTCTCAATAAAAAGCGAGGGGTGAGAAATACTTGCACTTGTTCATGGCTGACGGAGCTGTGATCAGTTGATATTCCAGGAAAAGCTTTATGGCTTAAGTTTTCTCTATTTCTCCACATTTCATTAAAGATGTTTCATTACATCTTGTAAGAATATTTTAATATTTTGTATTACAGATTACAACTCCTGTGCCGCTGGTGCCTAGGGGAAAGGCTTCAGCTGCCAAGGCTGCAAGGATTGTTAAAGCCAAGAAAGGGGGCAAAAGAGAGAAAAAAGAGAAAAAATCTCGTCCAGCAAAAAAATAAACACCACAGCAGATCAGTCTGCTTTATTCATTTGCTGAATTAAAGGAATGGACTTTTGAAATGTATTGAGATTTACTACTGTGACTGGCAGAAAATAATGTGAAAAGTTATTTTGGTGCTTGTGGTGGTAAATGGGCTGTTGAGCAGGCGACCGTGCTTGTGGAGACCACGTCCACAGGTCGTGGGCTTGAGCTTATGCTCCTACCCAGTTTTACACAAGATGTCACCAGTTGCTTATTTAAGTTTTAACCTGGAATTACATTTTTGTCTTCACTGTAGGCTGGCTGGCTGCATATCCCCCTTACCAACCGTAGTCAGACTTGCTCAAAGTAAATAAAAACATGAATATCTTAAGTAGTTTTCAAAAAAAAGTATGCTTTTATTTTTGGTTAGAGAAAATACAACAAATATTCCAAGAAAATGCCAACATGCTGAAGCTAGAATGCTGGAAGGGATCTTCCAGTTTCACAGCTGCTTGTCAGCTATTACTCTTTAATCAACATGCACAAAATTATTGCACTTGGATCCTCATCGCAAACATTAAATTGTGAACCCCTACTTTCCAAAGGAAACAGGCACTATGGAGTAAGAAAATGGATTCAGTCAAGAGTAGGCAGGCCATCGGCACTCTTGCCCCTCTATTCTTTTCACTAAGTTAAAAAAGAAATCGCTAGCATTAGTGAATAGGTTGTGGAACTTTCTATAAATTAAAGGGGGTCATAAAATTACAGTAACTTTTTAAGGACAGTTTAGCTCATATGGTATAATGTAAGAAGCGGTGTCATGCAAATATATCAAACAAAATATGGAATGTTAAATGAACAGACTATGCCGCTTTCACATTCTTATGGGTACAAAAAGCAAACGTCCTGCTTATGTATTAAGCAAGAGGCCAAAACAACTTCAAGTGCCCAACTGTGTTGCTTCAGATCTTGAACATAGAACATGAACAAAGCATGACACTTGCCATAAGGCTATTTTTGGTCATGTCATTTGCCAAGACCCTGTCGAAGATCATCCTTTAGTACTGTGGAGGACCAACTTACAATCGTCAACATTGATACATAAATACATTTTTCATGTGCCAAATGAAGATAAGCTCACAGAAATATACACAATGTCACAAAAAGACAGCTGTGGCAAACTGAAGTACAGAAGTGAAAACAGTTCTTTCCCTGTTCAGTCAACATCCCCTGATCATACCTCAAGCATGTTTAAATAATGATTAATATAAATTTACTTTGTTTACAGGTCCTTGCACTTATGCTAACTTCAAAACAAGAAATTCTTTGTTTCTGATGAAATTCAAAATTTTGATTCACTAATCTTTGTGAAAAGATCGTCATTAAATGAAGAGTTTCATTTGCACATTTTTGGCAACATTTGATACCTGCATACTCCACGTCATGAAGAGGAGCACTACTTGCCATCTAAAGAAGTGAAATCAGGATGTTCAAGTTGTTTCATGAAAAAGCATGAATAACAAAATGAGGAATTGGAAAGAAAACATTTCAAGGAGGGATTAGTATTAACATCTTCAAATAGATTTTTAACAATAACAAATCATGAAACATGCCATCCCAATGAGGTGTGCTGCATGCTTCACCATATGGGTTTGGCTTCGAGAGAAACATTCAGATGCTTAGAAAAAAGGATAGCATGTTGAACCAATGGTTATTCTTTATGCAACTATGGTGAACCAGCAAACATAATATAAAAAGACTCCAAAATGAATGAAATTTGTTACTGTTCATTTATCATAAATTGTATGTAACAACCAAAAAGATTTTATCAACAGATTGTCAACATCATCTAGGACACAGCTAATAAAAAAAAAAAGTTGCATTTGCTCAACTGCTTATTAATACTAATCTCTGCTACATCAACTCAAACTTGCAAATCAAAGGAAGTCAATAGCCACATTTTTGCGTTGGACAATTGGTTTCTAATTTGCACTGTTACTAGTTAATGGAGCTATTGTGTTAATGTTTCTTTGATTAGCAGTTTTTCTTCTGACAATAATCAGTCACACGTTTATCAAAATCTTAAGCACTATGCATCTCTTATCTAAGGAGACGAAAAATATCAGCAATGAAGGAAACCTCAAAATATAAATAAATTGTAAATAACTGGTTCACTTGCACTTACATGTATGAGTACAGACATTCATCAATGAACAAAATTATGTAAGTCATCTGGGACACAGCAAATAAAAAAAGGAGGAGGGACAAAAAGAAACTCCAACGGACTTGAAGATGGATCTCTTTAATCAAGTTTAATGCACCATGTCACAGCTATTTACCGTGTGAAATTAACCTCTATTGAGTCAACAAGATGTAACTAAAAGTCACACATCAATGTGGTCGATGTCATTTTCCTTTTAAAATATAATCAAAGTTACAGGTTTATCAAAATCTTAGGCACTATGCAGATTTTTCCAGACTTGGAAGTTACAGAATGTCGGTGATGAATGACATCTTACATATCAACTGTCATTTGGGCTTACTTGCATTATTTCAAGTAGTGGTATTTCCAGAGTTATTAGTGCACCGTTCATCCCTAATGAGGGAGCTAAATTACCAATCTAGGCTCTAAACATTTCAATCGAGGGACTTTGAATGACCATCAACAAATAACTATAACGGTGATGGCTGTGAAAATTAAGGACTGTTCTAGTGGGAATCAAATCGGACATTTGCTGTCTTTGCTTTTTCCCCTTTTTTTTCACTAGATTCTTGATCAAATTTAAAGAAAATTTTTCAGTCTAGAACAGGAGTCCGTTTTTTTCAATCTTAAAAAAAACCCCAAAGAAATCTGGGAATGACAGATGGAAGCATTCCACTTCTATAAATACATTAACCTAATTATATTTTGAAAAATAATGCCAGGATTAAAATCAAAGTATACAAATAATTAAACACTGCTTAATGCATTGAACTCTGACTACATCATTAGTTAATCAAATTAGCTGATGGAATGGTAAGATATATGGCACATTTGCAAAGCATGAGCCCCTTTCAGATGTCTGTAATGTGGAGACAAAAATGCTGAAAAGAAAACAAAGAGTTGCTTAGCTTATTTTACAACGACACATCTTAAAAAAACTACGTAACTGCTGCTGTGACCAAATATTTTACTGTGTAGATATATTTCTCTATGAAAGCTAACAGAATTTATGATTAGTGTCTTTCTTCTATCTTGCACGGGAGCAACTCAAATTTTCAATACTTTATTTTCTTTCCATTTTGTCACATCATGTATTCATACTTTTATGAATCCACTATTCATTCACTCAAACCAAAATAAATTTGACCATCTCAGCTGCTTTTCTTTACGCTGATTAAAATCTTTTTACAGTCAAAGCCAGATTTGTGGATATAAATACAATGGTAAACTCACCAATTGTTATGTAGGACAAATGAACAGGCAATGATGCTACTTATGTTTCCCATTCACTTCAAAAACAGTGTAGTCTTCCTCATCCTCACCTCCCTGCCCTAAAGGTTCCATCTCCATGTCTCCTCTAGTAGTGATTACACCATACTTTCGTGACTTGCTACGTCTTTTGTGTAACCTGGAATAAGTAGCAAAATACAGTTGTGAATACTAATTCATGAAGATAAACTATAGAAAGAATCTGGTACCATTATTGACATCAGAAATATTTACAGATACCTTAAAGTAGTTAAGGTACCTGACAATGAAACAGCTAGGACAAAATATTACATGGTGTCATTGTATCATGATATTTGACCTATTTCTGTGCATGGTGACATTTGTAGGCTTGTGCCTTGAGAAAGGAAAGGTGGAGTTGAGATATCACTTAGATTTCGTACTGTGCTCACGAAAAGAAAAGAAAAATGCTTTGTTCTAGTAGATCTAAAAAAAAAAAAATTAACCTGGATTCAAGTCAGATTAAGGATTGGCTCTCTCCTTGTTAGAAGCTGCTGCAGTTTTTATGCAAATTTTTCTCAGTAACAGAGTTAAAGTGACTCAGCCTAACACTTTTATCAGTAAAAGCTACCTATTTCTATGTGATCTGTATGTACACTACAATATGGTCCTTGCTATTGAGCTTCCATCAACCAATCTGTCTTTTGGTCCATAACTTAAGTTTATATGGACTTACTGACAAAAAGGTGAAGGAACACAAAACTATAATTTTGATCCTACACAATGATGTAATGTGTAAAACAAAACAGTTTGATTTCAAGAATGTACTTTGTGAACAAAATTTGTGTGTACAAATGTGGTAATGTCTGCAGAGATTATGGATGGAGTAAATGACAAAAACTATTCAGACATACATTGGAGCAATCACGTTATAATGGCAACAGCTGTTGGTTGCACACAAGTGTTCTTGTGATGCTGCAGAGCTAAAACATGTTTGTACAAAAATCAATACTGCTTTTACAACTATGTTACTGGAAAACAGTTATGCATCAAAACTTGATTTTTTTATGCTACTTTTTTTAAACAAAATAAAACCACAAGGTTTTGAATTAAGGAAGAAAAATTCACACTAAATAAGAGATCTGAATGTAGTGGGGATGCCCTTAAATTAAAGGTCTACTTGAATGTAATGTTTTATTTTCTTTTTCAAATGACTTGGCAGAGCTCTGAACAAGAGAGCATCAACACAAGAAAATAATCTCTACATGTTCTTCAGTAACAGGCCTTCAGACATAAGATCAGAATTATAGCATCATGAAAAGCCATGAATACCATCTTGATCTAGTTAATAATAAATGTTCCCTGCATATATAATCCAAACTGAATAAACTAGTTTATCGGTGAAGCTAGTTTATGCAAACAACTGGTAAAGTCTTTTCTAACAAAAATGTTTTTAAGTCTTCTTTTCCCCCCTTTACCTGTCCCACTTTTCACTGCCTTGACTAACAAATCACCATCGATACCATTTACACTGTCTTCATGTCCTTTTCTATCATTCATTTCAATATTGCCTTAACCACCACCCTCCTACCTTTGTGTACAAAAACTGGATTTCTCTTAGTCTCAATATTACATTTTGTTCTGGTAGTGACATTTTCCCCCCACAGTGTATAGGATGTATCATTATCCTTTTCGTATTCTTATCCGTTGTAAGGAAAAAAAAAAGGTAGCACCCCCTTTGATCATGCCAGCATCTGTGTCAAAGAGTCTGTTTGCCATGTCTCAATAATATCTAAAATATAATAAATTTCATAACACAATAGTGAAGAAAGGCTACGTTCTGAAACTTTTTTATGAACGCAAAAAACAACTTACCTGAAAGCTCTAACAACAAAGTAGAGAACTACTATGCCAGTGACTGCAAACAAGACATACATTGTTCTCATCAACATTTCGCGGTTTTCCCAGATTCGCTGAAATACGCTGCCTTCCGATGGACACTTGTTAGTCCCATTTACAGTGCAGTTTCCTTCCAAATCCTCGGAAACCAATGGCTTGGTTACTTCTGTACCATTCTTGTCATCTTTATGCACTTCCGTCTGTTTGTCAGTTTCATGTACATCGTAAGTTGTTTTGGGGTTAGCAGATGACATAAATAAGAAAAAAGATATCAACGCAAAGGCCAAGGCACATTTTGAAATTTTTTCCATCTTTGAAGGTCACCAGATTCTTATACAATAATCAGGCATATCACAGTGTGTCCAAGAACACGCACGTTTTTAGCTATCCATCAGGCGTTGGAACTAGGTCTGTTTAGCTTGCATCGCCAGTCGTCACATGCACACGTCCAAGCGGAAGTACACGCAGATGAAACTGCCTCGTTTTGGACTGAACACGAGACGCGTGGATGTGTGGCGAAGGACCTAATGTACTGCGCAAATAGGATTACCCGATAAATCTCCTACAATGACACACTTTACGTACAAGTGCAATATGATGCGTTACGCGCTAAGATGGGGCTATTACCCGCGTATGCAAAATCTTATCGGATTTTCCGATAATCGACCTGTTCCAGCTAGACCGACACCTGTCATGTCCCGATCGTCTCAACAACTAAAGTCAAAATGACCCATGGCCAAAAGACCAACCAGTCACTGATAACACAAGTAGCTATTGACGCCAAATGTTGCCAACAGTATACTGCGTTGTTCGAGTACTAATCAACTATTGCTTGCGCTGCAATGTCGTGATTTACACAAGGCCGCTAGAAGCAAGGCCACATCAAGAAAAGAAAGTTCACAATCGCGCATTGCAATTTTCTTTTTGAGCTCATTTTAAAAATTTACATATTATTTTGGTGTGTTCGCAGACGTTTTGTTTACATCAAACAGGTGTCACTGCCCAGGTATCTAACTACAGTCGTTTTGTGCGTGAACCCCGTATCACAAGCACCAAGTGTTGTATTCAGAGCGTAACTGATTAATCTGTGCACAGCTCTTTTATCGCTATACGCATATGGGTATGTCTATGTGCGCGCGTCAGTCTGCGTAAATGTAAAACGCAGTGAAATCAATGTCAGATGTCCAATATTTGACTCGAATAATTACTTGTCACCAGTGATCAATTGGTTATGTGGGGAAAGGAAGATTAAACTTCTGGTGTTACAGCGATGATGACATGGCTGGGATGATGGTTTTCAATGTTTAATCAACCGAAGACTCATCTTTCTTGATATAAACTCATTAAAGTCCTTATGTGCAAGAAATAATCAGTTATTATTGTAACCATTAAATTGCCAAGAATATTTGATGTTCATATGTCAACAAATGAATCACTTTCTGATAATATATATATATATACTGTTTTGTTTTTAAAAAAGCTGGCCTGTATATTAAATTAAAAAGTACATCTATTATAAGATGTTTGGTTAGGTGAATTGTGTTGATACTGTCATAATGCTCAGGCTGAGCATAATGCCAGAAAAATAATCTGACCACCGAGAAATATTGTCATAACTCATCTGCAAACAGACATTGGCCCTGAGTTAAATTCTTCAAAGAAAAGAATATAAACACATTCAAACATATAATAATAAAAATATAAGTAGGAGAAATAATTTCTGGGAAGTAGGTAGTTGTATGTGGTCTCATTCTAGTCGTTTTATACATTATTATTGTGTTCAATTTGAGATTCTGGCAAGTGAGAAATATACTGTCTCATGCAAAATCTCCTGTGCAAATAGAATACAGTCTACCACAGAATATAAAGTAATGGAGATGAATGAGTGCAAATTCTGTCATTTTCCATGTTTTCGGTGAGTGATAGTTTGTAGGGCAGACTTTATAATGTAATCATGTTATACTCTTTCATAGTTCATGTTGCTTTTTATTGTTTTGGGTGTGCATTTACATTCAAAATTGATATCAGAACACTGACATAATTGTCATAAAAAGTATTTTACATATTATAAACCAGCCATTCATATATATTTTTCCAGTTAAGCACACAAAACACAAAAAATATGTCTCATTTAAGTTTATCCACCTTCCGCAATTGGTTTTTATGTCTCAAAGTCAATTTACGCAATCGTCTCCAATACGGATAGTCCTCTGGATCAAGTTCACTTAGATCTGGAGGATGGCGGTCTAACCTCAATGTCCATAGCCATTCAGGATATTCTGAATCTGGCTTGAGTTCTGGATCTGTGCCAGTTGTGTAGATATTGGCTCCGCAGCAATACTGAACAAGTCTCTTGGGGTCAGTTTCCACTTCCAATTTCACTTTTTTAACAGGCTGACCCATTTTCCCTCCTGTGAAATGAAAAGGAAAGGGGATTAAACAACTGACAAAAATTTTTTAACTTAGAATGAATGAAATTAAAATAATATTAAAGATAAACAGATTTGACTAGCAACAATGATGAAGATTTTATGACTTAATGATCATTAGGATGTTTCTGTTAAGCGGTTCTTCACATATTGGGCAATGGCCTGTTTTTTTGTTTTTTGTTTACTATGATTGCCTTCAACGAGTTTAGCGAAAACGAAGGCTGCCTCTTTTAGGTATGACTGCTATTAAATTTAGTACTAGCTTTCATCTTAGTTTTTGAACCTTCGTCTTCAATTATTAACATCAAGTCAACAGTGGGTTGCGTGCGAAGCTCTTGCCTCAGTCACACGTACTATCTCTATTATGGCCGTAGCCGTGATTTCAGTTGCTGATTAAGAACAAAACATCACCAACAACCCCTTCCCCCATCTGCCAACTGACTAACAAAGGTCTTTCTTAGAAACCGGCTTTGAATTTGAAAGTTTTTGCTATGGAAATGCTATGGAAGGTCAAAATTCACGGATATCAGTCTACAGGTTTCATCTATAGGGAATTAAAAAAAAATATATATATATAGATTTACTAAACAGCTTACCAGGGCCACCAACTTTTTTTGCATAATGAGCAACTAGCATACGGCACCAGCTAGTAGGTACCAAACACTTGTAAGAGATCCCACTAGCAACAGCAAGCACTCGTGCTGCCATTTTTATGGGTTTGACAAAATTCGGATTTTCTACATAAAAATAGAAATCAGTTAAAAAGTGAGAAAAAAAAACAAATGAGCAAAAAACACAATATTTTATATCGAATTTCTTAATTTGTATTTTGACATAAAAATTTTATATACATAAATTTCTTTGAGTTACAACCGAGTTCCATGAAATTTGTAATTTGTGAGCTGCCTTTAGGTTGGGCAAGTACAAGTACATGTGGTAACAGGATGTGCGTTGAAATTTATAATAATTTTTTGACTATGCTATGCCCATCTATGTTTTCAGAAAATTCGTTACATTTCCATAATTAAATTGACAGTAATACGTGTTAATGGGATATTTTACGATTAATCTAGCATGGAACGCGCGTGTAGACGCAGTCTGTAGAGTGTAAGGCCTCAGCAGAATTTAGAAACCCATACTGATGATGATGATGATGTCGATTTATATTGCGCAGGTATCCATTCAAAAGAATGCTCATTGAGCAGCAAAACCAGAAAAATCAGGACAAATCTATATTAGCCTTTAGACTACTCGCGGAAATATATTAGCCAGACTAAGTAACATGGACAAGATTGTCTACACATTCCGTCAAACACAATTTTACAAACTTGACATATCACCAAGTGAGAATTAAAACGAACCGACACGCCAATTTTGGGGAGGATGTATGCGTATTATGCTGGGCATATTTTCCTTGTCTTTCTGCATTTTAATTTTTTTTTTAATGCTAACGCTAAAGCACCCAGGAATTTTTCAAGCCTACACGCTGTAAATGTAATTTTTATTTTATATATTTATATTTTATTATAATTATATATGAAATAATATTGTACATTATATAATTATGTTATGAGAACACATGATAAAAAACTTAAAATAATTTACAGTATTTGCTGGTCTCATGAAACTGTGAAGTATTTTAATGTGTATGAAGGCTTATTGATTGTCTTTGTATGTCTGTCAGGGAGATCGCATCACCTCATCGTATGCAGAAACAAGAACAAAATTTAAACAGATCTTTTCGTATGTTATCGTTGCTTCCTACAAGGAAAAAAGATGCTGGAACTCAAAGAATTAGACTGAGCGCAGAAACTGCAGACAGTTACAAATTAGCCTATGGATCATGCGTGCGTGTGTCAACATCTGGTCTTTTTGTTATTGGTACTATACACCATTGTCTTCATTCTTCCTGTTCATTTAACTGCATTCACATTGATCCCGCTGTTACAGAAAATCAGTCCAGTCATATTTCTAAAAGAACAGATCATGAACAAAACATTACTTTGCAGCTCCTTGAATGTAAACATGCTGAACAGTTGGAAGTTAAGCTAGTAGTTGTAAATAAAATCCAATACTGGGATAGGCATGTGGCAGCAGAACTGGCTAGAAACTGTATTTATAACAAGGCTGTTACACCAGGCTGCAAGGTTGAGCTTTCTCACTCTAGGCTGGGAAGGTTACTTGGCATATGTGTCTGCATAGTGCTTTCTTGTGGAGATGCTGAGGAATATGATGACACAACAGCTTTTAGGATTACAGAGAAAACAGTTATGAAAGTCATAGACATTGAAAGCTGGGAACATTATGATGTTATGCAAAGACAAATCTCAAAATCTACAGTTGAAATGGGTGGTGTTGCACGAGAAATGAAGCTGCTGACAGATTTGCTTTGGATGCCTCGAAAACATCAGGAAATGTTTGATGCTCTTTCCATTCCAAAGTCTTCAGGTGTGCTACTAAGAGGTCCACCAGGATGTGGGAAGACCTCACTGGTTTATAAGCTGGCACATGAATGCCACGCAGCACTAGTAGCAATTAGTGGACCAGAGATTATAGGATCATATCCAGGTGAAAGTGAAGCTAACTTGAAGAAAGTATTTGAAAAAGCAGTGAGATTAAGCAGAGAAGGCCCATGCATTCTTTTCATTGATGAAATCGACAGCATTTGTCAGCGAAGCCTTAAGACAAGCAGCAGCAACAGCACCAGACTCACTGGTGCTTTGCTGGCAGAGCTTGATTGTGTTCCACAAGAATGTGGTCTCCTTGTAGTGGCAGCAACAAACAGACCATCAGCACTTGATCCTGCTGTTCGTCGTCCAGGCCGACTGGAAGAGGAAGTGAGTGTCTTGAAGGAGGATGCCTGTTGTTTGTTTGTACAGTAGTGCATGTTTATGACCCTGTCTACTAAGTATGATTGCTGCATTGGAACCAAAGTTTATTGAAAAAAACTATTAAGGTTTATGCTGTAATTGGTTTACATTCTGTGCAGTCAGTTGCTAACAGTTTTGAGCATATCTTTATTTGCAGACAGCATTGAAAGCTATATGCAAAGATAAAATGAGACTATCCATGACTTTTTAGGATTACAGAGAAGTAAAGGTGGAAACATTTTGACATCGTAATGGCAGATGCTAAAATGGGCAGTTGGAAAAGGCACTTGCACCTCATCTTCAGTCATAATTATTCTTGCTGCTGATAATTAATAGTAGAAGTGACACTGAATAATATGGAAATATTAGACTACAGCAAAAAACTGTTACTTTAAATAGTTCTGAAAGATTTATAGGAGGGACAGAGAGAATGTGTATGTATCTGTATGTGTACATGTGAATATAGGGATGTGCTAATTGCTTAATCAAATTTAAATAGATTCCTTATTATAAGTGCCACATGAGCTTGTAACAGTCTGCTATAATCTTTTAGCTCAGTACCATTTTTGATTATTTTTTTAGGTGTACATATCAGTGCCTTCCCATTCTCAAAGGCGTGCAATTCTAGAGGTTCATACCAAACACATGCCACTGGCAGATGACATTGATTTGGACATGCTGGCAGGTATGACAGGTGGCTATGTTGGAGCTGACTTGGCCAGACTGTGCGCAGAAGCTGTCAGGCATGTTGTTCTGGACAGTGTTGGGCAAGGTTTGTCCCCAAAAGTAAGCATATTCTCTGCTGAATAAGAAAGAAATTTTGCTTCTGGTTACATGTTGCTTACATAGCATCAGGTTTGCTACAAAGTACAATCTTTACTCTATGGAAAAGTAGTCAAAGCAAAAATATAACTGCAATTTCATACCAGTTTAAAGTTTAATTGGTATGTGCATTTGCATTTGAATCCAATGGAAGGGCAGACAGTAACAGTAAAAATTGCTTTCTGCTTTTCAAGCATTTACCTTTGATTTGTGTGTGTGTGTGTGTGTGTGTGTGTGTGTGCATATCGTCAGTACATTGAGAGTGTATAGTCTGAATTCGAGGTTGAAAACAAATACCCACATTTCCACCCAGAAAGAACATTACCTAATGCCAGGACTATTTGTGGAAGTCTTTTATATCATTTTAGTTTTAGAAATGCTTGTACATGCAGAGCTCAATGATTATTTGCTCATTTAAATGTCTTCAAGTGTTGATATATTTTTACAATCACGTGCATCTATCAGAAAATCCAGAAAGTGTCCATGAGGGAGATGATTGGAAGCTTATTGGTAGTTCAACCATCTTTACGTAAAGGTGTAGAATGTCTTGTTGATGTACAACCAGTGCAGTGGGAAGAGATTGGTGGTCTTGAACAAGTCAAAATGAAAATCAGACAGGTATGACAAAGTAGTCTTTTCATTTAATTTAATTTATTTTAATGTCATGCTTTGGCATATATCCCACATACATAAAAATAGTTTCCTTGTATTTGCATAAAATTACATATTTGACATCAGGTGTGTGTGCTAAACTACCATTTCATTAATTTTGAGCTGTTTCTTATTTGTGCAGGCTGTAGAATGGCCACTAATACATCCAGGTGCTTATAAACGTATGGGTCTGCCACTTGCACGGGGAGTTCTGCTGTATGGCCCACCTGGCTGTGGCAAAACTACCTTGGTGAGAGCAGCAGCCACAGCAAGTCATGTGACATTTCTGTCACTCAGTGGTGCTCAGCTGTATTCTCCCTTTGTTGGAGATTCAGAACAGTTGGTGACGGAGGTGAAGGCTTGATGCCCCTAAAAACAAATAACACACAATAAATGTATTCAATCATGAATACCTCTAAGCTTTTCTACATATATATTAACAAGCACCTCCAAATTGTAATTTGGTGAAAAAAAGATTTGAATGAAGAATATCAAGATAGGGATATTCTAGGGAGGCTGAAACTTCTTATAATAATCATCTTCAATTCAAAGTATGTAGATATTTTCAGCATATGGATATGTTATTCATTTTCTTTTCTGATTCTGTGTTTCATGTCTGTACAGGCATTTCAAAAAGCTAGAGCCTTGGCTCCTTCCATTTTGTTCCTCGATGAACTGGATTCTATAGTGGGCAGGCGCTCAGAGGCCAATTCCTCACACAGTGTCCAGGAGCGAGTGCTGTCTACACTGCTGAATGAAATGGATGGAGTTGGAATACGGAAAGATGAAAAAGTTGATCAGCTGTTGGAGGAAGACGTGCTAGAAGACCATTGTACAACTACAGTAAAAGAAATCTTTTTAAAATAAAAATTACTTCAAATGATGTGACCAATTTTCTAATGTCATCAACATAGCAAAATTTTAGACAGTATAGATTTTTTAATTGTTAAATTTTTTTAGGAAAGGAAATTTTGTGGTTTTGTTTTATCATATTACTGTACTTTGAGATTAATAATACCTTTACACTATCCTCATGTTAAAAATTTAAATAACTGCAGCTATGTTTATTCTTTTAACCAAGCTGTGTTTGATTATTTTCCTCTGGACCTGTTTTTGATTTTGAACTTAATCTAAAATTTAATGAAGACTGTTTTTTCCCCGTTGATGAAGGGTAAAAATCTACTTTAAAAAATTGTGCTGCTTATCTTTAAGACTGCAGACATGGAGGAGTCAAAATTAAGAGACAACACTCATGTTTTGGTTGTTGCTGCGACAAATCGCCCAGATTTGGTTGACGATGCTTTGCTGCGGCCTGGAAGAATGGATCGTTTGGTTTATGTACCTCCTCCTGATGCTGAGGTATTATGTTAGGTCTATTGCTTTACTGTAGCAGTGATTTTATAGTTGTAGTTAGAGTTGACATAAGAGGAAACATGTTAATTTATTTTAACAGTTATTTGCTTTTCCCCTGGTTAAAATGAGAGGAGGCTTCCTTAAAGAATCCTATGACTTTCTTTAAAGCATTGTTTAGCCTCTCTTCTATCAGGGATTTGTCATAATATTCTTTAATCTGTTTTATTTCGATGTGCTTCTTAATATCTACAGTGGTCTAATCAATATATCTACTGAATAATTTATGCTGAAAATATACAGCTATTATACCTTTATAATAAACCAATGGTAGAATTGAGAGTTCAAATACATATTTCATAACATACGAATAAAATATGACAAAGACCATGGTTTTTTTTTTAAGATGTTAATATGGTCAGACTACTTTTTAAAAAAATCTAAAGACTTTAGATTTTACTTGATAAATTGGTTTTACTTGATTAGTGATATTAATGGCTAATATAACTATGATGGGCAGACACCAGTGGTTGCTGTTTGTTTTAGTGGACTAAAGATGTTAGAGTGCTATATTGCACATCTCCATTGTGAATAATGCAGTTAATTACATTTTTGCTTTTTGGAATAGTTGTTGATTTTGCATAGGGCTCATCACATGATGCATAAGTATTTTGTTGCTTTCAGCTGAGATTAAAATCCTGTTATGGAATTTTAAACCTTGCAGGCTCGTCTGCAGATTCTTGGTGTTCACACACACAAAATGCCACTAAGAGAAGTGGATCTTAACCAGTTGTCATTGGATATGGAAGGATACACTGGAGCAGATACTGAAAATTTATGCAGAGAGGTCAGTAAGTAAGGGTAATAGTAAGGAAATAAGTTTGGAAAAAATTGTTTCAGCTGATGCACTCAGCACATGTCCACTAAAATTAAAACGTATGGGGAGTGTGGTTAATACTTATAAAAAAAGATTTATGCCAGATAATACCAGACTTCAGAATTCATTATCAATAGAATTTCCACCCATAATGCATGTTTTTCATAAAATTTAGTCCTTTGTTAGCAGCATTTCAGTTGAGACACTAGAAATCACCGTCAGTAGTTTTCAATCTATTGTCAGAAAGAAAAACCTTTCCTGCAGTTTCATTTGACTGGTATTTTCACTCTCCCTTCTCCCCATAAAACTGGCTACCCCCTTTCATCTGTTTATCGGCTCAAGCTTTTGATCTCGTTTTTCTGTTGATAATAATAATAGACGCGTGATTTATATAGCGCATACTCCGCTCGTAACGACCGTGCTTTTAGTGCTTGAGACAAGAACGAGACATGTACAACCTACGAAGGATGGAAAGATAAACAACAGTAGTGATGACTAATAAAAGACAAATATAGTGATCATGGCTAGAAAGAACAAACGCACAGACAAGAATATTGGTAGCGCGCGTAGAGAGAACATGGCATATAGCGCCGATCTTACATAGTTCGTAACAGACAGACTGAAAAACAGCTGTAACTTGTTTATTAAGGGTCATGTCAAAATGACAATGAATTCCAAATTTCTGACGGATGACGTAAAGGTAATGTTAGTTTCGCCCACCTTTAAGAGCGCACAGTCAAACATGTCCATGTTCCGCTGGTAGAACTTAAAAGTGTTTATGATCCCAGACGTCTAACATATCTCTTAACGTTTTTCGTGATGGTGACTGGTAAACAGCCTCTTAAGTACTAATGCCTGGCGCAGACCGATTTAAAACCGTCACCGCAACCTGTTTTTGTCAGCCTCTCATCCCTTCTACCTTATTACCTCATTTTTATTCTTGCAGTCAACGTTTGTTTTACATTTCTCACTGAGGTACAAACAGTTCTTGGTTACAAGAAATTCAAATATTTTTCACTCACAACCATACTTCTGTAATCAGCAGGCTGAACCCGTGGCTCCTATAGAAAATCAGTCGGTAAGTTTGATAATACCAACCAGTACTGCAGGCGCAACGGTCAGCGCCTGTCCCCAATATAGTGAAGGGTGGCTGTCCTAGAATCAGCTCTCGTCCCAGGCACGTTTTTTGCATGTGGCATCTGTTTACACGGCTGGCTGTCTTGCCGTGATATAGCCTTAGTTGCTGGCCCGGCGTAAAACACCAATTCCACCCCACCCCAATCACTACCACCACCACTACTGCATCCAGGGACTTGAATGAAGGTCCGCGCTTTCATCAGTCACCAGTAACCAAACGTTTCAAGTCACTCATAGTCGGTAGCTGTTAACAGAAAGATCAGTTAATCCAGGATTATACTTGATTATGCTAGGACTGAAGCTTTTGGAAGAATGGAAGAATTTACAGTAAAAGACGTTTCTTAATTCTAATTTGCAGGCAGCCTTGTGTGCCCTGACAGAAAATCTGCAATCGGTGAGTGTTGGGCCTACCCATTTCCAACAGGCTCTCAGAGCTGTGAAACCCTCACTGTCTAAAGAACTTGAACAATTGTATCAACAAATAAAATGATGAGATCTATCAGTGTTCTTGATTTATTTTTTCTATAAATCGTATATTTAGTAATTCGTAATTTATTGCTATAAATTTGTATTTATTACTTTTTGTGATAGTGTAATGTTCATGCACATTGATGTGAATAGAATATTCACTATTATCTTATATGAACATATATTTACATATAGTGAAACTATCTGCAAACGATTTGGTCGTTTTATTTATCCTTCGGAGCAGGAAGCATAGCAACAATGTCGTTAGACGGTGCTGCAGTGCATGCGCATGCACAACAGATTAGTACTAGTCATGGGCACCACGCGTCCCACTTGCGTCAGGCGCTAAAAGAAAAGATTATCAGGAAGCTGGCGTTTATTAGAGGGCTGGTGGGGACGGAAGATCGACGTGAAACGGAAGCAGGAGATCCAGAAACACCTGCACGCTACACAGCAAGCCAGTACCGACGGTAGGCCTGGAGAATTAGCGAGCCAGGTGAAGCCAGCTGACTTTTAGGTGGGAAGGAGCCGTTGCCAGGTTACTCTTCCATGATGGAATGTTTTATTAAACTTTTTTTTTTAATGAAACATCATTGATCCTTCATGTACAGTCTTACCGTACAATGAGCTGCTAAACAAAACACTCCCACCCATATTTGTTATTCTTCTTTAGGGTTAGGTAAGAGAAATGCTGACTGCAGTATCGTCAAAATTACTGTGCAAGCTCTCGTCTTTCTCTCTTTTTTGAAGAGTGAGAGGCGGGGGTTAGAGGGTACTAATTTCACGTTTGATCAAATAAGAAGTAACAAGCGCAGACAAGTTTTATCTTTTTTTAAGAGTCCCACCAAAGACTTTAATAGGCAAGGGATAGAAAGGACCTGAAGTGTGTGGTAAGAGCTTTTTAAAAAAAAAATGAGAGAATCTGTTAGTTTGTTTCAAAGGGTTAGCACTTAACAACCTATAGTCATCGCTGTTCTACACTACAAAGAGCATCATCCTTCAGGCATGTGTCATCGATAATAAAAATCACGATACCTTTATTTTCATGCACGTATCGGGAAATTTGTTTGATGGTTGTCGAGGAGCAATCTGTTAAGATTTGTGGCGCCCCCAGTGGCTAGATTGTTCAACAGTATTTGACATGTAGTCTTCAGGGGCTGTAACTATGGGCCTGGGAGAGAGGGTTCTTTTTTGCAAACAGCCACAAACACGACAGATAACCTCGATCAAGGTGCACGTCCAGGATTTGATCCGTAGCTACCGTCTCAAGACACTTCCTGGGGCCGTAACTATGGATTAACGCTAACACCAACGATTAGGGACCTGGACTAGTAAAGTAAAAGTTCGTTTGGTCCTCCCTGAAATGTTTACAGCGTAGGTCATTCGTCAGACCCTCTGTTGTCAAAGTATGACCCATCAAAGATGATAGCGAGAATGGCGCTCACAACTGCCCTGCCAGGGTTGTTCTAATTTCCTTTTTTATGTTTGTTACTAGCGGGGTGATGTTTCAGTTTCTCTATAGTAATTTTTTTCCTTTCTTTGGAGCCACCGGCAACCTTTTAGTTTGGGGAAAATATGCTCAGGAGCAACATACATGAACCGAACACAATTCTTGACCTTACAATTGACGAGAAGAATATATATTTGTGAGGTTCGGAGAATCGGGGTGGATTTATATAGGTTTTAACCGACAAACAAACGCCACACTTGTTATAAGGTGAATTTTCGCTTTACTTAAGTTCTTTTTGTCCGAATTACTTTCTCTAGAAATGTTATTGATCATGTAAGCCAGAATCAGATCTTGTTTCCAAGTTCGCTCACATTCTTGATGGGAATTGAGATCATAATGCAATGGACAGGGGGAGGGGGAGGGAAGAGAAACGTTTTAGACTTTGCGCAAATTATATGATCAGCTTGATAGGTCTTCAGACTATAAAGGTTTTTCAGACCGCTTAACTCGGCACGATGTTCCGGGGCACACAACAAGGCGTCCTTCACTCGGTGTTCGAAATCTGAGTAGCGGTTGCACTTTTTCTTAGCTGGATATTTGATGGCACAAATCGCTAAATGCTCACAGTGAGAACACAAATGTAGTAGCTGACAAGATGTAAAACGACGAAAGACCAAGAAAGAACTGGAACTGAAAGAGTGACTGTCGTATAAACTACGAAATGTCTTCTGGGGCAGATCGTAAACGGTAACCAGACAGCAGTAAATTGGCTGGTGAAACGTTCACCAGGTTATCAGGTTCAGACCTCTTTCAGAAGCCCACAACCACTGCATTGTGCTGGTCGGGAAAGAATCGCATTGCAAGCGACTCTCAGTTAGTTCACGGACTTGTATTACAGTTACACGTCCGTGGTTAGTTGAAATATCAGAAGCTCCTCAGCCAAGGTTTTCACTGTGTCGAACGCCTCGAGGTTAAAATGAACGGACAGAATCCAAAACATTTTTTATTGGTATTATTTGTTCTCCTTGCTTGACGCAGGGAAAATGGTATTTAACGGATTTGTCCGAAATATTCCCGGGATTTGATATCTTTATCTCCCTATTATGTATTATCCTCAGCATTTGATATCTTTATACTGTATTTACGTTTATCGGTCTCGAGGATAGAAAGACAAATGACAGATTTTTATTTAAGAGGGTAACAGAATAAACAAAAGTTATGCTTTTTTACATCTGGTCCTCGATCTAAGTAGAAGAAACTGAAACAACGCATTTATTACCCCCCTCTCAAAAAAAGACATTAAAATTACAAAAGAGAAATGGTAGACTGACAAAGACACAGCGTGAGAAAGTCTGGGCTCGTGTAGATGCAAATAACAAGGATATAACAGGAGCCCATGTACTGTAATGTTGCATGTTAAACGAGCTTGGCGAGGGCTCGAGAGGAAAAAGATATTGACGTATTGCAATTGCGCACAGCGGCTTTCTTGAACATCAATAAATTTAATTAGAATCGGCGATAAAGCTGGTCGCAGTGTCCCGGCGCTCTCGGATCTCCCAGTGACTTTATTTCGCAGGGTTCAAGAGCTCGGTCACTCATTAAAGCACGAACACTCTCTCTCTCTCACACACACATACATATACACGTGGGGGCGTTCACTCACAATACATATAAAAAAACATACTGCGTGATACAACCCGTGCGCTTGAACACATGCAAAAGCAAGCAGCTTTTTCCTCGCATATTCGTTCTGTCCATCTCCTGTAAAACATTTTGTGCCGTTTTCTTCATACGTGCCAGGATGAACGACATTTTCCCACTTCTTTATCACAAATGTTCCCATAACGTCTAGTTATATCAGGGTGGGTTTGGAGATGGTATCATTATAGCTCCGTAATGTACCCGATTGCACGAACACTCGCTAATGACCTCTGCAGAAATTTGACATCGGGTCGCAAACAGCGTAGCGAAGACAGTGACAAAAGTCGCGGATGCAGCACTGAGAGCTGATATCACCCAGCTCAGCTTTCTCATCTTGTCTTTGCTGTCCTCTTTTTTTCTGTTGATTAGACTCGCTAATCAATAACAATAGCCAGACGTTTCCGCCTTCTTTCCCCGACCCCTTCCATCGTTGGAACGTTTGTCAATAAAATATATGACCCAATTGGGACAGGTGCCTTTCATTTAAACATATAGCGGTGCTATTTTTTTTTTTATAACGAATGGTTAAAGCTAAGTGCACTATGCTGTTTCTCAAATCTGGGTGAATACCCTACACCATCCTTCCTCTTCTGCAAACATCACCATGTACAGGTCAAGGTCAACAACACTGACGTCAGGATTGTACATGGATACATTTAAATTGTGAAGGCTTCAACTAGTGGGAGAGCTGAGACCGTAAGTTAATTAGGCATATCGGTATACAAACGTGGCGTCCATTAGTCTTCTCTCTTTCTGTACGTGATGATCTTTGCATATCGTCCATTAGTCTTCTCTCTTTCTGTACGTGATGATCTTTGTATGCGTGTACCTTGAGAACAGAAGGGGATTCCCATCAAAGTTTGCAAAATAGTGTCTTGCATTAAGCTTTATCCAGTCAATAGAAAAATTGCACCCTACTAGATCTTTAAAACGCTAGTGTGAAACAGCGGCTATTGTATATCCGCGTGACTTCGTTTTGTTGGGAATGGATGGGGGTAGGAGGAGGGAAGGAGGAAAAGGGAAATAGGATGTAAAATTAATAATTAAGACAAATGGGATAAATCATCACAGGAGACTCTGCGTCCTAATGCTGACAGTATCGGAAAAGCTGAAACAAGCCCAGCGAACCGCTCGTGGTTGGTTCTGTCCCACACGGAGTTTTGCAATCGTCTGCGCCTGTAGCTGCATGATCGTTAGAGCGAGGGCAGGGGGAGTGGCTGCAGGAAAGGAAGAGGCGTGTGACGTCGTAAGCGCGGACACCTAGTCCCAGGCCTGGAGAGAGTGAGAAAGCCTTTACTTGTTTATCACAAACCACTGTGGCGGGACCAGGAAGAGAGTTATAAGACTTGGATTACGTTCGCCACGCGAGCGCTGGTCAAGTTCGAGAATTTCCTCGGCCTTGACCTGACCGAATCGATCTGGACCGATCTGGTCTGGCAGCGGATGAGCTACCACTTTAGCTGCTGAAGTCTTACATCGCATTGTTTCCTCTCAACGCAAGGGGGGAGAAAAAAAGGGGAAAAAAAGAAACAAAGAAAAAAAATCTCCACCACACCACTGCGGAGAGGGACGGCTGCGTGTGGCGGGAGCGTTGCCATGGATCTGAGGATACCGCCGGGGCTGGGGGAGCTGCTGCGAGACTTCACCGTGGCCGTGCTGCGGGAAAAACCGGAGCGCCTGGTGGACTTCGCCGCTGACTACTTCGCCAACATGCGCAACTCGTCCAAGACGAAGGCCGTGCCGATGTACATTATCGTCGACGACGACGAGGAGGCGGGCGAGCCGGATCCCGAGTCGTTGCGCCTCAAGTCTGGTGCCAAGAGCACGCGGTACGCGCGCCGCACCTCTGTGTCCGCCGAGCGCTACGACCCGGAAGCAGACGACGAGGAGGAGGTGAAGGTCGTTCATCCCAAGACAGACCAGCAGAAGTCACGACTGTCGCAAGCCATCTCTCATATTTTGCTGTTCAGGTCACTGGACTCAGATCAGGTGAGTGGACCCCTCCCAACAAGTAACAAATCAAAATTCCCCTTCTTTTTTTGATGCTGTGGTTTCTTTCTTTCACAGAAATCTGCTGTTAGTGCTGACATATTGACGAGTGGTAATGTAATTGTTGTGTAACGACCGATGGTGTCACTAAAAACTCTCACAGATCATACACACTAACGCGCTCTCCTGGTGGCGGAGATAAGCGATAATAGATTGTAGAAACTCAGACCGGGACTACGGGAAATCGGGTTGTGCAGCTGTAGCCATCATTAAAAGAAGTCTTTCTTTTGGATGAACAGGTAGCCGATGTCATTGACGCCATGTTCGAGAAGCGGGTACAGGCTGGCGACATCGTCATCAAGAAAGGAGACGATGGCGATAATTTCTATGTCATCGATTCCGGGGTCTACAGTGTCGTCATCGACAGCAACGGGCAGGAAAAAACGGTAAAGCTCAACAGTCACACCTCTTCCCTTTTTGTGTTCTTCGTTCATGCAGTCATAAATTAATATCGGGGTGATTCAGTTGAATCAACACTAGTACCCCGCAGTGTATAACCTCAAAGTGCAGGACAATAGCGAAGGTAGGAAAGACGTACGGAACAATACAAACACGAATAATGAGAAAAAGCAAATCCATAAACAGCGCTTCCAGAAGGAAGGGGGGATGGACATGTGAAATGAATAGAATGCAAGTGTTAGTTCTACTCCCACCTTTCATCTGCGTTGTATTTATCGATTGAGTGTGAAGGATAGCTTTGCCATTGCCGTGAATCTCTTAATTAATTTGCCAATATCCTTCCTTTCAGGTAAGCTAAATATGTCCGGATTTTAAAAAAATTACTATTTGAAAAAAGAATCTTAAAGCAGCGTCCACATCCACGAGACAACATTGCTGCAGCAAGTGGGACACGGAAGTGGAGGTGAAAGAGAGATGTTGCTTCCTGTCGATCCCCTGTTGCTGAACATAAACAGAGGAACATCAAGAGAGTAAAAGAGTTTCCCAGTTTCGCTACACTAACAAATAAACGTGACTCAAATGAAGTTGCAGATGGAAAGTTGACAATAACATCACAGCGGGAAACTTTCGCTGGACAAGTTACCCGGACGACGCCGGGTACCCCAAGTAGAACATCGTATAAATTTGACATCAATAGCTTACACGCCATTTTGCTCAGAAACACAAGTCAGGCTCACACATGTAATACTCATGAATAATAGATAAATGACTTTTATACAACATAATCCTTATAGACTCTGTGCGCTTCAGAAAAATGCTACATCAATAGTTTATATAATTTTGATGCGAATAATTTGTAAAAACTGTTAGCAGTGTCCTTATCAGATTCACATGATCAATATTTGACATTAAGTTGATAAAAATATTTTATGTGTTGCTCAGTTCCATGCAGGTTCACTCCTATTACTGCTACAGATACACCTGACATCATTTGATGCTCGAGTCCAAGTCTTTATGTAGCTGCTGTGGTGTAATCGTTATTAGTTCCTATTCCTAAATTGTTGGATTTATATTTGGCTTAAGTCAGTTTTAAATATAGTCGTTCTAAGCGAAGGTTACGAGTTGCTTGTGTGATATTGGTTGTGTGTGTGTGTGTGTGTGTGTGTGTGTGTGTGTGTTGGTGTTCATATCCACACCCAGACGAACTCCACAGCTGCAACCTCATGACTATATAGAGCTCACATACCGTCATGCTTTTTTTGCAGGTGCACACGTTCGACAACAGCGGCAGTTTTGGCGAGCTTGCCCTCATGTACAACATGCCACGCTCCGCCACGGTTCGGGCCGAACGGGCCGGCTCGCTGTGGGCCATGGATCGGGTCAGCTTCAGGCGCATCGTGCTGAAGGCCGCCTTCAAGAAGCGGCGCATGTACGAGGAACTTCTGGAGCACGTGCCGATGCTCAAGACCCTCGAGGCCTACGAGCGCATGAGCCTGGCCGACGCCCTGCTCTCCAAGGTCTTCGCCGACGGAGACGTCATCATCGAGCAGGGGGAGGAGGCGGACGGGATGTACTTCATCGAAGACGGTAGCGTCCGCATCACTCTGCGGAAAGACAGCGGCGCCGAGGAGACGGTCAGCCGCCTGACAAAGGGGAAGTACTTCGGCGAGCTGGCCCTGATCGAGAACAAGCCCCGTTCTGCCAACGTCATCGCGGAGGGCAAGGTGAAGGTCGCTTTCCTGGAGCGCGAATCCTTCGAGAGGCTTCTGGGGCCGTGTCTGGAACTCATGAAGAGAAATTCGGATGTGTACAAGATATACGCCAAGGGCAAGTAACGCACATTATTCTGAATGGTCCGCTTTACAGTTTTCGCGGATTTCTGGAATCTCGTTTGCTGTTTTTTTTTTTTTTGAACGGATAAAAACTCGTGTTATTGCAAGTGTTCGCATTTTTGGTGAAACTCTTTGGAGCTTTGGACGAGGTTGTAAATTCCCTAAACATTCGCTGCGAAAGAAAATGGGCAGCGTCGTTTGAACTACCCTTGGTTTTGAACGTGACATGTTCTGTCTTGGCTGAATAAAGGTGCTTTGAAAATCATGACATGGTTAGATTCAATTAACTTCAGCAGGTTTCGCACGGAAAAATACCTGAATAAGAGGTCAGCATTGAAGGCGGTAAATCCATATAATGAGTTCAGATTTACACACTAGGGAATTTATTATTCCTGGAAGCTATACCATTGAAAAAACATCCCAATTTTAGGTGGATGATGCATTGAAGCGTGCATATCTTTAATTTGTAATTTTACACATTTCTGAGAATATGGATTCCTTGAATACATTGCCCAACAGTACGCGTATGCCAACCTATAATATTATTTGAACCATGACTCTACCTGTACAGGTTCATCCTCCACATACACTTGTCAGTCCCCCTGAAAAAAGCAGACAGGCAAAGAGATAAAAAGAATGGATTAATGAACTGGATTATGAAAGACAACTAATCAGACACAAGTTTTAACACACTACAGGAGATGAACAAAAGCCCGAGCCTTGAAATCTCCGTATATTGTACATCTGATAAGAACTAGCGTTATTCAGAGGAAAAAAACATTAACATTAAATAATTAAATGAACTACAGGTCATATTCCTGACTGTACAGATTTGTTTGTTAAAAATTATTTGTGTAAAGATCTTCAGGGGCATATAAAATATTGGTAGCTGTTCGACGTGACCGTTTACATATGCTACTGGCCTGACCCAACGATCCGGCACTGCCGATAGATCGAGACTGCATGATAATTATATATTTTGTGGAATCCTGTGTGCCAAATATTCCAAAATAGTGCAATGTACATTATGGCGAGTCCACTGAATACACGCAATGTTTCTTGAAAATCAAGTACTGTATCAGGATCGGCGTAAGCAGGAAAAGGTTATCAGTTAATTTTGAACCTTAACTATAATTGATTTTTTTAATCTATGGCTTATAGTTTGTTCTTTATCATTTTTCAAAATGGGTCATTTTTTGATGTACCCAGTAGGTTAACAGATGCAGGTTTTAGCATGCTGACTTCATCATAACAGACAAACGCTACAGCTGTTTATGACATTTGCATCGGGTACAGGGTAGATGGGTTGAAAAGTTGTGTCTCTTGTGTGTTACATCTCGCATGACGTATCTGCAAAACGGATTTCTAGCTAGATTTGCACAGACGTAGTTTCAGAAACTCTTTTACAGGTTTTGTCCAGCTGCACCAAGCCATGCGCGAGTCGTGGTCAGCTCCACAAACAGGTGACCCCGTGAAGAGCCGGCCACACACAAGAAACTCAAAAGAAACAGAAGAAAGGTACACGGTGACTGAACATTCTGGAACTAGTAGAATTTATTCTAAACATGCGTAGTTTCCTTCGCACACTCTGTTTGTGTGTGTGTGTCCACGTCCTACTGGGGGCCACCCCTAACAGCTACTGAGAACGACTATCTCTACCCTTTTAAATGGTGTTAATGTTAGCGTTTTTTTGTAATTTTTTTCTGTTTACATACTTTTATGACACCCTGTGTAATAACTAATAAGAGGGTAGTTTTCCTAGAATTTCAAACATTTCTGCATCTTCTTGTCCGGCCTGATCGTCTACTCACTTTTTTTTTTTTTTTTTTTAGCAAACGCCAAGTGATACTGCCTGCAGCTTAAGGCCACGAAAAACAAACAACCAAATCAAAAAAAGAAAGATAAAATGTTTTACAAAAGTGTTATTCAAGCCAGCGTTTAATAAATCCAAATAAGAATAGTTTTGAAAATTGTTTTAGAAAAAACTGTTTTTCTAGGTTTGTTGTTGTTTGTGATGTCATGTGGACAAATTTGTATCGGAAACTGCGCGTCCAGAAACCTATCCAACGTCATCTGGTAGCACCATTTTGGTTAAATCTGGGGTTAAACCCTCGTTTACATTCCCAAGCAGGCTCGTGCTTCGGCAACCATTTTGTCGAGAGCAAATCCTGTTCTCGAAAATAGAACATGTTGTAAAACTTTAAGAAAACAGTTTTGGAAATAGGTTTGCGTAACAAACGGCAGCGCATTCAAAAGGCAAGTGGTGGAAACGGGGTAGTTTCATAAAAAGCATCAAGGTAAATGTATTTGCCAAACATTTTATCCTTCATATGTTGAGCTTTGCAGTTGTTGTTGTTGTTGTTGTTGTTTGTTTTTTTTTGAGCAGACGTTACTAAAAATAATATTCTCATTTTTGATTCCCCCTACACTCATTTTCCCCAACATCAGTTATGGGCACCACGAGCCTACTGAAATAAAGAAATTTGTCAATTAAAAAAAAATATTCACATAATGGCTCAGGTATAGTTGACAATGAATGACCTTTCACCAGAATTAACTCCCAAGTCCAATGTGCATTGAATAAAGTCGATGCGTACAAGCAAGGAAACTAATAAATTAAACAAATATATTTCTCAACATTACTGGAAATGATTCCTTTGCAAGGAAAACACATTATTAGCGAGTTTCCTCGGTTTTTTTTTCTTACTGGCAAATTGCCCTACGATCTAGAAAAAAATTAACGTCAAAGTCTGACAACTCAATCTCATGGTCTTGCCTGTCAAAAGTTCAGAGGCTGGCTGTTGGACAAGACAGATGCCCCCAAAGCCAGAACAGTAGCTAGGGAGAGTTTCGAAGTCAAGTAGGCGGTGGTCCTTTTTAGAGGCTGTACGTACTTGATATGACTGAAATCGTTCCCGATTGATCACAACCAGTCTCATGAGCTCGCGCTGTCATTGACTGAGGCTGAAAGGGACCTTATGATGGAAGAATGCATGATGGGATAATCTTTGTAGTACTCACATTCCAAGAAAAAGAGTGGATGGACAAACCCGATAGCTTATAAGACTGACATAAAATGGAAGCTGATGAAACTGTAGCACTGAAGGAACAGTTAATGAGTCCTGCTAGTGGATCTCTAACTTAACTAGAGACGCATCTTCTTCAGAACGACTTCACACTGACCCTGTCTTGGCCTTTGAGTGTGCATAACGGTTGTCTGTAATTTACTTTGTGTATGAGTGAGTGTGTGTTGTAGAAGTGAGACTGTCTGTTATATGCGAATATGGTGCATGGTTGTGATTCCGTCTATTTTTCATTTCTGTAAAGCCCTTTCATCATCATCATCATCATCGTTAACACAGGGATTCACTCTTCTTGGCTGCCACTTTACTGGGAAAGCGATTAATAAATAAAATCATAATCCGTCAGAATATGTTTATATGGTGCGCATAATGCTTTTTTGCTGTGAGCGGATGGATGCATGCAATCACAAAGATTTATTCGACATTTTTAGACAAAGGAAACCTGCTTCACATGAGTTAGCAATAATCATAGACACCCCCCACCCTACCCAACCACCAACAGAAGCAACCAAAAATGCGCAAAGCACAGCCTATATCATGTTGAGAGAGTTGCACATATAGAAGTCACATGATGGCACAAACCGAAATGAAGTCAGGGGCCACAGTTTTTTTTTTTTTTTGAAGCGAAGCGACTGGGCAACATGAGGAAATCGCCAGTAAGCGACTTGTCTTGGCAGTTATGAAGCTTCATCCAGATCTCAAGGATGCTGCTTTACCTATGGGGTCACAATAATTAAGGGATGGGAAAAACACCCTGTATTAAAGTCAGAACAATATCCTCGGGGTCTGGACACCGTTTCGTAACTATGGAGACAAGACGCTTGACCACAATTTCCCCATTCTGCGCCGGATCAACGCCTTGCCCTGGCTTTATAACTCACTGCAGGCGAGCACTTTCTGTCTTATTATCAACAATTGTAGCACTCGGAGCACATTCTTCAGTTCTGACGGTGGAGAGGGAAGACAAGCACGCATGTCAGAAAGAAAATCTTTGTTCGTCGACCCGATTAAGTGCAATCGGTGGCGAAGCCTGGGCCTGTCTTTCAGCCGTTGATGCAGGAAGGAAAAGATTAGAATGTAGCTTGAGACCAGCTTCAGTATCGATTACCTCCCCAGCTCGCAACTACTGCGCCGGTCCCCGTTCAATTCTTTTCATATTCAGCCGGACATCTACGTTTTCTGTCTACACAACACTCTACCCCCTCGCACATTGATGTTCGGACATTGTTTTCTGTCTCTAGAACATCACCCCCTCCCCTCCCATGCCGTTTAGCTCTTTTTTTTTAATCTGTAAAGCATCGCTTCCTCACCAGCAACCCCCTTCCCCTACCTGAGACATCTATGTTGTTTTTGGACAGTACAGATTTCCCCCACCCGCTCCCCACCTCCCCATCACGGTCCACACAGTGCCTAGTTAAGTGACAGAATCAGAGAGTTCAGCAAACATTGCTTGGAAGCGAATTGTGCAACAACTGAACAGTGTCGGTTTATTTCTATGTTTCGCTCTGCCAGGGTGGGCAATGCTCTTTTGTTTGTCTAGAATGTTTTGAACACGTGTTCGGAGAAGGTCATCAGTGTTGCTATTTTTGAAATCGAGCGGCAGGCACGGGAGGGCCATCGTGACAAGTGTATTTCGCTGCGGACAAAGCGTCAGAACTGACCACGACAGTGCCATGTCTTTGTATATCATAATTGTGCATGAGTGTGTACGAATATAGGAGCCCATGTATGTGTATAGGGTTTTGAAATGTTTGCATTCTGATGTACACAGATTTGTAAGAAGTTTCACCTTTTTTTCTAGTTTTATTTTATTTGTTGTCAAGCCAAAATATATTCATAAAGCCATGCTGAATAGGTTCTCGCCCACCCTAAAGATTTTGTGTTCGCATACAATCATTAAAAATTCATATAGATAAATTAATAATTCACAGCGCCTAAATTAATAATTTTTATATCCTAATTTCATGTGCCATGTGGTGCAGGCTTGTGTCACCGGGAGCCACTGTGCACTATAATACAGGACAAAGCTAGGAAGCGTTCCGTCATTATCGGATTTGTTTAAAAAATAATGACTTTCTCCTCTGAAAAAGGGATCAGGGTTTAGACTGTAGGAAAAACTCCACTCATAGCACTGCCAGCCTTATCAGTGCTGCTAAAACGAGTCGAGTGGGGTTGATCCACATCATCCACAGACGTCAAAAGCCTCTCCACAGCTCAGAGACAGGTGCAGGCGCACGCCAGAGCATCAAGGTGCCAGATGCTCTAGCAGTCTTTCTGGGTGCTTCACGTGAAGCAGCTAGTGAAAATGAATATTTTGGGCGTCTAGGTGAATTAATGGTGTCAGTCATCAAGTCCGTCTGTATCCTAGCCAGAACCACGGCGTCTGAATACCCACGTGACACAGCGCGCTTACCCCAGTTGCCCTAACCACGGACGTTGGTTCGTTTATTTAGTAGGAAAGTGCTTCCACCTTGAGGTGATTTCGCACCATGGGGGAAGAGGGAGGGGGAGTACCCGGACAAAACCCCCTACAGGTGTCACTATCCCGAGACGAGATCTGAACCCTGAGTTTCTCGCTGCAGTGGTGACAAGCGAGTGTTTTAACCACTACATTACCGGCCGCCCCTTAACCACGAACCCACACGAATGGATACCTGTGCATTACAAATGGACATCATCATCATCATCATCATCATCATCATCATCATCATCATCATCATCATCATCATCATCATCATCATCATCATCATCATCATCATCATCATCACACCGCGGACCTTGCTGCTGAGTAGCCAACTCCGTAAAAGGCTGGTGAAAATAAAGCAGTACGGGAGATATCTAGCACCGCCCTCACAAAGGTTGGCTCCGACATACGTGTTACCTTTAATAACTGCATTAATATATGTGTAGAAAGACAGACAAATAACCGTCTCGGAGTGTACAAACTAAATATTATCATTTTATCATTGATTCACATTTTTTTGGGGAAAAGAAGGCTGTTGCTAGTGTTGGTGGCGATGATGATGATGGAGGGGTACGTGGTAACTGTTGTGTAACCATTCCTTGTTGTCTGACTGTCGGACTCGTGGGAGAGTGCGGCTGCTGTCCCGGCTTCCAATCAATGCAAGCCCCGTAAATCCGCGCCAATACATAGTTATTGAGCCGCAAACTTTCGCGGCTGATATCAGATATACTTCTAGTGCAGGTGTACTCCGCTATAGTGCACGTGTGCCCAGGAAGTACCCGCGTACACCTAGCTTTTACGATGGTTCGTACTATTCATCAGAAGCTTACATTTGATTTACAATTTATTGTAAAGTCGTTTGTCTTGCAGGGGAGGCTAATCGCGGTTGTGCACTATCGAGTTATTCCCCTTTGTCTGCCGTGCAGGATGCTTCAATTAGTCTCCTCAGCCTTCTCGAGACATTTTTCACGTAAAGAACAAGGCCTCAGTCTTCACCAACAAGTCCTGTTATTGCTCTAGTCTAACTTAATAGATGGCAGCGATTGTCAAATCTGATTTAGAGGAACCAGCAGCGGAGAGCGTACTCGGCCTCCATGGTGGTAAGAATGTTGTGCATGACACAACAGCTTAACATCAAAAGACTGGCAGACGATGTTAGCAGAAACGTTTGAGTGTATGCAATGAACCTACAGAAAATATAGAGTAGTCAATAGTGCGCATAAGACAAGTTTTCATCAATATTTCAATGGTGTTGGAGGTGTATCCCATGCATAAGTGATGGTCCAACTGTATTTATTACATTATAATGCCTTCTAAAAATGCATAAAAAAATCTAAAACTCGAATACCTGATAATAATAGTAGAATGAGGACATCAGATATATATTTTATAAAATAGGAATAGGCTAAGTCTGGCTATGAGAGTAGAGCCTCTGCTGTCCAAAGTATGACAATGTCAAAGTTACAGTGAGTCAGTAACGTGAGAAGAGTAATTACTTCAAAGGTGGATCTACTTTAAGCAACTATTTCATTAAACCCCCCGAGTAATAGACATTATAGCCATGATAAGAAGTGACATGGTGCATAAAGTATTTTCCTTCTGCAATGTCAGATATTATTCCCACAATGCAATTTGTAACCTTGCAGGCTCGTCTACAGATTATCAGCGTTCACACACACACACACACACTGCCGCTAAGAGAAGTGGATCTGCCATTAGTTACAGAGGGAAACACAGGAGCAGATATCGAAAATTTATGTTGAGAGGTTAGTGATTTGTTTTTTTTTAAATAAAAGAGAATATAAAATTTGCTAATTTAGACAATTTTTGGAAACAACTATAGATTGTAAAAGATATTTCTTCCTTGTGATTTGCAGGCAGGCTTCTTTGGTCTGACAGAAAATCAGGAAGCCATGAGTGTCGGGCCTACCCATTTCCAGCAGGCACTCAGAGCAGTGAAACCCTCTCTGCTGAAAGAACTTGAGCAGTTGTATAAACAAATAAAAAGATGATATGAATAAGATTACTCGCTATGCAAAACCAATACCTGACCCGAGACTGTTTTCAGCCAACTCGCCTTAGCCAAATATTTCACAGATTGATCTAACCAATGGAGACTGGCAGATTCCCGTAAAAGAAAGAAGACTGTATAAAAATGCTTTCAAAAACTGCAAGGACTATTTCAGTGAAGGGTGTATTTGGCTACAACACTCAAAAACATTTGCGCTTGCCGTGTGCTCGCTGTACTTGGTACTGCTTCTTTGATGACCTTCTGGTGGCTCGTGGCTGGCGACACATGGGAAGAGCACATGGAATATCTCCAGCAGGTTTTCTTCATTCCACAGGAATTTCAACTTACAGCTGACCCATTGATAATTCATGCTGGATTTCAAGAGCTGAAATATCTGGGGCTTCAGATAGGCTTAGGTGAGACGAGTCCCAGGAAAATTCAAATTTTAAATCCCCCCAAATCAAGGGACATATAATGGGACTAGGCTGTTACCTCCAGATCCTCCAAGATTGTTGCATTCATCAGTGATCATACACAGAAGCAGAACCCACCCCATTACAAAGATGTACAAATGCCACTGGGCTTTCAAACAAGTTCAAGAGACATTTTCCAAGTCTTCAGTACTCCAACTACCTGACCAGCAAGCCATTGTGCATACATAAATGATGAGATGACAAGTTCTCACGGACATGTGTTTTGAAGTAGTGAAAGAAGAATGGGATGAGGACGTTTAACACAATTTGTGATTTTAAGCTATAACTTATTTTTTTAATTGAATGAGTTTATTGTGTAATGTTAAAAGCTTGTAATGTATTTATATGAACCTTTAGAGTGTCGTGTCACCTCAGCCTGTCTGCTTTCACTTGCTAGGGAAGATCCAATAACGTATGTTACTTTTAAACTGTTGACGGATAGTTCATTCCTGGGTGCGGTTTCGGGCATTGAATATTTATAACCTCGGGAATGAGAGCATCTGCAGTGAAGACCTTTCACTCATCATCCTGCGGCTGCATCGAGGGAATTACTAACCGCAGGAACTTCATTCTGTACATGGTGGGTGCCTCCCCATTCTTCATTGCTGTCAGAATCACTCGTTGCCAGAGGGAGAGCAAGTATTTTGTCTTCAGACTTGCCTGAGTCAGAACCACTTGCCTGCTGTTTGCCACACCCCTGTGGCAGCGTTCGTTCTGGGGTTCTTCATGGTATGACATGTGGTGGGCTGCTGCCTCACGATCCGGGAAGACGTGACTATGCAAGAGGACATTTCTGTGTGATGTGTACCGCTGACCCTGGTTAGTCTGTCTGTCTGTGTTGGGTTTTTGGAGGACAACATACGCCTCTTGCTCCCACTTGTCTGCCAGTTTGCGTTTCCTATCAGAAGTCATCTATTTGGCAACTTTTCTGTCATTGACTTCAAGGAAGGATTACCATACTGGCGATGGTCGGATAGCTTGACTCTTAAATTAAATCTCTTTAAGTCTCTTACTTTTGAGCCATGGTTGCATGCTTTGCAGTATTTCATTTATTATATCCAAGATTTTTTGCAACGAGACATTTGTAATCACATCTCGTCCTTTCTTCTAGCCGTCTTTCTCAGTTACTTGTAATTGCTAACCCCTAGAATAGAGGTCATTGCTCGCCCTCGAGCGTCAGGGACTGTTATCATCGCTACTTTGCTTTATGTTACTAATTGTCTCCTCGCTACCCAGATAGCAATGAAGCATTTTATAAACGTTTTAAAAACGCTAACATAGTTTTAATAATGTAAAAGTTTGATATGAAACATTTTAGAAACTTTGTAGAAACATTTACCGAAAAAACATTTAAAACTAAAACATTTTGCAAACATTTTAAAATGGTAGGAAACATTTGCAGAAAACTTCTTAAGATGTATGACGTAGGATTATGATGTAGTAAGTATGATGTAGAATGTATGACGTAGTAAGGGATGGTTGAATGAGAGAAACCACAGAGGATGTAAGCTATAGAAAAGAATAAAGACGCTTACTATTAAGTAATATTCAGACTCTAATGTGTATTCTAATAAAATATCTGTTTGTTTGGTACTATAGATTTGTAGATTTGAAAACTTGTAAAATCAGCCATCTTAAAACACAGTTACACACCATGCACTTCGTCTTGACGTAATGTTGGATTGTTTCCCTTGCTAACGCTGGGAGAAGATGATTTTCGTTTCAAAAACAAGATTTTTATCACCGTTTTCTTAGTGAACCTTCATAGAAATACTGTAAAACGTTGAAGATAACAACTACAGTCAGAATATCAAGTGAGTCCTTAAACAGATGGCGCCATTCTAAATTAAAAGTCACTTTATGTTGCCGCACCTGATTGCTAGATGCTACTATAGTGTAGTAGTTAAAAATCGCGCTTGTTTGACCTCCAGTGAGCAGGTGAGTAAAGATCTTATTTCTCTGTAAACGTCTTCCCCTGTATGACATGTTCCTGCCACACTCTGTTACCAGCACAGTGTTCTCTCTGGCGTGTAAATGTCTTTCTATGATGCAGCGTTAGTTGTCGGTTCAGAATAACTTGTCATAGCCTGGGGTGAGGATGAAGAAGGGTGAATGACGTCAGTTAGTCTGAATGTGTATGGATGACGTCAAAAGAGTTGTAACGTGAGACAATGACGTCAGTTTGCCTGAATGCGTATGTCTGATGTGACGTGAGAGAATCAGGGAAAATGAGAAGAACGTGTTGTCTGGCCTGTGCATGTCAAGAAAAAGAGAGAGTGCGAGTCACACTTCCCGAGGTTGTGACATAAATATATTTTAATGAAAAGGAAAACATGTATTTCTGTAATGTTGGAGTGGAACTGCAGAGAGTATGGTGAACATTTAAATTACATTTTAGCCTCTACATTTTTTTAAGTCTGCGTAGTGCAATAGAAGGGTCCATTATCTTTCTGAGCCTTTCAGCTAAGCGAAATCACGTGACTGGGATTACAATTCGAGTGACGATCGCAATATCTACTCTTCACTGCTATTATTTTACCATCTCTAATTAAATGTGTTTTTATTTATTTTTTATTATTTATTTTTATGTCGAGCCTGTCTTTGAAGGTGGGGTAAAACGCTAGATAAATTTTTATTATTGATATTAACAACTATGTTTATAGCAATGTTTATTGTGTCATAAATATTAATTAGTCTCTCGAGATTACAGGGTTTTATTAGTGTTGCTGTGGGGAGGAGAGAAGAGGCGACAGTTGCTGTGTGCTTCCAGACATACTAGGTCCCTCCTTCAAAGCCAGTGTGTGCAGCTGTTTTACCCCACAAGCCTGTATCGGGTAGCTGGTTAATATGTCTACCCGGTAAGGAAAGGATGAGCTCGAACTTGTATTACTGGACTGCTTGCAGACGATTTTTTTTTTCAGTTAAGTTATAGAACGAGGCTGGTGTGTACAAAGCTTCCGATTTAGCCACGTTTTAGCTTAACTACTAGAACGAGGCTGGTGTAGACAAAACTTCCGGTTTAGTCACATTCATTGTTTAAGCTCGCCGAGACTAACAGCGGAGGACTTCTCAAGAGGCTAAGCGTTGGACTTGGCAGACAGACAGCAGTCCACCCTATACCATATCCGCGGTGAGTTACAACCTCATGGTCTCGTGCCGCCTGACACCCGTCGCTGCGCGAAACTGATTTGAACTTGCTCCTGTATGACAACAGCGACATTAGCCACCATCCCATGGCTTCCTGTTGACCGTTTGAAGCGCTGCCACCAGGGAAGACGGTTTCTTTCCTAAACCAGTGCTCTGGGGTTACATTGTCTCTGCAACCATCCTGTTGGCATTTACTTCCGACCAGGTGGATGTTGTGTGTTTATGCGCCATATTCCAAGACCCCGCCTGGCGTAGTGCGTTCTTCCTTAGGTACATTAATGTTCATTAAGAACATTGATGTTCACTACACAGACTACAGTATTCTTAAGACCACTCGGGTGTAGCCCTGACCCCCATCGTGAAACTTGTAATTCCTTCTAACCACAGCATGGACGTTTGGGCACAGCTCGACCCTCTCATTTTTATGAGTGTATATTCAAGTTTAGGGATGTTCAGGTGAAGGTTGATTGTGCAGATCTGTCGAGCTTCTACCATGAGGCGACTGCGGACTCGTTCCGGCAAGCCCACGTTATTTCGCAGCTAACCTCCATCATCTGGAGGCCGGCATCCCAGTCACGCTTGGTTGCAATAGAGGTAGGATCCACCCAGTAACTGCCCACCCACGCTAATTTAACATGTATGTGTACTCTTAAAAATCTAGCCCCGACATTAAGTGAACTTCACCTTTTAAAATAACAGTTCCAAGTATGCGTAGACAGATTGTTTCAGGTCGCAGAGAGTGCAAACTGACTTATTGGCATTTTATCAGGGGTTTCTTGGGATAGGAGAATTGGTGTTGGCGGTGGCGGTGATGATGGTGGGAGAGTGCAGCTGCTGCCCCGGCCTTCGATCAATGCACGTCTATGACGTCATAGATTTGCCAAACGGCTGTGCAAGGCCGGTAAATCCGCGCCAGTACAAGTAATTTTTGAGCCGCAAACTTTCACGGCCGTATCAGATATACTTCTAGTGCAGGTGTACTCTTCTACAGCAAGTGTACTCGGAAAGCACCTGTGCGCATCAGGCATGACACCTGTTTCATCGTCACCTGGCAGACGATAAGAATATATATATATATATTTAAAACCGAGCTATCTTGAGCCCGAGCCTTTCGAGGGTCTTGACTTTCTGGCGATTTAAGAATGAAATTTCATGGATTACCAAGAACCAAAGATCATGTCATTTTCAAGATGTTTCCCACTGTTCACAAGAGACTTACACTTGCTCTTTTATTACCACGAAGTTACATAAATTTATATGACTCTGTGCCGTCCGCGGCTATTACGAACCTCGTTGCAGAAGTGTTTATTTTGCACGGGAAGCTAATCCTGGGTCTTGAAAGGCTGACTTATTTCCCTTTGTCTACGGTTCGGAATATTTTCCATTCCTCTCCTCAGCATTTGTGTGTAAATGTTTTTATGTTGAAAGAACGGTTGTGGCGTTCTACGTCAGCATATCAGTATGTTTCTCCCCCACCCCAGAGAGAGATGGAGGTGATATCGTTCTGTACCCTCGTCATCTGAAATTAAAGGTTGTAAATAAAGAGTGACTTACGAACGGGATTCCTTCTCTTCATTGCTGAAGCTCTAAATACTTGAGGCAGTTAGTGAGTTGTGTTGAGGGTCAGGCGGTGCAGAATACACGGACGCGAGAAGTTTGTTTAAACAGAGATCTATGCTCAAAGTTTGCAGTGGGGTCTTTATACTGACTAATGAGGAAGTGAATTTACGGGGGCCAAGAACTTCTTAAATGGAAGCGTTGAAGCTATGCAAAGTTTTTCTTGTCTCTGTGCCTATGGACTTAAACGGTGCTGCCGACTAAAAAAATTAGGCCCTTGATAGATCTGCTATCCACAGTGAAAAGATGCACGCTGAATTGATGTAGACACAGCTCACTATATGTGCAAGAAACAAGAACAATATTAACAATAATGATTGTACAGTGTATTTTCCTCACTCAAGAAGCTTGCTTAATGCGCTTGATGAGCAAATGTAGAGACATAAAAATATCGACATAATATATACGTGTCTTACAGACATGCCACAACATATTATCAGAATAAGACTAATAATAAGAAAAACAAAGGGAGACAACATTCCAAGCGTGGGCTTGCCTTGTATTCGGCGCATTACAGTTAAGGGCAGAGAGGTTGAGTGGGGGGGAGGGAGAGGGAATTGGTGTTTTTACGCCGAGCCAGCAACTAAGGCTATATTACGGCAAAGCAGCCAGCCCTGTAAATAGATGCCACATGCAGAGAAGGAACAGCGTGCCCGAGACAAGATCTGAACCCAGTGCAGTCGACCTTCACTGTATTGGTGACAGGCGCTAACCGTTGCGCCACCGGGCCACCTAGATAAGGGCAGAGAACCGAGAGAGCTGGGAGTGAAATCGTCAGGTGCCCCTACAGTCAGCCAGGACTAAGGAAAGATGATGACAACGAGGATAATGAAGATGATGTTTTTCAAGATAAAGAATTAAACGAGTGAAATCTGACGTGCAGTGTGCTCAGTAAATCCACGCACACTGTCCCTCGCGCGCGCGCACACACACACACACACATTCTCACTCACTCATTCTCTCCCTCCATCGTTTTCAACATTTTCTTCTGTAATAGCTACGTGTAAAAGCTTTCTAAAACTACTGACCCCTTCCCTTTGTTTCTAATTGATGCATACAGCTCATGAATCGCAGAATTACTCCGCCAAACTAAAATCAATTGTCCTTCTTGTTCGAACTCCCATTTGCTTGTGATTTACTAGGCAGTGGCTGAAGTTTGCTGAGGAAAAAATCAATGGTGAGGACTAAGGCAACACATTTTCTCGAATAGCAGCACTAGGATGAAACAAAAAACCGATCTGAAAAAAAACCTGCGTAGGATGTGCATCGCAGGTTAGCTCCACCTAGAGTCCTGTGGTCTTACGCCAGACCTTCTAATTGGAGAACGGAAATGCTAAACTGTAATTTTTAACTGTATCACTAATGATGTCAGTATTAAAGTAATAATAGTATAAAAATGTTTTAACGGGAAAAAACTAAATACGGTTTAATTACATGTAATGTATAATAGATAAGTGAAAGGTATAATTATCAACACGACATATGAGGATGTAATAGGTATAGGACCTGTTGTTAAAAGGTTTTGACAGCTTTGGACCCAAAGATTAATACTGATTCATCTGAGAAGGACGCGTAGACCCATTCACTTACATGCAAAAACGCACCCATAACACACACACACACACACACACACACACACACACACACACACACACACACCACGAGAGACTTCGTACTTCAAAAAGATGAGAGAGAATACTGCTCATTAATCAGCAACGCGATATTTGTCGATAAAATTTTGATCGTCTTTTTTTTGGCAAATTACAAAAAAAATCTTTTTTCGCTTCATCTATTGCAACGACATACGACCGATCTTTTCGTACACATATTATTCTTCGCACCGCCAATCGTCTGAATAACACTGTCATTAATTCTTCTTGTTGACTCTTTCAAAACTGTTTATGATTTTTGTTTAGTTCTGCGGTGACGAAAACCCCTCCTAGATAAACAGCTGTCGGTACAGCCTCAAAAAAAAAAAAAAGTAAATCCAAGAAAGGCAACCAGCTGTGGTGGTATCTGTGGTAATATCATCACCCACCCACCAAATAAAAAAAAAGGCCTCGGCCTTTGCCACTGTCTTGGTCCCTCAGACCCACAGGTGTTGGTGTCGTTGACTCAGTCTATCAGCTTTCCGTCGGCCTTCAGACAGGCGCGGAGGTTGTTGAAGAAGTCGACCATTGAGCCCGGAATCGCCGAATCTACCAGCGAGCGAGGCAGCATTCCCCGGATGTCAGGTTGAATGAAAGTCATCAGCTTCGTCTGCTGGGGTCGTCTGCACAACAAAGTAACCAGAAGTGAAAGAAGCCAGACGACAGGAGGCTCCGGAGGTGTACTTGAAGCATGCAGCAAAAAAAAAAAAAAAAAAAAGAAGAAAGAAAGAAAGAAAGAAACAGCGCACATGCTGGGTAAGTGCTGATAGCATCTCCACGACACCACCCCAGCCCACCCCTCCACCAACTTCCCGTTACTGCTGTTTTCTCTTCCTCCCTCCCTCTATTTTCTTCTCTCAAAAGAAGCGTGAAATGACCACATAACGAGCTGTAGCCACAAACGCAGCAACCCTCCGCGGGTTTTCCGGTCTCCATTCACTGGCTTGCCAGCAGGAAGCTCGTGACGGCCCACAGAAAGGACTGGAATGTTCGCCGCCCTCTTCGCTGCTATGCGGCGTGCGCCCAACGATGCGGTCACGAACCGAAAAGAAACTACTTACGGCAATTTTGAATGTTTTCATTTCATTCCTTCCACTTTTCTTTCTTCCATTATTGTTACCTTCTTTTTTCCTTTCCTTCCTTTCGACGTTAATAACAATGAAATAATTTCCCAACAATACATGATTCTAGTAGAATGGCGCAGATTCATTTTTATACGGTTTCATTCTCATCTATTAAAGTCTCAATCAACCTTCGTGGCTGTATTGTTTATTAAAGTTACCTCCAGTAAAGTAATTCAGCAAATGAAATCAGCGACACTGAACGGACTACGTGACACGTACATTTACGAGAAGTGTTTGATATACTGAAAATATTTTTCAGTTGCCATAACCACAGAAAAATAAAAAATAAAATAAAAAGAAAGAAAAGAGAGAGAGGGCAGGAATGCGATTTCAAAGCCTTCACAGGTAATTATTTACATCCGTTCCCTTGACAATCATTGATCACACACTACACACTAGGTGAAAATGAAAACTGTTACTGGACTCCATGGTAACGATGGACAGCCGGGCAGACAACAGAACAGCATTTCACATTGTCGCTGTGAAATTAGTTAAACATCAGATTTGAAAGCAAAAAACAAAACAAAACAAAGCAAAACAAAACCAAGAATGAGAACGACCTGAAATTTAGTTTGTCGATGTCAGCCTTTAGTATTTCAAAGCAGAACATTGGCTGCAGAAAAGCCATCGCTTTGTTGAGGGATTTTATAAGGTCTGATCCCGCCATTTGCTCTAGTTTCAAATGCTAAGAATGGTTGGCTAACAAACTTATTCGGAATTCTTTAAACACATCAGTGAGTTAACTTACTCGGAGTTCTCTATACACATCAGGCCGCAGTGGTAATTCCATCCTCGTACATATTTGTCTTTGGGAGGACACTCTGGGCAGATGATGCTAATGCCTGCACAGATATCAACCACACGCAACCATGCATACACACACACAGACACAACACACGCACGCACGCAAACAAACACACTGTATAACCGCTTTTAACAATAACAACAACAAAATTGACAGACTACCAGCCTATTTGTGTAATACAAAGCTACAGATTTCTGTATTTATGCAGAAGTACCGAAGGACAGATCCAAGAATGCTAACCGTTGGTGGAGATGATTTTCTCCCCTTTAATCTTCAATACGGCGTCCACAAAGTCTCGTGGAGATATCAGCCCCATGGCAGCACTGTTGGTCGCGGTGTGGTTGATTCTCAAGTTCTGTCCACAAGCAACACACACACACACACACACACACACACACACACACACACACACACACACACCACGCGTATTAATACACAGAACGACTTCAGGCTGAAATTATGATACAGCTGCTGATCTTATCGAGGCGCTCGCCCAGATGTACTAAGTTGTGGGAAAACAATCTATCGACAATAACTAAATGAAATGAAACTGCTGGGTTCTTAAAATGTGTACAAAGTTAGGGAAAGAGTCACCTTTTGTTGTTATTACTATTAGCAATAGTAGCAGCAACAATAATACTCATGATAAATACAACTACAAGTGCGTATCCGAATGAGTTTTTTTTTGGGGGGGGGGGATATGACGGCCCCATATGAGCAAAATAAGGTCTGAAGACAGCCGAACATGTCGACATATTTCATATACCTCGTCTATTCTCCGGATGACCTCGATTTTCTTCATGGCTTTGTCCCACCTCAGACGAGGGGCTGGCTCGGGAAGGGGGTCCACATATTCAAACAGTGTCTCTTTAGGGCAGTTGTACTCACTCTGACCTCGGTACCTGGAAAAATATTGTGCAGGAACAACACAAGTTATTATATGGAAGGGAAACATCTTGATGATGATTTTGATGATCTGGAGTAGGAATACTTCAAATGATATAATATGAAGCAAGAACAGTTTTACCGTGAATATATAGGAATATTACTATAATTATCTGGACCGATAAATGTAATTATTTGCGGGTATATATTGTTACAAAGATAAATTATCTGTAGCCTGGTGGCTAGTGCAGTAGAATGTGAAGCAGAAGATCGCTGGTTCTATGTCTCCTCGGGTCTGTGGTTGCAAAATTCTGCTGTCCATCCAGCAGTTATCCAATAAAATTGGGTGCGGAACCCTATGTTCCCCCGCCCACCAGTTCATTAAACAACCTAAAATCTGCTTTCTTCTGGGGCATGTATGTAAGACCACGGCTCTTGGAGAAGAAAGGTGCTGCCTCTAGATGGACTAAGAAGGAACAAAGCGAAAAATGACTTACAGATAGCCGTTAAAGCCAGGGCAGGTTGAATGCTTGTACTCAATGATAATGTCTTTCTGGAAACAAAAAAGAAAAAAAGCTTATTAATCTTTAGTGTCACTGTAAATCACATATTGCATGGCCATAGGTAGAAAGTGTACCTGTAACAAATAATCTTGGTGCCAAAGTAAATCACACATTGCGTGCCCAAAGGTAGGAGGTGTACCTGTAACACGAAGTCTCTCGTCAGACCTACAGACTTACAGTAACACGGGTAAACAGCGTGGACTCCAGAGCATGAGTACTTCGGGTACATCGGTACAGAGTTCGTCACAGCATGGATTTCAAAGTAATGGGTAATACAAGTACCTCGGGCACAGAATATGTCACTGAAATTGTGTTATAATTGATGAGAAAATCAACTGATCACTCGAACAATCAATCGATTGAAAGTCGTTTCAAATACAATTCAACTTCCTGATCAACAATCATTTGTTGTTGTTGTTGTTGTTGTTGTTGTTGTTGAACATCAGAAATAAACAAATCGATATTATGATTATAATGTAACAAATTACAACGCTTCCAGAACCGCATACATACATCCATTTTTACCTACTTCTTTCATCCTTCTTTTCATTCTTTTTTTCTACCTGCCGGTGGAGACATAAAGACTAGCATACGATTTTTTGTTGTCATGAAAGAAACGAATCTTCAGCATATTATGAAGATAGCTTGTAGTATATGCAAAAATTGGTTTAGTAAAACGTATGTATAGTGATAATGATGTAAAATGTCCAAAAGCTTATCTACAATAAAGTCCGAGAATTCAGGAAACATATTACAGAGACGGAAAGATTTATGGGCAGATTTCGTCTGAGAGCCAGCAATGAAAGAAGATTTACTGCCTGATTAACCGTGTCAGTCATTTGTACATTATGTGGGATCACATGAGCTAGCAAAACCGTTTGAAGACTTAGCAGTCGCTTGTTTTCACGCGCGCGCGCACACACACACACACTGGCACGAACATAGACACTATGTGATCTCTAACACACACACACACACACACACACACACACACACACACACACACACACACACACATATTGTAGATCACTCAGGATAATTTTTAATTTATCCACAGATTTCTGTGATTTTATCCCACCCTTTAGAAACTTTCTGCCCACTATTTTCGGTGATGAAGGGGCGAGCACCTAGAGCTACAGGAGGAATAATATGAGTGTCCTCCCTTGCATGACCAACGTCATAGCCAAGTCCGCGCGGATGGCCGTATAACCAAAGAGGCAAATCAACGTGAAACCTCCTGCCTTGAATGTAGCTCTGTGGTGTGAGCCGTGTGGCCATGGCTCGTAGCGACACCTGCTGGCTTTACGAGTGCGTGCTCCCAGCACGAGCGCACGTTACTCGCTTTATCTTCGGTCTGCATCTTGTAGCGGGGGTAGGGGGTGAGGGGCTGCTGCTGCGTCACTCGCTTTATCTCGAATCAGCTCCCAGCGTGTAAGGGGCGCTGCTGATGCCGCCGTCGTCTCCACGCCCACATTCCAAGGAGCCTGGAATCTTGAACGCTGGCCAAAACGGTTTTCTCTTAATGCGCAGACGGGAAGTGGGGTTACAAAAGTAGGGTGGGTGGGTGAGTGGAGGAGGTAACAAAATTGGTGAAACACATTAAGGTAACGAGGGAAAACGCTTTGACGATTGGGGGATGGGGGACGACAGCTCATGATGTCTGGGTAGGTGGTCCAGCAAACATGATGGTTTCAATTTGCACGTGGAGACTGAAGTTCCTGTACGCACTTCTAACCCTTCCTTTCCCCTGCCGACTTCCATGTATGATTCAAAATAAAGAAAAAGAAAGAGAGAAAAAGAAAAAGTGCATCAAGTGCTTCCCTTTTTTTTAAATATTGAGTGAGTTCAAGCTCATTACAAGAAACCAGTTCCCTCAGTCCGAGCCAATTACTCGTGAAATATAGCCATCGTGACGTCAGTATAGTGTGGCTGCGCTTACTCAAACTGACCTTCTACCTCGGCTCTCCTCAGTGTCAACGGCCTTGGCGACAAAAGCGTACTCAGGGTTTGCACGTGTCGAACGATTGTGATGCATTGATCACATTAACGGACGTTTTGGAGTGTAATCTTGTGCGTACTGAATGGCCCCTTTGTCTCTACTTTGCGTGGTGTTAAAGGTCTAGTGGGGAGCACATTTCTTTTAATGTTTGGGTAACGCTCAGTGCAAGATACACTTTCCCTGAATCTTCAGAGATACGCTGCGCACACATATACACACGCGTACATGCACGTACACACACAATAACACTGTCGCTTGTCACAAGTTTAACTTCACAAAGTTGGTGGTTAAGCCTTTTTCGGTCGAATGTCCAACAAAGGAGACTAGTTATCATGGTCGGATTTCCCCACGCCGCCGTCTAGCAGTCACGCCCAAAGAATGTTTTCATCAAGGCTTTGATATTGTTGTGTGATCACAGCATCCTGTTTCATCGGCGCCTCGCATCAGCCACAGACGTAGATCAACACGCCCGTGATTCACTTTACACAGTACTATTTATATATATATATAGGCCTGATGAGAGGGGTGGGGGCGCAGGGAAGAATGGTGTATCCGGTCCGCGTCTGTGGAGGGGCCCGGCTTTCGTCAGTAGTGTTTTTTAAAAATTCGTTTTCTTTTAAACAAAAGTGAAGAAAGGCATCACGAGGGAAAAATAAATAAAGCTAGACTTCAAAGAACGCTATAAAGTATAGGCCTCACCACTACTAGACTTACTGCTAATTCCAATAATTGTACCCAAATCTATAACATCATTCATGCATTAAGGTGAAGAATATAAACCTTGTATTGTCTTTAATCGTCGTTGCTTTCGTCTGTGGAGTTTTCACGTCTAGTGGTGACATTTTCCTATACAAGGGGTGCGACTAGTTTGATCTTTCTTCATTTACTGACCACTGACAAGTACACAGCTCTAAAATGTGTAGCTCAGGCAGTGCTGCAGATCCTAGTTAGGTACACTTTTCCTAATGTTTGCTGTCTATTTTATGTTACTAAACGAAATACAGATATTGCCAGTCAAATTATAACTTGTAAGCATGGTAAATACTGGGAAAATAATAAACGATTGTAATTAATGATTAATGCAAGGGGCCAGGAAAGGTCCGCAGCCCTGTGTGTGTGTGTGTGTGTGTGTGTGTGTGTGTGTGTGTGTGTGTGTGTGTGTCCATGGAAACTATGGTGTAGAGGTGAAAATAAGAAATGCAGCTATAAAATACGACATGCCAGGCCTCTCCGGTTGCCATGGTTCCTGTCTATCTAGAAGCGCACAGGGAATGACATACAGTCCCAAAATAAACCAGAGGACAAAGGTCAGGTCTAACTGTCAATATAGCTTCATTTAAACCACTGTGTTCATTGAGAGGGCTATGTGCGCGCTCGCACACACACACACACACAGTAAAACATGTCACGGTAACCTGTCGTCCAGACGCCATCGTCATCATCCTTAAATGGCGCGCTCTCCAAATTTGCTCTGTCCCCAGATTGAGTGTTCTCGCTGCTGTGCCCCCGAGCTACGACCGGTATACGCGGGGAGGTAGGCGGCCGCCTCTGTGGCGATCTAGTTTGTTCCCTTGTTGGATATTTGCCATGACAACTCGCAGGCACGCTGGAAAAGGTTTTTTTCGGATAAACAAAAACAAAAGGTCCCCAAAGCAGCCATGTTGTCAGTGGCGACAATGACTCAGCGAACCATCTGATTATAGCGCCAAGCGCCCAGTCTCTTCATTGTGAAGCCAGTCGCTCGAGGTGCCCTGCACTCTCGTCTCTTACTCGCAGAGTCCATGTTTATGACAGAAAACTTTATCGCAAGAAGTTTTGCGAGGTTAGCTCCAGCATGTCGACATTAATCACTCCAGTAGCCACACGTCTTAGTCAAGCTATAAATAGTATACAGGCCGATGAGTAGAGTTTATTCCTATGTCCTAGGATAGTGGTCTGAAAGTGGAGAGAGATAGAGCGAGAGAGATTGACAGACAGCAAGGTCAAACAAAATAAATGAGAAGCTGGGAATCTAATCATTTGTGTGCTCACCAAAACGAGCAACAAACGCGCAAACACGCGCACTCAGTTGACCGAGAAGTGAGTGTGGGTTTATCCTCCTCTTATTTAATTATTTAAAATCTAATTTTCTCTGTTGTTTGGCCTGCTGGTCTCGATGTTTTTCCTTTTTAAGTCCTGTCCGTTCGCCTGTCTGTTGCCCCTCTCCCTTCTCAGGGTTATCGTTCTTTACTGTTCGCGTCCCTCTCGACACCTGCGGACAAGTTACTCTGCCGACTCCCCCCACTACTCCGGACCTCCCGTCGTCCAATGTTGACACCTGCACACACCTGTTTGCTGTCAGTGACACGGTACGTTATGGAAATCAACACGAAAAGAGCTTCAGCAGCCATGTTTGCACCGACAAACAGTTACAGTAGCCATATTTACATCCAGCCACGTGTTCATTCCGTGGATGAGAAACTTGCTTCATCAGCTACGAACAACAATGAGAACTATACGATGTTAATACCGTAGATGCTTTTGAATCATCTGAAACTGTGGCTGGTAAAAGTATGTTATGCTGAAAACAGAGCTGAGCTTCCTTACTTCTTACTCCGTATTTAGGTCTGTCAGTTAATCAGTGTCTGTGATTATATTGTGATTTTTGCATATATATATATATACACACACGTAATGAATAAAACCAACACTTGTGACATGAGCAGATGGTCCAAGCAATCGAGTTTTTATTGGTTCGTTTACTCGTTCGTTGTCTGACAAGTATTTATTTGACGAGAAACAAAAAAAACATCCTGTTGTAACTGAGTTGTTCTCACACAGGCATGATGGACCAATCGCAGAAACTACAGCAGAACGCTTCCTTTCTCGCGAAGAAATGTGCGAATAAAAGAAGTAAATAAATTAATTAATGTCACATTCAAAAAGCGAAACCCCATCCTTTACTTATCCTTACTACGGGAAAATTACTTTTGTGAAGAGCTTGACAACAGGGCCTCACACTGAAGCTTGAGGTGGGCTCCGGTCAGACCGGAAAGGGTTAAATCTGAGGGATGCGTTCTACAGAACTCGCCCAAACCCCTCCCCGCCAAATAACACAGGCATATAATACTTTTGAGCCGAACAGCTGTCCGGAAGATCAGCTTCAGCTCATCGTCTTTATTCTGTCTTTCCCCACTAGTCAGGGTCGCACGCTTGATAGCCTCTGCTGCCGAGGCTGTGCTGCTTCATGGGCTTCGACAATTTAATTAGATTTCAAGATATAGCAGCAAGTATCCACTGTTGAGCCAACATAAAATAATCTATTTAAACAACAAATATAGAAAGAAAATAAATAGGCGCTAAGAAGACCTCTGACCCCTGATACGTGGTACAAGCACATCTCACGAACATCAAATCTTGCAGAGACGATCCAGCCGAGAAAATCAAGGAAAGTAGAAGAAGAATTCAAAAGAAGAAAAGGCAGATATCTACGAGTGGACGTGTACATCTCAGAAAATGACGAAGAACCGAGAGTTGGCAAGAGTTGGTAACAGCATCCTCATTTGACTCCCTCCACCTCCAACCCCTCCAACAACCAATCGAGACTATATATATATATATAAATTAATGATGATGGGTGACTGATTATGAGTGAGTGACCCACCGTGAACATTCTACCCACATCATGTTGAGGGATGTCAACATACATCACAAAGGAGGCAGAGAGAGGTGGGGTTGGGGTGGTGAGACGCCAAGCGGATGCGAGGTACGCGGCAGGTGGAAACATGTTTTAGATGCACGGCATCAGCTGCTCGCTGGCTGGCGGCCCTGTGTTTAGATAAGAGACTCGCTTGCACACCGATTTATCTCGCAACAATTTGTTATGGCTTGCACGTGCAGCATCGCCTTCCGGAAGGGCTTATTTTCTGCCGCGCAAGCTGCAGTGGCACAGCGGCTGGTCAAGTCGCACTGACACAACGTGCGAGCCCATGGTTAGAAAGGTTAGGGTTATCTTGCTGCCAGTTTTTTTGTGTGTGGATAGTTTGATGCAGATTGAACGAATGAGTTTTTCCATCGGCGTCTTTTCATTATGTGCTGGATGTTAAGTTTGAACTTCGAGAACAGAGTGAGCGGGGCGAGGGGTCATTTACTTAGTGAAGTACTGTCGACTGAACTTAGTGCTTAAAATAATTAACTCCATTACAGATAGACCAGTACGTTTCTGGGATAACTGGTAAAGGGGAGGGGGGTGTAGAAGTTTGAATTGACGCTCTACTTACTCAGATATTAGCGCCAATCAAGGCCAAAGGTCAGAATTTTTACTTATTTATCAGAGTAATCAACTGTTTGAGAGCTCTTGTGGGATTAACCCTTTCTTTGCTCAAAGGAACGATGTTTCGATCGCGTATACTTCTGCGGATATATAAACATGAAGAGGGTTAACTCCTAACTAATATCCTCCGGCCTGGCGATTTCTCAAGATATTTTCACAGAAATAACCGAGACGAGTCCAGGGACCTCAACACGCATGCAGACGACTGCAACGGATCCTCGGACAGGACAGTCTGTCGGCTGCAACACTGAGATTTGTTTGCATTCAACTGTAATGCATTCCTTGCTTTCAGGACCCTCAACTAAATACCATTTTTAGATCGCCCATGAATCACGATATCGGAGGCCAAAGGTCTTATTTCTCACTGGGATGACGAAGCGAACGATGGAGGAGGATTTGGTTTTTGGAGGTCTGGGGGAATTCCTCCTTCACAAAATAATCGCTCAGTTGTCTGATCTCGGTTATCACCCGAAAGACTATTTTTAACAGCACAAGAATTGAGTTTTTACATACGCATCTCTTGGGGCCGGGTGGATTGTCGAGCTAAGTGGATCCTAACACTAAGCAGTTGGCGATAATGCATCCAGCCCTTTAGCGCCAAAGGTAAGAAGATCGTATCACCGAGGAGAAGGAGAAAAATGAATATCGTGACACGCAGGGTGCAGTGCAATCTCCTCTACTCAATCTCAAGTAACTCTACTTCACTCTCCAGTTATCGGGGATTAAGCGGCATTACTTCAAACAAAAGGACCGCTTGTCCGCCAGGGTTCTCACAACTTGATTCATCTGATCGAGAACAAAAAGCTATTCTAACATCAGAAGATATCGTGACTGAAGCCAGCATCAGACCTCCTTCCCTTTCTCCCTCCTTTCTTCAAGTTTAAAGAAAAACTTTTAGTGCGCTCAGATTTAAAGGTAAACCCGAATTCAACATGAAATTCAGCTGTAAGGTGACTTAGCAGTTAGCAGAGAATAGAGAACCGACCATTCTTTATAAAAACACTTTAACTTTTTAAATTTTCAAGAAAAAGTGGATTTACCTAATTTCTAACGACTGTTTCTAAAGGCCACAACCCGTAAACTAAAACGACTCGTTAAAAATTGTTCTGCACTCGGGTAGGTCTTTAAGTCCCAAATCCACTTGCTGCATGAAAGGACAAGGCGCGTGAAGCAGGAGCTACTAACACCTGCCCCCCCCCCCGCCCTTTCCCGCCCAATTCTTCCTCCACGGCACTGAGTGAGAATGCAGGTGTTGATTAGCTTGCTTACTTGGTCATTATATACCTGGGCATGTCTCCCTTTCGCCCTTACTCTCTCGTCTTGAATTTCTGCATCACCTCTCTCTCTCTCTCTCTCTCACACACACACACACACACAGACACACGCCCACACGAACACACGCACGCGCGCGGGAGGAAAAGAGTGTCTGACAGACAGCTATTTCATGTCCTGTTGATACAGTGGCTAATCATATTCCCAAAGGAATAGAGTAGATTAGTCTTTGCAGGAGACCCACTTTCTGTCTCTCCAGGTACCCGGTGTATCAACAGTGAATCACAGTGACGCGATCTGTGGGTGGGGGCATGTGGGGAGGGTGGGGGACGTCAGGCCTCGGGATTCTACAGAAAACGGGTGGTGGTGATATGTCTTTATTTTTCTCAAGTGGACAAGCGACTGAGATTTTATGGTGTGATTGATTTAAGAGACTCTTCAGTAACTCGATGAATAAACATTCTTTTATGTCACCGACTGTAGCACTGCTGCGAGACATCTTAGTAACTTAGTTACATGTCGTATACATATTTATGCAGACATTAAGCCAATGTGTATATGCATAAATACATATGAGTAAATATATATCGTATCACCGAGGGCGTATATATATTTATGCAGACATTAAACCAAAGTGTATATGCATAAATACATATGAGTATATGTATACTGGTTTATGTATTTGATTTTTTTGTTTTTATTTAAAATTTAAACATGATTTATGACAGAGGGATATGACTGACAAAAATAGGGATATTACACAGTGACCTTTGCCCAGCAGCGGTAAGCGGGTCGAACCATAAAGGTCTGTCCACTCCTTAGTGTTTTGCAGCTAGTTTCCCTCCCCCCACCCAAAAAAAAAAGGTGGCCTGAAGCACCAGGCAACCTCGCGGAATTGTGAATTACTGTAGGGAATTCTTGCGTGTCCACCAGGGATCTACAAATGTTGTGTGCAGCCTGTACTCCACGCATCTCATTTTAACACATTATACAAAGACTGGCAATGGGAGTTAGCTAGTAAAACGACACATCACACCATAAGAGTCGAGTACATTCGAGTAAATAAATAGCACAGCGACCTTTGTCGGTGATCAAGAAAGTAGGGAAACATGCAATTCACAGTTTTTAAATCTTCAAAAACTTTAAATAACGGAAAAGTGCGTTGCCTCAAAATGGGGTTAGGTCGTCGAGAACCAAGCAAAATAACACCCCCACCCCCACCCACAACAGTAGCCACTCGCCTTACTTATTACAGAAGAAAAATCCATTACCTACTCCAGTGCACTCCACTTCCCTAACAAAACAGCCACCTGTTCAGAGAAGACACTTGTGAACGAAGCATCACATCGAAAGGAGGGTGTGATACAAAGAAATGGATGGTAATGTGGAGTGAAAACATGCCTGTGATGGGCCTGGCATGGTAATGTGGAGCGAAATCATGCGTGTGATGGGCCTGGCATGGCATGGACACAACGGGTCCTGTGTTGACCCTCAGTCGCTATGCGTCAACGACCGACCCAAGCGTTGCAGGACAGGACCGAGGTTATCCGGTTGAACGGTTACAACCTCGATAGCCCCTGAGAATAAAACAGCAGTCAGCGCCTCTCCATGTCAATAACTCCCCTCCCCTCAACACCCCATCCATCACCCCCTCCCCCCTCCCCCCAAAATCATAGGTGTGCACAGTTGTCGGTAGGTGAGACCGTTACGACACGACTCACCACGAGCTTCCCACACGTTTTCGTTCAACAGAAAATTGCAGGCTAAGTTACCATCCACCAGCCGGGAAGGGATTTCCTCCCACAAAGAAACCGGACTAACGCCTTGAAAGGCGCAGGTCGGCGCGACGAGAAAGGCGTCGGCGTTGGAGACTCCGCCAGAGGTCATCGCGTGCATTGCGTGATAATTATGACACCGCGAGGTGCGAACCAGCCACGTCACTAATACACGTTAGTCTCTCGCTGCCCGTCTACCAAAGGGAAGTTAGTCTCGCCAGACACCCCTCCCTCCCCCCCCTTGCTCTACTTGCTCGTGGATGTTTCTGCGAGGGGAGAGAAAAGAACGGGATTTGCCTCCCAGTTGTACCTCCGGGATCCATTAGTTCAACGCTCTCGTTTCTCGTAACACCCACCCCCACCAACACCACGACCACACCACCACCACTACCACTCGTCGTACGTCAAAATGCGGACGCTTGCGAGGCAAATGTCTTGCTGGCGGACTGAATCATCTGACAAAGCACAGCGTGTCTGCTGACAACCTTCTCGTACTCGCGGCAAGCGGTGGTCCAGAACCTCGTCAGTAGGGTAATGGCTGGTGGGGGTAAAGGAAGTGGGTGGGTGGGTAGGGAGTGCTGATGGTATGTGCATCTCTAAAGAGTCCCACAAGGCTTTGCAAGAATGAAAGAACATGGTTAGAAAGTGATTTCCACCCCCACCCCTGCCCAACCTACTGCCCCCCCCCACGGCCCCCTCTGCAAACACACACACACACACACGTGTCTTGTAAGCCAAAGGGAATTTTCCAGCCTGACCTGAGATTTAATCAGTCGTGTCTTGTAATGAAATACGAACACTGGGTGTAAATCCTGGTCAAGAAAACCGTCGCTGGAGAAATGGGGGCACAGACGCGTCTCCACGCACAAACACACCCGAGTTGTGCTTGGGGTGGCTAAGTGGTGCAGCGATGAAGCGTTTCTGACCGTGGTGGTAAGCATCGGTGGCGGCGGGGGGGGGGGGTCTTGCACCACCTCAGAGATTTTCTCTGGCGATGGCAACTTTTTGCAGGACTTTCCGAGCCTTGTCGTGAGATAAGCTACTAACGGCGTAAATAAAATGCAGACATAAACATTGTGCATGTATTTAACACGATGAGTAAACACGATCGTGCGCGCACACATGCACGCGAGCAGTCTTATTCCCCGCTCTCCCCAATGACCAGCGACAAAGCTGCGACCCACCGTCGTCGACAGATCAGGTGACAGTGAGAATGACCCTGAGCTCGCTGGTGATGCTGACCTCGCGCCCACTAGGCCGCTAATCACCAGAGGGCGCTTGTCACCGATGTCTCTGCAAAGAAGCCGAGGGCATTAACATTCTGCCACCTGACCCCTCACATTCTTGGCCAAAAGGGGAGCCCGAGAGACCTCCCCCTCCACCAGCCCAACTCACCCGTAGTGACAGCGGACATCAGGAGGGAAGGATGAATAAAGGTCACATCGCTGAACTTTAACCTTTTTGCTATTGTTAGATGAAGTCTAATTGGATGTAGAATTTTTTGTTTGAACCTGTGTTGACGTTTCATATAACATTCGAATATTACGTTTGGCAGACAAAACAATTTCTCGGAAAAAAATGAATAAAGATATTTTGTATTGTGTTTTTATGTATTTTAGAGAACAACCGAGAAACGCTTTAACGATCTACTCAACACAGTTTAGGATTCCACAAACAGTCAAATGATTTAAAAGTTCAATAGTGTGTATTGCAGTTCTCGGAAAATCAACAAAAATTTAAGAATAACCCCAACCCCAATTTTTTTCCAAGTGCTTGTATTAGGATTTAATTTTTTAATAAATTCATTTCTGAAATCTGATTTTAAAAAATTGTTCCTTTCACAAGTTTGTGAACATCGCAGTTCTCGCTTGAGTTCTGAAAAAAGCCATGACTTCTTATCCTATGAAGTGTTCAATGCCGGCTTGTTGACAAGACACCTTAGTGGCTTTTGCTCGTAGCTCTGGGATTCCCTACAGCCTTCAGTGACTCAGTAAGTATATAGGCAAACCAACGTGATTTTTCTGTTAGATATGTCTTTAAAAATTATTAGAAATCAGAATATTTAGAAATACTAAGAATTTTTATAATACTAATGTCGGGTAAACCTTTAACTGACGATCTGGTTGTGAAGATGTGCCCCCCCCCCCAAGAGATTAAATTCTATCGTGAACAGTGTTGTCTCTTTTGTGCCTCTCTTTACCAGCTTGCAACGGGCGCGAAGAACCTGAAGATGTAATTAAAACATAGAGCTGTGGCGAGGGAGGGTTAGTTAAGGACAGGGGGGGGTGTGACTGTGACTGCAACGTGACCTTTGCGTGGGAAGGAAACGTCTGACCTTTCACTTGACGTGAGGCGTGAGGTGTGAGGCAGGACCTGTAACTCGCTCAGGGTTGCGTACCGATCTACTCCCGCTCTCACCCCCACCCCCCTAACTTCCCACAATGTTCTTGTTCGTATCCCACGCATGCGCGCGCGTGAGGGAGGGAGGGAGGCAGGACGCGCACAACACATGCAGCAGCTTCCCGCGTGCGGCAACAAAAGGTGGCGCTGATGAGCTCGTACTTAGCAACCTCTCAAAACTTTTATGAGTCGTCCCCGACCACACTTCACTCAAGATTGTTCCGCCTGCCCTAAATACAGCCAGACAATACAAGGAAAAAAAAAATCCCGTGCATGAGCCATGGAGGACATAAAGCAGGCGATGTGGCTGTGTGTCTCCCACAACACTTGGCTCTGCATCCGCGGCCTAGAAATCATTCAATATCTTAACCCGTACTCTTGAAGATAACCCAGGGACAGCATTAAAAGTACAGCAATACATGTTCTGTGTGGGTGGGTGGGGTGGAGGTGCGAGGGTAGGGGTGGGTAAGTAGGACTCCACGCCTTTAAAAGTTTTAGTTTAACTCTCTACAACATCTTGAATATTGTTCACAGAATTGCTAATTCGTCAAAATGATGTTTGTTGCTTCAGTCCGCATGACGGGGCATTGGCGCATAATTTTACGGTTATAGCTTGCTGCTGTTGCATATTTCATGCACAGAAAATGCATACATTCCTTACTTTACACTTTTTATCAGTGTTGTCCGTTGATTTACACATGATTTATGTAGAACCGCAAGACCCGCCAGGCGGTAAAATATGTATCCTCGGTGTTTGTGTTATACCCCGGGTATCATTGGTCATTTGCCACTCGAGAATGAACGCGGTGGCTAACGGCTGCCTGAATATGAGCAAACGCTGATGATGTAGTCGAATCTCAGCGGAGGAAACCAGCAGTGAACCGGGAGGAAAAGAAAGTAAAAAGAAGGAAAGAAATAAAAGCATCGGGAGAGATCCCGTTATTTGCAGATAATGCAATAATTTCATGTGTTCCGCTGTCTGACTTAAATCTTATCAAAACGATTACTTGCACGTGCATTACAACAGTTCACAGTGTGTGAACATCACATGAACAGCTGTGTGAAAGTAGTTATGAACAGGAGAGTATATGAACGAGCTTATGAACGACCCAGTGTAGTATAAGATGGAGATGAACAGCAGTGAACAGTGGTACGGTATGCAGAGATGGACAACATGTAAGAAATAAGCTGAGAATAACAGTGAGGTGTGAACACAACTGTGAACACTCATATGTCTGAACAAGGTATTGAATGATGAAAGCAGTGAACAAGGCGTAATAAGGTGATGGACGACAGCAGGATGTGAACATGGGTGTAAACCACCACCACCACAACCACCACCACCACGTATCAACGTGACTCAACAGTGATTGTGCACATGACTATGAACAACAGTGATATGTGAACGCGACTGTGAACAGCATTGACGTGGCTATGAACAGCAGCAGTGGTATTACTCACCGGTGTCTTCTTGACCAACTCCCAACCCTCATCGTCATTGTAGTAGACTTTCAACATCTCCGCAGTCTCCTCCGCCGTTTTACGATAGTATTCGTCCGTGCCCTCCATGGGCGCTGGAACTCCAACCTGTCCCTGCACTGCCCTCTGTTCCTCCCCCCCCCAGTGCGTCAGCTGCTCAGCCCGAGCGACACTGTAGCTGCTGCAGGCGCGACACGGGTTCCTTCTTCTGCCTGTCGTCGATGTCGGTACACCCGAACTTGCCGGCGGTGGGCTCGTCGACTGACTGAACTGGGCTGACGGGGGGGGGGGGGTAACTGGAGCTTGTCGGCCCCTCAAGTCTGCGCCTCTCCGGCTCTCCTTTTGCTGACTCGCCACACACACACACACACTCGCTCTGTCCTCGCTTCACTCCCTTGCTCCGCGTGTCGAGCAGCCCTCGCCTCCCGTGACCCCTTTTGGGTAATAGGTCGAAGGTCAGATATCAGTGCGGGGGGCCGCCGGTGTCGTTTTTCTAAAAGAAGTCCCTTGACATTTATTTTCTCCGTAACATTCGTAAACTCCTCTTCCCCCCACCCCCCAGCCCCTTCCTCGCCAACCCCCCCACAATGCCACACACAGACAAGGCACAGTCTTTTACCAGCAGCAGCTCGAGGGGTCCGTGACCTCGACAGACCAGCACAAGGAAGATGCTCAGCTTTGGAGGGGTTAGGGGGGGAAAACTTCATTCTGATAGTGAATGGCGCTCACATTCGTGCTTCCTCAGTAGCTTTTTTGAGAGGGAAGATGCCCCCCGTCCCCGCATACACGGGCACTGCAGCAGTCTTTAAGAACTTGGTGACACTGCAAAGTCAGAAGGCGCAGGAATAAATAGGCGGAGGGCAGTGAAGAAGGGGCATAACAACTAGAGTATTATACAACCGACTCAAGAGACAAAGGTTTGTTGGGACAACTTGCGTTTAGGACGCGGGGTTGGAGGGTTAGGGTAAGATTTCGGCTCTGCTTCTTCTTCTGTGGTGGTCATTAGCTCCACTACTACTAGTACTGGCGGCAGTAGCAGCTGTGATCAACAAGTGACAGTGACAGTGGCAGTGGCAGCAGCCATATTAAAGCAAAAGACAACAATAGTAGAAGTGAGTAGCAGTGACAGTGACGGCTTGGTGGCGACAAATCTCGGGTCTACATCAACAGCAGCAAAAGCTCAGACGCGGCAAGAGTTTTGCGACATAGTGTCGCCATGGAAACGAGACGTGGTGCTAAACTGTGGATGTACAGTCGTCGGCTGTACCTGACGAGGGAACAAAGATTATTACGTGACGAGAAAGGTCTGAACAAATCCAGGTGTTCAGCCTCGTTGCTTGTGTCAAACCCTGTGATAAGGACAAAGGGCGGGAGAAAGAGGGAGGCAGGGCAGGTGACGCCACTGCTGTCTGTTTCAGTGGGTGATTCATCATGTCCAGTGGGGCTGAGGTCAGCGAGTGAAAGGTCAGCACCACGTCACGCTGTGTCTTGCCGATGCAAGATCGAGAGTGAGTATACTTGGGCTACAGGGATTCCGTCATTAAAACAAAATGGCGGCAACTTCACTCAGTCTTCACAGTCCACTACTGAAGCCAAAGTCATTTAAGCTTGACTCACATCAGCATTGATATCGAAAATCACAGTTGGTTGTTTACGGGAGTATTTCGGGTAGCCTGGCTAGTGTATAAAATATAGTCCCATATGCATCCATATTTAAAGGTCTAATGGGGTACAATTTTATTCTATGTAAAACACAGTACAAGATATTATTTCCTCAAATCTGGGTGAATATCTGCCAATCCTTTGCGAGAAAACCCACATGGAAACATTGCCATGCACAGGTCAAGATCAAAAGCACAGACGTGACGTCAGGATTGTACGTGGTCAGGTTTACGTTGTCGAGGCCTTAGCCTGCAGTGGGAGAGCTGGGAAGAGGCTATAGCTATCTGTGTACAAATGTGATGACATGTGACATTTTCTGTGCATGATAATGCTTGTAGACGTGTATTTTGAGAACAAAGAGGGTAAACCTTGAGTCATCAGAAAAAATAAGTTGTACCTCACTAGACATTTTAAGTCTCCCTTCAGCAAGTTTTCATGATGGGATTTAAATGTTGGATCATTTTGACACTCCTGTAACAGCAGACGACGAAGCCAGATGTCGATAGGATTATGGAAAAATTAAACAAGCATCTCTCTCTCTCTCTCTCACACACACACACACCTTGTTTCGTCTCTCAGTTCAACCGAACTTCGACATCGTCTGACAAAGCGAATGACGTCACGCTGGTATCACTAACCAACATGATTGAAGACTGCTATCTTTTGCCACTTGTCAGCGGATGTGGGGTCATCTCAAAGGTCAAAGCAGAGCTGTGCAGTAGTCAGTAATGGTATGGGAATTATAATTATCGTACTACAAGTCACTAGAAACCCAATGCCACTAAACAAGAAGCAGTGTGTGTGTGAGGAAGCTGAAATTCTGAATGAATGTAACATCTTGGGTACATGATTGTCCGTCGTGCTTTCTGTGGCGGTTACTACAGTCAAACTGGGGATGGGGGTGGGGTGGGGTGAGTGATAAGATATTGTCTTGAGGGCGTCCCGTGACGTTTGCGTTCGTGCCCTAGGGGCGTAGTTATAAAGCGAGGGTAAGTCGCTGCTCCGGGGCAACGTGGATAACTCAAGGATAAGTGTTTTGTTTCTAAAGTTATAAGATGGTGCTCAGACCAAACAGATATAGTTTTAGCCATGGGGCCGAAGTAAAGATGTGGTAAAGATGTCATTAGGTCAAAAAACACGAAGTCGTGTTCGCGGGGTCTCGACACCACTTTATAACTTTTCCTTGAGTTCTCCATTTTGCCCTAAGGACTTTCCCTTCACGACTACGGCCCAAGATGGTTATATAGTGTAGTGTGATGATGTTTGGTTTATAAAAATATGTTCAAATTGCAGAACTAAGAGTAACTTGCAAGTTATCCCATCTTTCTCTCTCTCTCTCTCTCTCGTGCGTGTTTGTGTTTGTTGTTCTCATCATATCATCAGCGTGGAGAACTCGAGGATAAGTGTTTTGTTTCTAAAGTTATGAAATGGTGCTCAGACCAAACAGATATAGTTTTAGCCTTGGGGTCGTATTAATAAAACAGTGGCAAAGATTTCATTGGGTAAAAAAAAACATGAAGTCGTGTTCGCGGGGTCTCGACACCACTTTATAACTTTTCCTTTGAGTTCCCCATTTTGCCCTGAGGACTTTCCCTTCATGACTACGGCCCCAGATGGTTATATAGTGTGATGATGTTTGGTTTATAAAAATATGTTCAAATTGCAGAACTAAGAGTAACTTGCAAGTTATCCCATCTCTCTCTCTCTCTCTCTCTCTCGTGCGTGTTTGTGTTTGTTGCTCTCATCATATCGTCAGCGTGGAGAACTCGAGGATAAGTGTTTTGTTTCAGACCAAACAGATATAGTTTTAGCCTTGGGGTCGTACTAATAAAACAGTGGCAAAGATGTCATTGGGTAAAAAAAAAAACCCCAAAAAACATGAAGTCGTGTTCGCGGGGTCTCGACACTACTCTAACTTCGGAAACGATCGACGGTTTTACTTGAGTTCTCAATTTTGCCCTGCAGACTTATTCTCGCTTCCTCACTACGGCCGCAGATTGTTATATAGTGTATTGTGATGTTTGCTGTAGAAAAATATGTTCAAATTGTAGAACTAAGAGTAACTTCCAAGTCATCCCATCTCTCTCTCTCTCCTGTGTTTGCGTATGTTGCTCATCATATCGTCAACAAAAATGCTGCCAGGAAAGGTAACTCCATTTGCAGGCGAAGGAATCGTCATGCAGTGGCTTCCCTTGCACAATGCTGAGCGCGTTAGGTGCTATCTCCCCTCCCATTTTTTCTTCTCTTTTTCCTCTGTATGTATCAAATGGGAAGGTTATACATCTCAACCCACCGACCTAGCCATTCAGTCAGCTTAGTGATGTAGAAAGTTTTTCTCTCCGCAAGTCTCGTTCTCTGTTCTCTCCTGCCAGGTGAGATATCCTGCCAGGTTTGCTGAGGTCAACAGACTAGCACTGCGCTTCGCGGGGAGTTCTCAATTGCATGCTACATCTGGGGTGTTAAAACATATTGAAGTATGGAACACAATTTCTATGCACGCTTCTAATATTGTTACCGTGTAAAGAAAACGTGTTTGTGTAATTTACAAGTTTATTGTTTTACCATGTCAGAAATACATTTCCCATGCATTTGTTTCCCTTTTGCGATTTCTCGCATGACGAGTTGCATTGTGATGATTGTGGTTACTGCCGAACACTGCTACTGGTGCACAAGCTTGTGACCTTGCTTTTGTGATATCAACTAGTTATATGACCACCAAATAAACCTAAGCCACCCCGAATGGGGTTTCATTGCTACCATTTCAGTTATACACTACGGTTGGCCTCGAGCAGCAGCAGCAGCAGCAGCAGCAGCAGCAGCAGCAGCAGCAGCACAACTTATACAACAAAATTAAGAAAAATTCCCAAATGTAAAACACGCGAAATAACAAATAGGGACTGGTGTGACGGTTTCAGCATAGATACTTTAAGACAATTTCACTGTACATGATTTTGTTACGAAATGTGTAAGGGCTTCTGATTTGTTACGAAATATGTAGGAATTTCTGATTTTATTAAATTTAGCATTAAGCATTTTTTTTATTTAGATCGTTGAGAAAAGTATCGCTACATTATTTTTCAGCACATTTAGACCGGCTCATTTTGCTTTCTGAATGTAAAACAAGAAGTGCGCATGTAGCAGATACTAACAACTTTGAATTAGAAAGGATTGCTCATCTTGAATACAACCGCAGTATAATTAGTTTCTCTGTCGGAGGGAAGTGTTGCATTGTTGGAAGAGCTGAACCGTTGTGCCAGTCCCACACGGGATTTGAACGACGGCTGTGGAGGCAGACTGCTGGTCCTCCCGAGCTCGCCTGCAGATAAGACCATGTGACCTGGCAGCCGGTGTCGGTCGCTAGACGACATTTCCTGCGTCAATCTTTCACCTGGTTACTTACGACCAATCAGCAGCACCTGCAGCGGACAATCAAAGTCTGAGGTCGTTTATGTCGTGTAAGACAAGAACGATCAGGTCCCGTGGGCTGGTTCTGCCGGTTTCCCCACCTTCTACCCCCACCACCACCCTCCCAACAAACACCAACACCGCCACTCCAACCGTAACGTATAATTTAAATCATTGGAACAAAAATGTGTTCTGCATGGGTGGACCTGATGAAAAACAATGTTTTGGTCCTGGTCATAATTTGGGTTCATGGTAGACCGAGTGGGCAGAACAGTGATCGTCTGATGACACGGAGGTACATCCCCTTGAGTGTTCAGCAAACACAAAGTGTTTATAGACAGACAGGGGAGGGTGTAGCTCTGCACAACATCATTGTTGACATCCAGTATTTTCACGCAGCTTTTTTTCTAACCTGCTGTCTCTAAGGTCACTATAACAAACTATAATTTTTAAGACTTTGCTAGACAACATGGCCAGATAAGATTTAGAGACAATGCTAGAAGGCACTGATCTTAAACTATTTCATATCAGTGGTCGAACATGACTTTGTGTTGGGCTTGTGATATGCGATTAACTTACGGAGCCATTTCGGCCTGTGCTTAATTAGCATATTTAGCTTGTCTACTGTGACATAAGGCAAGTGTTGGCCTTATTCTGAAAATGTAGGAATCCGTAAAAGGTTTAGTGCGGACTTGGGATAATAAAAGATGGCGCGAAGCCGACATAATGATGTCTCTGCTACGTGTTCTAACTGGAGAGTTTATTGAATGCCACCACTCATAATACCCACAAACCAATAACACAACATGGTGTCAGAAGTGAGCAGCAAAGTGCTAGCTATGTGATTTCTCCAGGAACTTTCAGGTGGGCAAGTTTTACCCATTTCGAAATATTGCGCAGTACGTTCCAGTTCGCAATGTGACATTTCTCGCAGCATGTCTTTATAGAGTGTGGTTGGATGATTCAAAGTTTTGTGTACTCTACATAAGTTTTGACTTGCGGTGCTTAGTACAAACATTCGTGTACCCCACTTCAAGAAAGTTGGTTACTTCGTTTTTTGGTGGACACCAGCAACATGGCAGAGACACACCAGAGAAAACATTTCACTGCAAACGTTCCGGTTCCCTCAAAGCTGGATTTGTCTTCTAACATTGAAGTAAATTGGAAAAAATTTCTTCGTCAGTGGCAGAACTATGAGGTAGCAACGCGCCTTGATAAAGAAGATTCAGCTTATCGTAGTGCAGTTCTATTAGCTTGCATTGGCGAGGACGCACAAGAAATCTACGAAGGATTATCCTTTGAAGAAGGGGAGAACAACAAAGATATCCAGACTGTCATCGACAAGTTCAACGACTTCTGTTTAGGTAGCACACATGAGGTGTATGAGAGCTACAAGTTTCATAGCCGATACCAAAACAAGGATGAGTCAGTTGATACTTACGTCACAGCTTTACGCAAGTTAGCAAAATCATGTGATTTCAAGGATGTTGACCGCATGATTCGTGACAGACTTGTGATCGGTGTTCAAGATGACACTATGCGTGAAAAATTGTTGCAGAAGAAAACACTCAAGCTTCCAGAGGCAATAGAAATTTGCAGAGCTCATGAGACTTCCAAGACTCAAGCACACTCGATGGTGGTAAGCAACAGCGGGAATACAATGGACAAAGCCATCAACAAGATTCAGAAAGGCCAGCGAAAAGTTCGTTGCGGTATGAAGTCAGGCCTTCGGGGAAAACCAGAGACTAAGCCATGCTCTCGATGTGGAAAAGGTTCCCACAACAGAGATGGTTGTCCTGCAAAGAACGCTAAATGCAGAAAATGTTCCAAGATCGGTCACTATGCTGCAGTCTGTCGCTCTTCAGGTTCTTCTAAGATTCACGCAGTGGAAGAGGAAGAAGAAGACGAAGAAGTTTACATGGGTATGATTGTGGGCAGTGTGACAACAGATCCTTGGAAAGTCAGTCTCCTGATGGAAGACACAGAGAATGTGTTTAAGCTTGACACCGGAGCTGATGTTACTGTTGTACCTCAGACCGCAGTTCCAGCAGCCAAGCGACCACTGCAGAAAGTGGGCAAGAAACTGTATGGTCCAGGTCATGTTGAGATAGCTGTGGAAGGCATGTTCAAGGCAAAACTGACATACAAGAATATCTCTACAGTGCAAGAAGTGTATGTCGTAAAAACACTCGAAGAACCATTGCTAGGTCGACCAGCCATTACAGCGTTGAAGTTGATAGAGAGAATCAACACAGTTATAGAGGATCAGGAAAAGCAGTACAGGGAAGAATTTCCAAAACTTTTCAGAGGACTAGGAAGTCTACAAGATCCCTACAAGATTCGTCTAAAAGAACAAGCTGTTCCATATGCAGTAGCAGCTCCAAGGCGTTTACCTTTACCCTTGAAACAGAAAGTTAAGACAGAATTGGATCAACTTGAAAAACAGGGAGTGATTCGCACAGTCACCAAGCCCAGTGATTGGTGCGCCCCAATAGTAGTGGTGCCCAAGAGTGACGAGAAAGTAAGAATCTGCGTCGATCTGAGCAAACTAAACGAAGCAGTTCGCAGAGAGAACTACCCGTTGCCGTCAACAGATGAACTGTTAGCCCAGCTGTCAGGAGCAAAAATGTTTACAAAGCTTGATTGCAAAAAGGGCTTCCATCAAATTCCACTGGATGAAGGAAGTCAGGAGTTAACAACCTTCATTACACCTTTTGGAAGGTACTGTTATACACGTTTACCCTTCGGGATAAGTTCAGGGCCAGAAGTATTTCAACGACGAATGTCTCAACTTCTTGCGAACAATGAAAATGTCATTTGTGACATTGACGACCTGCTCATTTTCGGTAAGAACAAGCAAGAGCATGATCGTCACTTGAAGAAAGTGATGTCGACGCTTCAAGAAGCGGGCATTACCCTGAACGATGAGAAGTGCCAGTTTGCCAAAGAGAAGATATCCTTTCTCGGACACATCATCTCGAAAGACGGGATCGCCATAGACCCAGAGAAACTGTCTGCTGTGAAGAATTTTCCCAAGCCAGAGAATATTTCTGATCTCAGAAGATTGTTAGGAATGATTAACCACGTTGGGAAGTTTGCAGGCCCTAACCTCGCAAACGACAGCAAACCGCTACGTGACCTGCTCAAGAAAAACAATGAGTGGTGTTGGGACACTGCTCAAGAAACCTCGTTTGAGAGAATTAAGAAACAGCTGACTGAAGCTCCAGTGTTAGCACACTATGGTACTGACAAAACAACCGTCGTCTCAACAGATGCTTCATCTTTCGGTCTCGGTGCAGTATTACTTCAGAAACAGTCAGATGGTCACCTTAAGCCAGTTTTCTACGCATCAAGAAGTATGACGGAAACTGAGCGCAGGTACGCGCAAGTTGAGCGTGAAGCACTTGCAGTGACTTGGGCGTGTGAAAAGTTCTGTGACTATATCACAGGACTTCGTGATCTCACAATCGAAACTGACCACAAGCCATTATTGTCTCTACTTAAAACAAAAAACCTTGAAGATCTACCTCCGAGAATTCAGAGATTCCGGATGCGCCTGATGAGGTTCAAGTACAACATTGTCTACACCAAAGGCAAGAATCTCGTGACTGCTGACACACTCTCACGAGCCCCAGCAAGAAACACTCCGAAAGATGAGAGAAGTGAAGAAGAAGAGATCTTCATCAAGCAAGTGATTCAGAGCTTGCCAGCCAGTGAAAAACGCATCGAAGAAATCAAGAACGAGACTGCAAGAGATACTGTTTGTAAGACAGTACTGTATTATCTTCACAATGGATGGCCACGTTCTAGTCCAGAGCAGGAAGAACTGAAAGCGTTTTGGACAGTACGATCAGAAGTCACAGAACATGATGGACTTCTTCTCTACAGATCAAGACTGATCATCCCTGAAGTAATGAGAACAGACATTCTTCACAGACTTCATATTGGACATCAAGGCATCGTAAAATGTCGTGCCTTGGCCAGAGAGAGTGTTTGGTGGCCAAAGCTTTCTCAGCAGATAGAGTCCATGGTACAGAGGTGCACAATTTGCATTAAGGAGAGGCCAATTCCCCCTGAGCCCCTTATTCCCTCTGTCACACCAGCATTCCCTTGGCAGAAAGTTGGAATGGACATCTTTGAACTGAAAAAAAGAGCAGTACTTACTAGTGGTGGACTATTATTCACGTTATATTGAGTTGGCACACCTGAAGAATACTTCGGCAGAAACAGTCATCAACCATGTTAAGAGCATTTTTCCCGCCATGGAATTCCACAAATTGTCATCTCAGACAACGGCCCGCAGTTCTCCAGCAAGCAATTCCAAATGTTCGCTCAACAGTACGAGTTCACTCACACAACAAGCAGCCCGTACTACCCACAAGCGAATGGCGAAGCTGAACGCGCCGTTCAAACCGTGAAATCAATCCTGAAGAAGGCAGATGATCCTTATTTAGCGATTCTCACATATCGCGCTACGCCACTTCAGCAAGGTCTCAGTCCAGCAGAACTGTTGTTCGGGAGAAGACTACGCACCACGGTCCCCACCATACCATCTCAATTTTCCGAGAAAAAGGAAAAAGAAAGGAAGGACTTTCATAAGAAAAACGAGATGCAGAAGTTGAAACATAAACAGAACTTCGACAGAGCACACCGTGCCAGATCAGCCGCTGAGTTGGAACCAGGTCAGCCAGTTTGGGTGAAGCCAACCCAGACACCAGGGACAATCATCACGTCTTTGCCCAACAGGTCATATGAGGTAGAGACTCCCTACGGTCGACAAAGACGCAACCGCCGCCTCTTGATTCCCAGAGATCCCAATCCCGAGAATCCCAGACCTATTCCAAAGAATCTGTCATCCCTTATTCCAACAAACCCAAAGTCCGAAGATGATCCCGACCCCTGGTCTGGTATACACTCAGACGATCCAGACGTTCCTGTTGCCAATACAGAGCCATGTCTAGGAGCCGCAGCCGGGAAGGTGCCAGCGTCCAAAGTCATCGCTCCTCCAGATCAGACTGTCAAGACGACCAAGAGTGGTCGCACCATCAAGATCCCACAGAAACTTGACTTGTAAATTATTGACTCGAATCAACCGCACATAGACTTGAATAGGAAATTCAAGAATATTTAAAGTTGTGTTATAGTGTAAGAAAATTGCAAAAGTAATAATAAATGCTCTAACTAGGAAAGTTAGGTGTGAAGGATTCAGGCTAAAATTAATGTTAATTAAGTTAGGTTGAAACATTAATGTCCATTAACTAAAGAAAGGGAGATGTGACATAAGGCAAGTGTTGGCCTTATTCTGAAAATGTAGGAATCCGTAAAAGGTTTAGTGCGGACTTGGGATAATAAAAGATGGCGCGAAGCCGACATAATGATGTCTCTGCTACGTGTTCTAACTGGAGAGTTTATTGAATGCCACCACTCATAATACCCACAAACCAATAACACAACATCTACTAACCCACGGTTAACCCGCGGGGCCACTGCACTGCTTGCTGGACATAAATGTATAACGATCCTTAATCGTTGTCCTGGTTAACCCCCATTACGAACAAAGCGGTTGAACCAAAGAAAACAAAAGACGAGGGATGGCGGCTGCTTTTCAGCATTTGGTCTGCGATCGACCAACTCCAGGTGTCAGCTAGTGTGTTGAGTGTGAGTGTATGATGGCGTGTACGTCCTTCATGTGTGTGTGTGTGAGAGAGAGAGAGAGAGAGAGAGTATTTATATGTTTGTTGTGAGATTGCGCGATGTAAATATATAAATATATGCATACTTTTGTGATGATGATGATGATGATGATGATGATGCACCTTATTGTCCTGACTAAATCCGCACTCAGAGTGGGTAAAATACCGCCAGCATACGGCACTCAGTACACCGTATTCTCCTATCCTAAGTATATGTCACGTGACAGTAGTTTACCAATCAAAAGCTACGTCAGCTAAATAAATAAAATAAATAAATAAACAAGACGGGCGTTGGAATGACCACCGCCACAACTAAGCACAATATAATATACTTTGATATTTCAAACTGCCACACGATGTTCCATATTACCATGGATGCAACATAATAAGGAATTTTTCTAAAATGAAAGGATTTGGTCTTAAAATATATTTTAAATAAAATACTTCAAAATAAATCATAAAATAGATCATAAAATCAGTTTCCAAAATTGCAAAAAATATCATTAGAACAACAGTAAGGAATCACTATTCGGGGGGGGGGGATGGTACTTAAAAAGTCCCATTATTTCGTTTCGCCCAGCATTCTCGTATCCTAAGAATATGTCACGTGACAGTAGTTTACCAATCAAAAGCTACGTCAGCTAAATAAATAAAATAAATAAACAAGATGGGTTGTTGGAATGAACACCGCCATAACTAAGCACAGTATAATATACTTTGATATTTCATTAGCCCAATGTTTCGTATTACCATATGGATGCAACGTAATAAGGACCTTTCTTAAATGAAAGGCGATTTGGTCTTAAAATATACTTTAAAATAAATCATGAAACAGTTTATAAAATCAGTTTCCAAAATTGCAAAAAAGTTCATTAGAACAATAGTAAGAATCACTAATTTGGGGTGTTTTTTTGGGGGTACCTAAAAAGTTCCATTATTCGCATGTTGGGGTGGGTAGGGGTACTAGGCAAAAACCTTTGCGTCGTCTGCAGAGACTGCAAACGAAAGCGCTTTCGCCCTGTCAAAAGCAATTTCGGAACGTGTTTACAATAGCATATTACTAACACACGATTGGGATATGTCGGAATCACCGTTTAAACGTTTGATCTGGCTAACGCCAAGGACTGTAACTCTCAGGAGATGCTATTCGCGCCATTTTGCAAAATGAGGCCGAAGCGAGGAAATGTAAGAAAATAGAGCATACCAATGTGATCTATTGGAACTAATAAATTAAGCTGTAATGTAATGTAAGGACTAATAAATGAGGCGTTAATGTATGTATTGTAGAAGACTGGCTATAATGACAATTTCTTCTAATGCATGGGTAAACCATGGAGTGGGCATGTGCTCATGATCATACACTTTTATGTACGCATAAAAAATTACTCTTACAAACATTTTCAATACAAACATATTACTTCTGACTTGTGTGATAATGTGAAAATCGAGTGGAAATGTAAATGAAATATTTTCATTAAAATTTGGTTTCAGAAATCAGTCTGGGGATTTAGACGAAGCACTGCGCTGACAGTGTTCGTCAAACGTCTGAAGCGGCAGGAGGGTGAAAGTAAGCATCCCATTTTAGTACCACTTTAACCTACAATGTCTGTCGAAAATCAGGTACTTTTTCTAAGCCACCATCCATCCCAAAATTAATGGTTTAATAGTTTGGATGATATGCAAATTTCTGATTTTTGAATTAACTTTTTTCACTTATTTACAGGCAATATAGAGTTTCTTGCAAGAGGGAGGACAGAGTTTGCTGCTCTCTCCCCTCTCGAGAAAGGGAAATTGGCGGCAGAAGCTGCAGCCCCTGCCATACCAAAGACTTCTTCAGAGAAGCAAAGTTTTATGGTTCACTTGTGCCGACAACTGAACAAAGTGGTAATTGTTCACCTCATCGCTTTCGCACTGGCATGAAATCTACATAATTGCCTCTCTCCTTTGGTTCACTATGTATTGATAAGTGTTAGGTTACAGAGGTGTACTGTGAGTTTACTTGCAATCCAATAGTGAGGATATATAGATGAATCTGTTGTGTTCATGGTCTTGCCCCAATTCACCTGTCAGATCTTATGTTGCCATGCCAACCTTGCAGATCAGTTCGCTCAGCCCACGCTGGTTTTCTCTCAGTTTTAATATCAGAGCTGTATGTTCATGTATGTTTTTCTTGTTTGTACTCAATTTTGACAGCTACATCACCCAGTGGCCTCTTTCACTGCCCTTGGTCTGTTGTGAATTGCATCAATGTCGCCATGCGTCAACCTTGCAGATCAGTTCGCTCAGCCGACGATGGTTTTCTCTCAGTTTTAATATCAGTTTTAATATGTTCATGTATGTTTTTCTTGTTTGTACTCAATTTTGACAGCTACATCACCCAGTTGCGGCCCTATGCTCCACTGGGAGCGTACAGGAATAATAAGAAGACATCACCCAGTGGCCTCTTTCACTGCCCTTAGTCTGTTGTGAAGTGCATCAATGTCGCCTCCATGTGGGGAACCACACTATATGAATTCTATTATTATTTCTTTCCAGGAGGCTTTTGTTAAACAGATGGGCGGGCGCTGCTTCTTCGAGATTTATCTCGAAGATTGCCACTATGTTGTGCCACATAATGCCAGAAGGGAGGAACAGGCAACAACAGTAAGATCCAAAAGCACAGATGTCCGCTCATCTGTGCAACAAATTTTCAACAGGGCATATGGTGAGAAAGTGTCATATTTTATCCCTCGGAAAATGTAAAAAAAAATCTATGCAATGAGAGGCATGCTTTTCTGTTTTCTTAAAGGTCTCACACTATAGGGGAACTGCAGTTAGTCTGACAGGCAATATTTTTGCTTTTCTGACACACAGAGTCAGTACAGAAAAAAACGAGGAAAATAATACTTTCTTCATTTCTAGTACATGTGGCATGGGTTAGGAAAATGCCCTAGAAACTGTGCGGACAGAACTTAGGTCTTATACTGTTTTGGGGTACGAGATAGACAGTGTTAGAGTATCACAATTGTTTGAGGAAAAGGAGTTGCTTTTAAAAGAAGTAGAAGAGTTACAAGTTCGCAATATGTATTTATTGACTTGTGCAAGATTTTTAGATCTTTTTATCTGACCTGTGAATGTTTGATTTCAGGCAGAGCACTGGGGAAAGAGAGGGAAGTTGCCTTTCCCTATAAAAAACACTCTCTGGCACCTGTAGTTGAGATTACAGGTATGCCAGAGGGCGTAGAATTCAAAACCCCCTGTACAATTGGGGTTCCAAAATTAGAAAAAATATTTGCCAATAAGGCTAAAATTAAAATGACTCTGCTATCACCAAGGTAATTTTTCATGGTTTTCTTGGTAAATTGTACAGCAGAATAAGAGTGTTAAACAAAATGGGAATGCTTGGGTACATTTGCTGGAAGTGTATACTTTGAGATAATATGCTATTGTACCAGTAATAATTTACTTGGACAACTGTGTTCCATGGCAATTAAGAATTTTGTCAAATAACTAAAGAATCGTGAATTGTTTACCTTATGAATATATCCTCATGGGCCTGCCCATCCCTAAAAGTAGCTGTGGAGACAAAAGCCCAATCATAACTTTATAATTGCTTCATTTTGATGCCAGATTTATGGTGCTCTAATGAATTTTTATGTCTAATGTAAATGCTATCGGTGGGCAGTGCTGATGAAGGCCAGCCTCAGGATCTTGCCGAAGAAATGTAAGTAAATTTCACTACGACAAATTATAAAATACAATTGATGTGAAAATAGCAACCGTGGCTTTCTTTTCAGTAATTGGTACTAGCAAAAAGGATCAAAAAGTAAGAGATGGCATCATGCATAACTCTACGGTTCCTTCAGTTTCAAGCCCCATTTATGGTACAATGATGTATCCCATCTGACACAAGTGTGATTATTGTGCAGTGTTGCCGAAGAGCTGCCATCCTCGGCAGTGGAACACCCTGTGTGAGTATATTTGAATACAGTACATTGTAGCAGTGGGATTTTAGGGACAAATATAACAGGACCAACATGAGCAATGTAGGGTCCCAATGGGCCTGCCCATCCCTAAAAGTAGCTGGGGAAACAAGAGCCCAATCATAACTTTATAATTGCTTTATCTTGATGCCAGATTTATGGTGCTCTTATGAATTTTATCTCTAATGTAAATGCTATCGGTGGGCAGTGCTGATGGAGGCCAGCCTCAGGATCTTGCCAAAGAAATGTAAGTAAATTTCACTACAACAAATTATAAAATACAATTTATGTAAAAATAGCAACCGTGGCTTTCTTTTCAGTAATTGGTACTAACAAAAAGGATCAAAAAGTAAGAGATGGCATCATGCATAACTCTACGGTTCCTTCAGTTTCAAGCCCCATTTATGGTACAATGATGTATCCCATCTGACACAAGTGTGATTATTGTGCAGTGTTGCCGAAGAGCTGCCATCCTCGGCAGTGGAACACCCTGTGTGAGTATATTTGAATACAGTACATTGTAGCAGTGGGATTTTAGGGACAAATATAACAGGACCAACATGAGCAATGTAGGGTCCCAATGGGCCTGCCCATCCCTAAAAGTAGCTGGGGAAACAAGAGCCCAATCATAACTTTATAATTGCTTTATCTTGATGCCAGATTTATGGTGCTCTTATGAATTTTATCTCTAATGTAAATGCTATCGGTGGGCAGTGCTGATGGAGGCCAGCCTCAGGATCTTGCCAAAGAAATGTAAGTAAATTTCACTACAACAAATTATAAAATACAATTTATGTAAAAATAGCAACCGTGGCTTTCTTTTCAGTAATTGGTACTAACAAAAAGGATCAAAAAGTAAGAGATGGCATCATGCATAACTCTACGGTTCCTTCAGTTTCAAGCCCCATTTATGGTACAATGATGTATCCCATCTGACACAAGTGTTATTATTGTGCAGTGTTGCCAAAGAGCTGCCATCCTCGGCAGTGGAACACCCTGTGTGAGTATATTTGAATACAGTACATTGTAGCAGTGGGATTTTAGAGACAAATATAACAGGACCAACATGAGCAATGTAGGGTCCCAATGGGCCTACCCATCCCTAAAAGTAGCTGGGGAAACAAGAGCCCAATCATAACTTTATAATTGCTTCATTTTGATGCCAGATTTATGGTGCTCTAATGAATTTTATGTCTAATGTAAATGCTGTCGGTGGGCAGTGCTGATGGAGGCCAGCCTCAGGATCTTGCCAAAGAAATGTAAGTAAATTTCACTACAACAAATTATAAAATACAATTTATGTAAAAATAGCAACCGTGGCTTTCTTTTCAGTAATTGGTACTAACAAAAATGATCAAAAAGTAAGAGATGGCATCATGCATAACTCTATGGTTTCTTCAGTTTCAAGCCCCATTTATGGTACAATGATGTATCCCATCTGACACAAGTGTTATTATTGTGCAGTGTTGCCGAAGAGCTGCCATCCTCGGCAGTGGAACACCCTGTGTGAGTATATTTGAATACAGTACATTGTAGCAGTGGGATTTTAGAGACAAATATAACAGGACCAACATGAGCAATGTAGGGTCCCAATGGGCCTGCCTATCCCTAAAAGTAGCTGGGGAAACAAGAGCCCAATCATAAATTTATAATTGCTTCATTTTGATGCCAGATTTATGGTGCTCTAATGAATTTTATGTAAATGCTATCAGTGTACCGAGAACTTGTATTTTTGTATTTATCACATTTACAATCTCCCTGGAGGAATGTATGATTGATTAGCATTTTTTGCAGAACTTTTGAGATTCTAAATTTACTCAGAAAATTAGGTCTAGTGATTTATATTGATCATATTGTTTTCTTTTCTGACCAGGCAACCACAGCTGGCACCGACCAACCTTGTGAACCTTAGTAAGGCAACTGATTTTTTAAGAAAGAAATCAAAAATGAAATGTATCTATGAAAAGATTTGTCTGTTGTTAGTTCCATCTTGTTTAAAAAAACATTTATCTTGATTATGTCGAAGCAGAGAAATACTTGTAGGATAAAATGTCTAAGATTAGCTAAACAGATCACTGTTGTGCTGCCCATCAGCAGTTCCAAATGCTGTGACAGCATCAAATGTAAACAAGAAACACCCTGTTGTAGTCATGTCGGCATCATGAGAATGTAAACCAACACAGGCTTTGTCGTCACAATGTTCAGGCTACTGGTTTGTTACCTCATGAAGGTGAAATTTGATAGGTCTTTTATGAATTAAACCGATGTCTTATAGTAAGTATTGTGCAGGGCAGACATTGATAAAATCATTCCTTTCTGGAAGCTTTTCACCTCTGGTTATTCATTTGTGTGTAGGTGCAGTCACGAATCTTGCAAAGCACCACCAAAACCAGCAATCGGGGGGAAAAAGGGGAGGAAAAGGTAATAATTCTTTGTCAATATATTTTAAAAGGACATATTTTACAACTGTTCCACTTTTATGGCTGACTGTAACGGCAAGTGCAGTGATGTACATATCTTCTCAGTTGATAATGGACAATGTCCATTGTGCATAAGTCCACAGCCTTATTCAGCCACATTCATTTTTCCTAGCAACAAATATATTATTCAGATGCCAGCAGTATTTTAGTTGATTCTGAATCACAACTCTTATTTCATGTTATTGTGCAGGATCCAGAACTCTATGGACAGCAGCAGAAGTACTAGCTGTCCAGCAGTACTTCAGTCAAGAGTTGGCTGGGCTGAAGCCAGTGACAAGGAGCAATATTGACAGCTTTTTGGCACAACAGACAGCAGTCAAAAGGACTTCTTTTGCACTGGGAAATTATTTGTTAAGGAACAGGTAATTGCAACACTTAACCATGTCAGCTAATCAGTCAAGGGCATGTATCAGCATGAGCCTCTATAGGCAGATGAAAAAGAGTATGTTATGGCATTGGTGCCAGCTGCACTAAGAATGTCTAAAAATGGTAGATGATGTTCGTTTCTTGGTAAAGCTTGGAACAAAGTCTTGGTAAAAATTTCACCTTTAACTTAATGTTTCAGGAAGAAAAGCAGACCTAACAATCAGTAGCAGACTACAGCAGCTTGTTACTGATGATGCTTGAGGTGTTTTCCAACACTGTCTGCTGCTGGGCATTTTGTACTTTAAAGACTTACAGTTTTAATTGACATGTGCCATCTGTTTAACAAAGCTGACTGATGGGGCTTCTTTCTGGGTACTTAAACTCTTTTCCTTTTGTATTTAATTTCATAATGTACATACACATACACCATGGACATTAATATACGTATAATATACCAGTAGACAGTATACTGATGATACACAGGAGAAATACAATATTTGGCATTGTGGGACTGAAAATAAATAAAAAAGACAGACAAAACAAACCTAATACACACAAGGCATATGGTCACTTTCAGTAGCAAAAACAAGCAGTTCATTACAGTATGTATATTTATGCACACTTCCCAGAGAAGATCAGGCAAATGCAGGAGAAAAATTGATAACAGCAAGAATGTCTCACAAATATTTGATGCATATAAAAGCCATTGTTGATTATTTTTCCCTCTTTAGTAGCTGTCGATTACATGATGCTCTGTGTGTTCTTCATGGTGTTGGTGTCTGCACGAAAGCACATTTTCTTGTTGATATGCTTTGAGCCTATTACAGGAGAAAACCTATATATCGTATTGTATGATTATTATTTTAATTTTGTAATATGAAGGTTGTGACACTTGTTGTGTACCTGTGTGAATATGAGATAGTAGTGGGTTTGGGTTGTGTGGGTATTAATGAGGATATGTTATGAACTGATTATTTGGTATTGCAATTATATTCTAATTAAATGTATGACATGGTAAATAGGTTATAAATGTGGGTGGTTATTCATTTTTAATAGGTCTGTATGATTAAATTCTTTTGTGGCATGTGTTTGTGCAAAAGTGCTCTCCCGGATTCATCATAAATGCAAGAATTGTCATTTTAGTGCCCTTTTATGTATTTGATAGAATAAAAAAATTGTCTCAATTATTGCTTTATATCTTGCCTATCCAACTGAAGAATGAAAGATGATCATTTTCATGGCTTGTCAAATAAGAGCAAGCATACTGTATCATATAATCTTCATTCCATGGTTCATCTTGCTGTGTGTCGTGCTGAAAGCCAGGTCAAGTCATAGAGAACGCAGTTCTTACTGGTAGCTTGTCCTTGAATGATTCCCTTGAGTTCGGCGGACATATCAGTGGGTTGTTGCTATGTCTAAAGTTGATGATGGTTGAGAAAAGGAGGTGTTTTGGTGTCTGGTCTTCAGAGTATCCTCTGCTCTGGCGCTTTCGGGCAGCAATGTTCGGTTTAGAGGAAGAAAGTGACAGTCTGGTATGCTGGACTGAGGAATGGAGGGGGTTTTAGTCCGTGTTCATGACACAGTAACCAAACATACATGTAATATAATAAACATTAAATACATTGTGAGCACAAGATGCAGAGAAGCATGAAGTAGGCATATGTACACATATGATATGTACGTAGATAAACAGAACATCTGAGGACATGCCTGTCATCACGAAGAAGTGCAGACACTCTCAGAAATGTCTGCCTGTTATATAGAGACTGAAGAGTAGTTTGGGCTGTCCCAATGACTTTTGAGCAGGTGGATATCACACGATGTAGGCTGCTCTTGTCCTTCACCGATAAACTGTTGTAGAAACAGATAAACGAGAAGGACAGCACGCTCTCTATGTGCGATCTGTAAAAAAGCTGAAGAAATTGGTGGGAGACAGAGAAAAACTTCAGCTTCCGGAGAAGGTAGAGGCGCTGCTGAGCCTTCTTCACGACAGGTTGGATGTTGACATCCCAGTTAAGTCGCCTGTGGAAGATCATGCCCAGGTATTTATTTAAAAGCAGGAACAATTTCCACCTCCTGGTCGTGGACAACACTTACGGGATTTGGTGAAGAATTTCGACGGAAATCAAAGACCATCTCTTTGGTCTTACTCACATTAAGTTCTCAGAAATTCTCATCAAAGCTACACCATGGGTATCTGCTGGCCCGCTACGGAGAGACAGCAGTCCTGTGTCATCAGAGAATTAGACGAGGTATTGACCCTCATGGTTAATGCGACAACTGTTGGTATACAGAATAAACAGAAGCGGGGATCAAACAGCCTTGAGGTGCGCGCGTGTATACACACAATCACATATTACACAGCAGCAGCACCGCATAGCACACAGCACAATCACATATTAATCCGGAATTTGTTTTCAGGGGCGGATCAGCACTCCGGCGGGAAGGTGGGTGGGGGTTGGTAACTTCTAGACATTAAGTTGTATGAGAGATGGCCAGTGTCGTAATGGGGACGAAGGGCGCAGCATGGCTCGTAGATGCAGCGGCTGCTAAATCGCAGCCTGTCTTAGGTAATGGTGAGGTGGAAAACCCATCCAAGCTTTGACCAACCATTTCCTCTGCATTGGACATCGGTGTCGACCTACGTTTCCCATCCAAGATACCATGAAGGACGATTTTAGACAATATTCTCGATCTAGATTACATGACTGTGCCAGACATGCTTGCGCCGCTTCACTGTTAAGAGAGAGGGTTTCTGCATCATCCTAGGTGGCAATTAACCATGCTCTGAACAGAGTAAACGCTTTTGCGCTCACTGTAGGAGATTAGCACTGTACGAACAGGCTCCTCGGGCACTGTCACAGATGTGTGCAATATGAGAGAGTGAGTAGGTTCGCGATTGTGGTGAGTATAGCGAGTGTGAGTAGACCCTAGTGCTTTCCGCTTGCGTCGGCATCGCGCTAAATGACGTAACGCATAATTTACGTGAGGTGAGAAGCGCTTAAGAAGGGTACCAGACTTCATTTGCTCCAGTGTCACGAACAGATTATGGAGGGCAGGTCTATACGAAAGCATAAAACATTGTTAGGATTTAGGGTTGCGATGTGTCATCAGGGTTGGGGTTATGCCGTGGGACTAGGATGAGGGCTTAGAGTTACGGTGTCCCTAGGGTTAGGATTTAGGGTTAGGGTTAGGTTTTAGGGTTAGGGTGAGGGTTAATGTTTGGGGTTAGTGGTTATGGGTAAGGATGAGGGTGAGGGTTATGATGTGTGACTAGGGTTAGGGTTTCGAGTTTGGTTGTTACTAGAGGGAGGATTTAGAGTTAGGGTTATGCTGTTTCACAATTGTTAGGAATCAGAGAGGGTGTGTCACTAGGGTTAGGGTTATTCTGTCCCCAGGAGTTAAGGTTTAGGTCTATGCTGTGTCACCAGTGCTTAGGGTCAGGCTTTAGGGTTATACTTAGGGTTCCAGAACATAGAACCACATATGATGACGTGAGTTTTAGATACTGTGCAGCAAACCGATGGAACTTTATCCGCT